>BCHZ01000005.1:80663-554577 GCA_001599795.1 Exophiala calicioides | reverse complement strand
TGATCCTCCGCCAGCGTCTGCCCCGTAATCCGTACCACCTCCTCTAGCATTTGGACCGCCTCCTTCACCTGTCCATTCGCTCGATATGCTCCGGCTAGCACGTGCTGCGACGCCAGTCGATCCGGGTGATCCTCCGCCAGTGTCTGCCCTCGGATCCGCACCACCTCCTCCAGCATCTTGACGGCCTCCTTCACCTGTCCATTCGCTCGATATGCTCCGGCCAGGTGGTGCTGCGACGCCAGTCGATCCGGGTGATCCTTCGCCAGCGTCCGCCCTCGGATCCGCACCACCTCCTCCAGCATCTTGACGGCCTCCTTCACCTGTCCATTCGCTCGATATACTACGGCCAGCGCGTGCTGCGACGCCAGTCGATCCGGGTGATCCTCCGCCAGCGTCTGCCCCGTAATCCGTACCACCTCCTTTAGGACTTGAACTGCCTCTCTCACTTTGCCATAGTTCAAGAAGTTCTGACCTATAAGGTCATATAGCTTAAGCCACCGATGATGAACGAGAAACCGATCGAGTCCGAGGTGAGTACACAGCCGATCCAGCAGTGTAAACACCGTCTTGTCATCTCTCATGCCATGAAGGAGCCATCCACACTCTGTTAATATCCCGGCGACGGTCGCTCGGGGCTCAGACCCAAACATACACCCCATCTCCCACGACGTGGTCGCCTGAAGGTGAGGCTGCAACTGCCGTGCCTGCACTCGCCACAGATCGTGCTCACTCCTCGACAGCGCTATTATACATCCCACGGCAACCCAGGACGCGTGCTGCGATCGCTCATTCTGACGGTCCCGCGCCCACGCGTGCACTAACGGATGCATCGACACACGTACATGCCCATCGTCCGCGTGGGTCGACACTAGCGCGAAAGCTCTCAGCGTATAGACAGCCTCCACGAGTCGAAACGAATCCCAGATCTCCCCACGAGCTTGCATCAACGAGGGTAGACGAGACACGTGCCACGTCGTTAGTCGAAGAGCTTTCTCGTCGCCGGACTCACCTACCGGTATTCTCTGCGCTCCCTTCCATGCCGCGTCAAAGATAGATAACGGTAGTTGGCTCGGCCCGCACACCGCTAGCAGTGGCAGCAGCTCCAGTGCATCTTGCGACGGCTCCACTCCGCTCGCGTGTAAGATCTCCACCGACGCTTCAAACGTCGCGTATACGTCCCGATACCGCGACCGAGCTTGCAACGGCCGGAATTGGAGAAGTCGCTTCCGTTGACGCTCATACACTCGGGGGTAGTCTGCCAGACTACAATGACCTCGTCTTACGTACGCCCCGGCCTGGATCAGGGCGAGAGGATGAGATTGGAGTAAGATGGCCACCTCTCGTGCGCCGTCTTTCTGTAGAGGGCGTTGCTTATCAGAGATATCGGCTGCTTTCAGTAATAGTTCTGTCGCCTCCTCTATCGGGAGACCTTCTAAAGCCACAAAACTGCCGGCGGCGTACTGCTGGCACTCTACGTTCCGTGACGTTAGCACCACAACACTAGATGAGCAAGGTGGGAAATAGGCCTGGTAATCGACGTCGGGGTCATCCGCATTGTCTAGCACTAACATCCACGGTCGTTGGACACTGGCGAGACCCTGCCGACCATCCTCCCATGTCGACGCAGAGATCTGCAGTCGGGTGGCGATATCGAGAAATCCATTCTCGGCGAGAGATGGCGTGCTGACATCGATCCAAAAAACACCCCAGAGGCTGGCCGTAGTCAGCCAGTCACCCAGCGCTAGAATGTGGACGCATGTAACTTACACTGATCGGACGTGCTGCGCTAGCTGTAAGCCGATCTCGCTTTTCCCCTGGCCTCCTAGGCCGGTAATCACGATGCGACACTGCTCCGGGCACTGATCAGTGCGTAAGCCTAGCTGCACCGCGTCGCGAATAGTTCTTTCTAGATCATTAAGAATGTCCTTCCTCCCGGTGAACAAGGTGTTGGACGAACGGGGCACTACCCAGTGGGCGTTACCACCCCCTAAGCTCGTGCCTAGGCAGGTTAGTCATTCGGGAACCACTCATGGAGTATTAAGGAAAGAACGTACTTCTTGGAGACTTGTCAATCTTTTTGCGAAGCCGAACGAGCGCATTCTCTCCTTCACCATATATGAGAGGCATAAACATGTCGAAGATGCCGAGGAGACAGTATGCCTGGTCCTCCTTCTTCTTGGTGTCCCGTTTAGTGGCCCATCGCATTCGCTCGTCCACACTAAATTCAGATAAGGTCGCACCATGAAGGGCTGTAATCGGGATACTCGTGATCTCGTGGATCTGCTGTTCGAGTGTCTTCTTGTCCCCGAGGCGCTCCTCTTCTTGCGAAAAGAACTCGACCGATCCCGGCGCTAGAAGTTCTTGAAGTGTCCAGCCTCGCGTGAACCATCGGCTTTTTCGGAAGGCCAGCTCCCATATCCGTGTCGTACGGTCCTCGTCTCCGTTAGAGACCGACACATCGTGTAGGTAGACATAGCATTGAACGGCATCGCGGTACCAGCGAAACATTGAGTTGATGGCCTCCGAATATTCGGTGTAATTTGCCTTATTGATGCAACATGTGTCCACCCAGAAGTATTTCAGTTTGTTCTTTTTCGCTTGTTCGCCGCAGAATCGAATCTTCGTATAACCAGCCTTCTTCTTCCACGATTGGGTTTTGAGGTCGTCAAAATTGACCTCATCCTCATCGGGCCCCCATGTATGGGAGAGAATCGCGTAGGGGGGAATTGGGTCCTGAAGGTCTTTGGTCAGGCTGAGCGCGCCTTGGCTGTCGAAGTGTAGAAGGCGCATCGTTTTGCGCTGGCTCTCGGGCCGTAGTAAGGGAACATCTGCTTAGTAAATCAAGGCACTCTAGCCACTCTCAATCAAGAGGATAGGTTTACTTGTCACGACTCGCTGGGATGCGGCCCTCTCTCGCTGGTCGAGTAGAAGACGAGAGACGGTCGTCCGGTGCACAGTGAGGACGAGGTGAAGTCGGCGTTGGTGTGAGTAGGCACAGAATAATGATGGGCAATTGAAAGACTTTGAAGTATTCAATTCTGGACCATGACCAGGACTGGCCGAGCGCGTATACCAAGGCATTGAAAAAAGAATCCGATGAGCTGAATATGTATCCCTCGCCAGCGCATCTAGTCTGCATGAGGCAGCCTGGCGCCTGCGCAGAGAAGTCGCAGGCGGAAGGATGGGGCTGAAACGTGTGGCGTGAAGCGCAGCACCGCCTCTGCTACGGTGGCGTACAGGGATAGAAATTAGTACGATAGCTATGGTAAAGCAGTGAACTATATTTAAAAGAAGGGTTATCGCATAATGGGAAGAGAATAGTGTGCGCACCTCTAGTCTGACAAAAGCTTTTTAGCCTAGATTGACTTAGTGCTAGAATGTCATTCACGTGATATTCAGCTTGGTATAATACGGCATCTAGCAGAACTTAGAATGGGTGGTGTCATGACGATCTAGCTGTATTCTAGGTCTGTTTTGATTGGGAATCCGGATCACAGTAAGCAGCTATAATTGGTGGACTAGGGGGCCCCCTTAGCAAATAGCAATAATGCTTGGGTCTCCACTCTTTGACAATGAAACAATTTACTGTGTTTGGGTAGAAACCGGTTTTGCACGCCTGTGTATCGTAGCAAGTCTTCTGCTGCAGGCTTATTGCTTCTACCTCAAACCCGATATTTGTGCGTCCAAAGAAAAAACCCCCCCAATGCAATGCAATGCCATGTGCAGTAGGAATGCCAATCATGCATGCCCGGTGAAATAGCCGCTCAGTTTTATATCCCATAAATGCACTTCATGTTCAAAAGGAAAAAGGAAAGGAATAGTGACACATCTCTTTCAGACGTCAACCCGGTATCATCATGTCCTCCACTCCGAGGTGATTGCTCATAAAGAAACGTCATATTTGTAGCAAAAGGGGCCCGACGTGGTGCTGAGAAGCTCTCCAACCTTGATGGGGTTTGTCTCGAAGTAGCCCCAACCTGGTTCGTAGGTGTCAACGGTGACATTGGCGCTGGGAGGTAGATTGTTGGCAGTCTCGGTTCCGTACGTGACGGTGGCCAATTCAGGATGGCGGCGCTGCCACGAGGTATAGACGTTGTCGAGCATGGTGTGCAATGGCCACCAAATGGGGTCCATGGCAGACACAAAGATGTTGGACCCAGGAGAGCCGACGATGAAATGAGCACCCGAGTGCAGGCCTAATAAACCACCTCCGATGATGCCGTTGATTTGAGAGTCAAACGAGGCAATATCTTCAGCCTCGAGACATTCGTAGAGTAGAGTATAGTTGGTGTAGGTCTGGGCAGCGTAGGTGTTGAGGTCTCGTGTCAGGCAGGTCTGATTGAGCTGGAAAGCATTGTCGGGCAACGGCAGGCCCTGGACAATGACAGAGATGTCGACGGGCTGCATGGTCGTCTGGAGTCCGGCGAAGGGACCGGTGGTAACGCAGCCACCGCCTGAACCGTGAGGTAGCTGCAGATCAGGAGAGAGAACGACGGGGCCAGTGTTCTCGTATAGCCCATCGCCGGACATGGAGTAGTCGGATCCGTCGAAGACGGCGCTCCCATGGATGTTGTCGGCCGTGGCCGGCCAGTTCCAGTAGGGGAACGAGCCGGTGTAGCCACAGGTGTTGGCCAGATCTTGTTCAAACAGATGCAGGTAGTATCTGTGCCAGGTGAGGAAGAAGCCGTCGAGGTGGACAATCTTGGTCAAATTGACGTGCGTGACTGCGTAGTCATTATAGCGGTTGGTGGCAGCCGGGTAGAGGGTTTGGTCGAGCTGCGAGGGTTTGGTCATGAGGCACTTGATGGCATCGGTGTATGCTTTTCTCTCCTGCGGCGCCATCGAGTCAAAGTCCTTTCGGATCTTGATGTTGTCCTCGGTGCAGAAAGGGTACCTGCCCGGGAAGTTGGAGTTCAACCACTCATCCACAACGGGGAAATGGGTGGTAGGGCCCCATGGGTTTGGGGCAGGCGCAGGCGCAGGCGCACCATGGATAGGCGCAGGCAGAACAGACAGGGCAAGGACAGCGATTGACAGGAGTGAGTCAAGCATGGTGAACGAAGGTGTGAAAACAAGTGTACTAGCATTAATAACGACAACAGCAACAACGAAATGTCTGACGGCAGGAAAAGACGACGAAGATGACGGAGAGGGCAAGGAAGGATCACTTATGGCGATCTTGGTCGAGCCCCGAAACGACCAGGCTGAGCAGCTCGGAGAGCGACATGTCCGGTGGAGGGTCAGATCAAGATAGCCATGGGGGACTAACACATGGTAGCACGGGGTGAGTGCATGGTAATCGAGATGGACGGGGCAGTGGTGACGAATATGGATCAAGGAAAAGATGCATGTGTTGTTGTCGAAACAGGACTTGAGAAAACTTGGGCAAACTTGGGCAAACTTGGGCCATAGCCTTGAGGCGAAGGCCGACGAGGCAATGATTTTCTTGGTGGCTGCTATTTTGGTTTCACCGACCAGGGTGCGCGAAACAACCCCAGAGGCCGCAGCCAACCAGGCCCGAGGTCCATGTCAGGGGCCTCTGTTAGGGCGCCTCCGGGCCTATGTGAGGACAATGATTCATGCCTGGGTCACAGCACACAGCCCACCGGCCACCGCCTACACCCCATTCCAGCCTGTTGGGCCCCCCGCGCCGATGCTGGGCTGTCAGAGTCTCAGAGAGCCTGAGATGACCGCGTAAGTGCTGCCATCCTGCAGCCTCCATCCCGCATCCTCGAGTGAGACAAAGATAAGGAACCCTGGCAACTTTAAGGTCCATCTTGTACTCCAACCAAACAATCTTTATCATGTTGTGCGAGTCAGGACCCCGTGGCATCCAGGCACGCTCAGACGCTCTCAGGCACTCTCCCAAGATCTCAACGGCTAAAAAAAAACTAGATTGAGGCGCGGGTTCTACTTAGTAGTGCTTTGCTACCGCACAAGGTTTACCAGTAGGGAAAGGGCCGTGCATATCCGGGTGGGGCAAACTGTTCGGTCACCGCCCACGGCCAATCTGGATTCTGAAGTCTGGGATGTGTCGTCGGGCTGACTGTAACCATGTGTCCTTGCGGAGGATGAGTTCGCAGCTCGTTCTCGTTTCTTCTTCTCCCGACCTAGACCATTGGATGAAGCTCTGAGAGAACCGAGACTTCTCGACCCGAGGAGGCCATTGATGCGCAGGGGGCGGGCGGTTCGTCGCAGCACCATGGGTCACTCGTCGACCTCCAATAATGGATCCCTGTAAACAGCCGTCCACACAACTTGTCCACTCGTCGCATCCATGACGGCCGCAAAATGAGTCTGTTCGTTGGCCGTGGGATAAGACGAAACCCAATCCACCGCCTCGTCTTTCGTGATTGCTGTATTGGCTTCCACTTGGCTCACATCCCGGTGGCCTCCTCTTTTGTGCTGCCGTTGCGCTTTCCGTACCCGCGATCTCCATTTCGACGAGAGGCAGTCGAGGCGTTCTCGACTCTCCTCAAAGAGCTCCTCTAATCCAACCTTGGCCACAGCCGCTCCGACCATGACTCGGGACGGTGCAACTGCAACCTCGTTCGTTGGAGTCGTATTCATCAACTCAGCCTTGTGGTTGACCTCATCGTGGTTGGTGACGGCGATGAAGGTGCTCGATTGCCGAATTTGTGCACTGTTGTAATCCTTCTCTAGAACAATCGTCGACCCACCATCACTAAAGGTCAGGTAGGCCGCTGTGCTATGTCGGGGAGCTAGTTCTTCAGCAATATCTGCCAGACTTTTGGCGTGGCTGTCACTATGGGTTTCCGAAATCATGTAACTTCTCAGGATGCTTGCTATTGACGGCCGATACCCCAGTAGAACCAGTAGATGATGCAAATAGAATCGGATATGCTCGCGTTTGGCCGTGGCGTCATGCACGGCTCGGAAATTCAGGGAAAGACTCAGATTGCGACGAACACCGGTCAGGATTCCGACGAAGCCGACGTAGTTAATACTGCTAGCAATGACCTCAGACGGCCGGCTCGATTTGCTTCGGATAAAGTCCAGTTGCACGACAATAGATCGTAAGGGGTCCATCGACCAATCCAGAGTACGAAAATGCAACATCTTGGCTTGACTTTGCGGTTGCCCAGCTTCCACCGTCCTGACTCCGCCCGAGGTACACCCCATCAGCAGATCCAGAATGACATTGAATGAGACCAGAAGGTACATTGGCACCCCGGTCACTGTGGCCATGCCACGAAGTTCTGCCGTTTCCACCCTGGAGTGGACGCTCCTCATGAGTAGCCGGGCAGTACGGTTGACGAGGCCATGGTATGATTCTGGAAGCCCGATGTCGCTTAGGAGGTCGTTGAACAAGCCAGTTAGACCTCGAACCTGATTTTTGTAGACCTTGGCGAGCTCTTTGTACCGATCCTCAGGCCGGAGGGATAGATCGATGGTGAACTTGGGGGCCGAATAGTCGCCATCCGCTTCGCTTTTGGCGGTCATCTTCATTAGATGACGCCAGGGACTTTACTTGCAGGTGGAATAAGCATGAGTCTGCGAAAGACCGGCCGGAGAGAGAACGAGGACATTCAGTTGGCGATGAGGCTGAGATTGAGATTGAGATTGAGGCTGTGGTGGGATGTGGTTGCGGCTGTTATTGCCGGGCAGGCAACAGCTATGGTTGCCTGCTTGATGCTAGGGCTGGGCACGCGGAGAATTGAAGTCGTTCGTCTGACGCATCACACACACAAGCACAACTTGAAGTACAAGCACAAGCCCAGCCCTTGGTGCAACCTAGCCTTGAGATAGGAAAACCAGCAGCTGGTCTCGTACACAAACAGGCGTCAGGGATTCATCGTCGGCAAACCTTCCACACCAGCTCTATGCAGCTCCTTGTTTATGTCCGCTTCCCCGCCGTCCGTCCTCACGCTTCTCCTTCATTGTATCATGGGAATGCTGGATTGGCGTGAAACTGGTCTTGTGTGCCTTCGAGATGACGGCTTCTTGCAAGTTGATGTCTGGGTCTTTTGTGAAACAGAATCCACTGGCGGAAAGGGATGAATCGTGCAGTCCATCATCAGATTCCATGAGCAAAGGGAAGGACTGCCCCAGGACGACGGTTGAGCCGAATAAATCAAACTACGTCTCTCCCCATAATCAGCCAAGGTAGGCATGTGAGGGTGATAGTGAAGAATTGGCCATGTGGGAGACGAGGTGCACTTGTCTTCACAGTAAGTCGGAGGCGACTTTCCTGCATGCGCGCTCAAGCCCATCCTCATACCTATCCTCACTTCACCCTCGACCCCCCAACCGACTTCCACCACCAAAACCTCCTGACTCCCCCTCATCATATCATCCTTCCCAGCATCTTGATCTCTTCATTATCATCATGTGTTTCTCCTGTGGTTCCTGGCCATGGGGCCATCCAGTCCAGCTGGCTGCAGAGCCTGTCAAGCAAGAATACATCTTCCTCGACGACAACACCGCCTTCTATCCTGACAACCGCACGGTAAGTTTCACAGTGAAGTCCCACCCGCTCTCAGTCTTTCCTGCCACCTCCTTCCCTACTCTTGAGTTCTGCCCAAAACAACACCAACACTAACAACAACCATCTCTCTCCTGGCTGCTTCATCTTTATCAGTCGCGCATCACACACTACGCACCCCCCATCCCGCCTCCAAACCATCACAAGTAACCCCTGACCTGGCCTTTTAAGGGCTTCACATCGTCCAACCGCCTGAAATGCCCACGTTCTACACCTACCAGACTCCTAACCCCTCGGCCTTGAACCATCCCCTTCAAGGCCACTTCGAGGATCCAGCTGACTGGCCGCGTACCTTCTTCTACATGCCTACTCACGATCGCTTACAGGGAATCCATCCACCCGCACCAGTCTTTCAATCCAACCAGCCTTCGCAATCTGCCATGTACTACTTCCCCGTAAGTCAACTCTCACCCTCATCTCACCGCCGCTTCACTAACGGTACTAAAGGGCAATTCCTCTACCCCCGCTGGCTACTACGTCAACGGCATGTATGCGGGGACACAGCCTCCTGCACAATCAACCGGTTGGCCATACACCCCTTCTTCGTACACCTGTTACACCCTGCCTACTGCAACCTCTGCCACCTCCCCTTTCAATGTCAATTACGGCTTCAACTGCTCACCATATGGTACAGCGCCACCACAAATGCCATTTCCCATGCAAATGCCAAATTCTGCGCCATGGTGCCAAAGTTCAGGTCCCACTCAAGCTGCTGCAGCCGTTGCCGCCAATATGGCTCTCGCACAAATGCCCAACGCACCCGCATATTTCGTTGGCGCCACCTCGGCCGAAATCCAAGCCCAGAATGCCCTCATGGCTGCCAATATGGCCGCTGCTCAGTCTGCACAACAACCGACTCAACTCGCACCCTACAAGCCCGGCACAAGCTCTCAATTTTGGTGCA
Source organism: Exophiala calicioides (assembly GCA_001599795.1). Taxonomy (NCBI): domain Eukaryota; kingdom Fungi; phylum Ascomycota; class Eurotiomycetes; order Chaetothyriales; family Herpotrichiellaceae; genus Exophiala; species Exophiala calicioides. The sequence goes on along the minus strand of BCHZ01000005.1, from coordinate 545,167 downwards.
AGGAATTGGATGGAAGTTGGACCTTGAGAGAGTACAACGATGTGATGAAAGGTGACTTTCCCGCAGGACACTGGGAGAAACACGCAACAAGCGGCTACTTCTTCTTTGTCCGCCATGCGAGTTGAGCCACCCGAACGATGAGAAGAGACCGTGGGAAGGCTGTCACATTCGCGCAATGAGATCCAACAACGATTCCATCGGCACTCGTACAACTGAGCCATGTCGTGAAGACCATGAAGGAGGATGATGATGATGATGCAGGAGGTCTACTTGGCTAGCTTAGCTAGCAATTACTGTTATTGTTTCAATACTCAGGAGCAGTAGGAGCTCCAAACAAGGCTGAGCTGAGATCTGATCATGAATGATTTCTAGCGTGCCATGACACGCGCGGACTGAAGCCAAAGCCAAAGCCATGTCAAAGGGCATAGCTTTGATGAATCCATTCAAATACAATTCCAGCTTCATTATCTGTTCCCTGTGGTTTCGCCACGCCAAGGTCGAGCAATCGGCCTCATTGCCTGATGTTCCTCATGGCACTCTCCATCCACAACTTGGTATACAACTTATGTGCGTAAAAAATCGCTCCCGTCATCGGCCCCACGTGATTATTCGGCAACTCGCCCTCGCCCACGTAGAAGATACTCTTGAGCCTGAATTCGGCGAAGCCCTTGTCAAAGTCGGCGATGGCCGACAATTCAAAAAGCCCGTCGCTGGGCCGGGGAGCGTCGGGGTTGTGGCGCGGCGAGTCTCCACAGCGGATCAAGATGGACGAAGGGCTCTTGGAGAGCACGACGAAGTGGTCGGTGATCTCAGTGCCCGGGTTGTAGGGCGACGAGCGCAACGCGCTGGGCGTCCATAACTGGTCCGATTTGCTGGGGACTTGGTACTTGCGGGCGAGGTATAGGCGTTGGAAGGTGTAACCTGTTCGTGTTCAATCCAGGTGGTTAGAGTTGATCGGACAATGCTTTTGGTTTTAAAGAGAGAACGCGTTGAGGGAGAAGTTTTGGATGGAATAGACCAAGGGGAGTCAGTCACGTGATGGAATTCTCCCTCTGTGTTCCAGCAACATGCAGCTTCGAGCAACCGAAGTGAGCCCTTCCCAAGACCTCTCTCACTCGCAAAAGGCCGGCAAATCGCTAGGGAGAAATAAAAAGCCAACGTACCGAAACCCCCCCAAAGACCCTGACTGAACGCCTCGACCAGCTTGGAGCCCCCCTTCTTCGCGTCCTCGACCAACTCGGGCCGGATTTTGAACAGTGGGATCTTGCGCACGCACTCGTCGTGTGACGTTGGGTGTTCCTGTGGGTTGTATTTGCGGAACCAGGTGGAGCGGAACAGTGGCTCGGTCGCCGGGTTGAAGTCGGTGTCTGGCGAGAAGTGGCAGTGTTTAGTCCAGACGAAGAAAGCACCGATCGAGGCGCACGTCGTCACCGCCGTCGTCTGGAGGAACTTGGAGAGAGGTGAGGCATTCATTTTCGAACTGGGAATTTTGGAACTTTTGGAGCCAGATATCACTGCTATGGATGTCCTAGAAGAGGCGTGTGTGCCTGGGTTGAAATCGTCGAGATGGTCGACGTCCCATGCCCTGTGGGACCTCGGGTCAATAATGATAAATCTTTCTCCGCCTGCGGAGATTGTGGCCGAGTTCCCGCTCCGCTGGAGGGTTGAGACCGGGATTGACCGGGGATTGGCCGATTGGCAGGATTCTGGCTTGCTTTCTGGAGTAACGATCTATTCGGGACCGTAACTGATTGATCTTTTATATCGTTCCTATCGACACTATCGCTTCCTAGAAAAGAGAATTGGTGGGAAGTGCAAGTACTGACTGCTCCACTCGCTGATTTCGTTGTGCCAGCTGCGGCATACGGAACGTACTTCGCCGTAGTAGATACTACGGTGCAGCAAAAGAACTTATCCGCAGTATTGAATTTGCGTTCTTGCTTCAACATCGCGAACACCAGGCCGCCTCTCGAACTCTTCATCCCGATTTCCACACCACCACCTTGCAAACATGGCGACCGGCTTGTTTTCTTCTCTGCCGAAGCCCAAATATACTGGAGAGCATGAGCAAGTCCCGGTACATGCTCAGCCAAGAGGCCCTCGAGTTGTCGGACCTGGTGTCATCGACGAGTCGCAGATTGTTCTGAAGGTCGGTTGTTTAGCCCTCGCATGTTCAAGGAATAATGCTGACTCGATTTTTCTCCAGCGTGCCGGCCCACCTCTATACGGACAACGCTCAGGATGGCGACCTCGATCTGCCGAAGACTTTGGCGATGGCGGTGCATTTCCAGAAATCCCCGTCGCACAATACCCTCTGGACATGGGCCGAAAAGGAGCGGCCTCGACCTCGAACGCCCTTGCCATTCAAGTGGACGCTGAAGGAAAAGTCAAATACGACGCGATTGCGAGACAGGGTCACAAAGATAGCCGCATCATCCATTCAAGCTTCAAAGATTTAATACCCCTCCGACAGCGGGCAGACGCAGGTGATTTAAACCTCGACCGACCCAGTCAAGAAGAAGTCGAGGCGACCGCGGAAAAGACGAAACAGGCCCTGGAGAAATTGGTTTCAGGCGCGGTCGCAGCCCAGAAGCCCAAGAATGTCAAAGGCGCAAGTCGAGATGAGCCCACGTATGTCCGATACACGCCAGCCAACCAGATGGGCGACAACTCCAAAAAGAACGATCGAATCTTCAAGATCGTCAAACGACAAGAAGATCCTATGGAGCCCCCCAAGTTCAAACACAAGAAGATTCCGCGCGGTCCCCCGAGCCCTCCACCGCCGGTCATGCATTCCCCCCCTCGGAAATTGACCGCCGAGGATCAAGAGGCTTGGAAAATCCCCCCGCCGGTGTCGAATTGGAAGAATCCCAAGGGTTATACCGTCCCGCTGGATAAACGACTGGCTGCCGACGGGCGAGGCCTACAGGATGTCACCATCAACGACAAGTTTGCGCAATTTGCGGAAGCATTATTTACGGCTGATCGACACGCGCGTGAAGAGGTCAAGCTCCGGTCACAGATGCAACAGAAACTGGCGGAGAAGGAGAAACTGGCCAAAGAGGAGCACTTGCGGGAAATGGCAAGGAAGGCGAGAGAAGAGAGACAGAACACCGGCGGTCGTCGGAGAGATTCAGACTCGAAGCGGCGGTCTCGATCCTCGTCGGGCTCGTCCTATGACTCTAGATCGAAGAGTGACAGTGAAGAAGAGGCGGCCAGAGAAAGAGAACAGGCTCGGCGAGAACGGAGGCAAGAAAACGAACGGCAACTCCGACAGAGCCGTATGGGCACGGAAAAAAGGATTCAGATGATGGCGCGAGAACAGAACCGAGACATTTCCGAGAAGGTGGCCCTGGGGCTGGCGAAACCCACCCAGAACAAGGAAACCATGTACGATTCACGATTGTTCAACCAGACGTCCGGGTTTGACACGGGATTCAACGAGGATCAACACTACGACAAACCTCTATTCGCGGCACACGACGCTATCAACAGTATCTACCGACCATCGGCCAATCAGGATGACGACGACGACGGAGAAGAGGCGGCCGACAGCGCGATGGGCAAGATCCAGAAGTCGAACCGCTTCGAGGTCTTGGGCAAGGCCAAGGAGGGCTTCAAAGGTGCAGATGTTGCTGAGCGAGAGGCAGGGCCCGTGCAGTTTGAAAAGGACAAGGATGATCCTTTTGGGATTGATAGCCTGATCGGTGAGGCGTCGGGGAGGCATGACGGCACTGGCAGTGGCACCGGCACCGGCGAGACCAAGAAGCGATATGGCCTTGAAGAAGCCGGCTCGAGTGATAGGGACAGGAAAAGGGCGAGGGTCGACGATGCTGATTAGCTGCAGTGGCCAACTCAGATAGTCGCCTACTCTGCCGTCTCACACCAACTGTCGTCGTCTAAAACGATGTTTTTGGATCTTCAGCTAGCTGACTGAGTGTTCATTTGTGCTCATGTGAACCTGTGGCTCGTCAGCACGGCTCCCGCCTGCTCGCTCGGTTAACGACCAATCAGTCATGCAGATGCGGGTTAATGCTCTCCTGACCCGGGATGTTGCACAGATCGTCATCACGCTCGTCTGTATACAATATATTCCGGGTCCGGGGTCTTTCAACGCATTGACCTTCTTTCTGTCTCACTCCACACTCACATTCGCGAATCGCACGGCAGAAATCAATCCCCACGGCCACCGATCTCCTCATCCAGTCTACTACCACCACTACCACCATCATCATCGCCACTCTCCCCATCCCATGGCCAGGTGACCATCGTCGAGTATATCCAACCCCAACCAAGCCATCCAGATCAGGTCCGTCGACGCCGGACTTTCTAGACCTTCTGAATATCCAGGATTAAATCTCAGATCAAGCCCAACTCCGATCGGTGCATGCAACAATGTCAACGCAATACGACACAATCGGGCTCTCGTACGAATCACTCAAAAAGGTCCCGGCCGCGCTCCTGGAGCGCAACAACCTGCGCGAAACCATCGGCCCACTCCTGCTCCTCTCCTCCACCAACTCCAGCGACACCCCGTCCGAGGCATCGGGCGCCGGCTGCGTGCTCGACCTCGCGTGCGGGACAGGCTACTATTCGCGGCTCCTCCTGGGCTGGGGCGCGCGGCGGGTGGTCGGCGTCGACATCTCGCCGGGGATGATCGCGGCGGCGCGCGGGGCCTTGTCGGCGTCGGAAGCCTCCCGCGCGCACTTCCACGTGGGCGACTGTTCACGACGCCTGGGGCCGGACGAGCTCGGCGGCGAGGGGCCCTTCGACGTCGTCCTCGGCGCCTGGCTGCTGAACTACGCGCCCACGGGCGCCGCCATGACTGACATGTTCCGCAACATCGCCGCCCAGCTGCGGCCCGGCGGCCACTTTGTCGGCATCACGCCGCACCCGGCGACCGACCTGGATGCGTTTGCACGACTCTTCGACGAGCCGAAAGGGGGGTTCGTCGACCCCGACGACGACGAAAACAACAGAAAGGGCGACCCCAACAAGACCAGCAGTGGTGACCGTGACCCGCCAGCGGCGCCGTTCATCGACCAGAGCAAATACGGCGCCACCGTGACCTACCTGGCCCGCATCCCGGAGGGCTACCGGACCAAAGTCACGGCGCACGTGCAGCCGAGCGAGATTTCCTTCGAGAACTTCCACCTGCGCCGCGACGTCTACGAGCAGAGCGCCAGGGACGGCGGCATGACGGGGAAGCTGGAGTGGAGGCCCGTACGGCTGCCGGATGATGACGATGCCGACGTCGACGAGAGTCGGCGGGAATATGGCGTGCCGCCGGACTTTTGGGACGGCTATCACGTCGCGCCACACATGGGAATTCTCGTCGTGGAGAAATAATTCATTCAATGGGATGGATGAACGGGTGGGGAAACCCCTCGGGCAGCGAGAGCGAGAGCGGTTCCATAGGAGATGATGAAATATGAAAACGAGAACTGACTTGGGATCTATATAGTCCTAAAATCAACCCGAAGGGTTTGGATATTAATAATAGCAGCCGTTGGCGTTTCCACTTTGGGATTTCTCCCTCCGTTATTGTCATTAAAATCCTCGTTCTCCTCCCCACCCGACCACACTCTCCCCAAGTCACAGTCCCTGCCGATAGATGGGCCAGATGTTCAGCATGCGCGCGACCTGGCCGGCCGTGAAGCCCTGATAGCACGCATCGGACGAATAGTCCATGAAGTTGTGGATCGAGTCTGGCCCGCTGTAGCCCTGGGGTCCGTAGGGGTCGGCGCCCTGCGACGGGTCGCCGACGTAGCCTTGCGGCACGCCCGAGTTGGGGCAGCTGTCTTGGAATATGGGGCAGCCGTCTTTGTGCGCGAGAGGAAAAGAGTACGGGATTAGTTTGAGTAGAACTATGAAAAGGGAGGTAGACTTGAGTTGATAGGAGCTTGAGGAGGAGGAGGAGGAGGAGGAGGAGGAGGAGGAGGAAAAGGGTTTCAGTGAAAAGGGGTAATAAATCCAAAACTCACTGGTACTGATCGACTGCTGCGGTGTGTCGGCCACATAGTCACCAAAATCCGAGGGGTCGCAGGTATAATCGTTGAAGGGATGCAGCAGGCCGTTCCAGTGGCCGACCTCGTGCACGGTAGTGGCTCCCAGGTTATAGCCGGCCATGTTCCCGCCCGGCATGGTGCCAGAAAGGATATTGCAGCCATCGACGGCATAGACGGAGGCGGGGGTCGCGGTGGTGACGCCCCAGACGGGCAGGCTGCAGAAGCCGAGGAGGGTTGAACCGGCGGGGATGCCCGGCCCGCCGCCGGCACCGGCTTGCAGTTGGGATTGATAGTAGATGTTCAGGGTCGAGTAGGAGCCGCGGCGCAGGGCGCGCTTCATGGCCAAGTCGTCGCCGTTGGCGGCCCACGTGTTGTTGGTCGTGCGGTCGACGCTCGTCAGCACGAAGCCAATCGACTGGTTGGCGTACGCCGCCGCGAGATACTTGAATTGGTTCACGACCATCGCGTCGCTGATGTAGTTGGGGGACGATGGGCTGGCCGTCGAGCTGTCCGCCACGATGTGCATCGCCGTCGACACCGTGTACACCGGGTTCGGCGTCTGGCGGCGTTCGTGGTCGTGTGAGTTTGCCTGGACTGCATGGCGTCTATTTCGATCTTCCACGCTGGATGAGTTCCAGAGCTCGTTGTCTCGTGGCTCATGTCTCGCTAGCCAACTGTGCGAGTCTTGAAGAGCGTCCGAAGCCTTGTCAACGCCACACGTCCGGCGCACCGGTCGGTATTTCAGAATGCCGGCCGCACTAGCTGGAATTGAGCTTGTAATCAGATACAGAAGAAAGAGACGAGTGAACGCTTCCCTGAGGAAAGCCATTACAAGAAATTAAGGGACAAATCTTACCCAGCAAACCAACCTGCAGACATGGGATGATGAGCTTTCCACCGCCCAAAATATGGTGCAAAAGAAAACAGTAATAGCTTGAAGCACAGACACCATAACAATTCTTTGGCAAATGCTGGCAACGAAGAATGTGCGTTGAGAATTCGCATTGTATTGGGCTCCACGTGATCCAGAGGAAGTTATACAGTCAAAGCAACAACACGGTCGACCAAATATGGGAAGCGTCTGTGTGAGAGTCAAATCCAAAGAGATAGATTCCCTGAGTCTCGAAACTGCCCCAGTCTTTTCAGCCTCTCCTTCCAAATTCCGTGAACGCCGACGCCGAACCTTATCATCAACATTGAGAGCAGTCATGCATTCTTTGTCATATACCTAGGCGCCTCCAGGCCTGACTTCGCGCCCAGTGGCAACACCCGCGGATGGCGTGTCCAGGTTATTCCACGACAAGTAAGTGTGGTCACCAAGTTTTCTATTCGAATGGTCAGTGTGTAGAAGCAACCGTAGCCAGAAAGAGGCTTACCTTGGTTTGATCAGATGAGCTACAGTGAAAACAACTCCGAGGACAATGCAAAGACCGCCAACCACGACGTAAGCAATGCCTAGGAACGAGTTTTTGCCTCCCACAACCGTTCGTGTAGAGATCAAGATGCTCTTGGTACCACTATATGTGTCGGTGGGAAAGACTAAAAGAATTAGCAGAGTCCTGTGCTACACCCGATGATCCTTACAGTCATAAATATCCATATGGTAGATACCCGATGTCATCGTCTCGTTGTCATTCCGCAACGCGAGTTTGGTGAAGGTGGGCAACCCAGCTGTTCTCATCCAAACCTGGAACTCCTCATATTTTGACAAATCTGGAATGGGATTTTCGTCCGTGTATCCGTTCGGATATCGATTGTGCCAGTTAGGAGGAGGAGAGACTTGATCGTTGGTGTATTTTGTCTTCTTGTACAGATTTGAATCCGAACTCCAAGCAATCCCTTCATTTGTCATTCGGTACGTCTGGCTTGTTTGTCTACCGGCAGCGTTCACAGCGACCGGGGTATTGAGGGTGTCATTGAAAAGAGAATTGGCGATCAAGCCGCATGGGTAATATGCTTTGCCATTGTGGTCAAGTCTGATTGGGTTGCAAGAGCTTCCGCCGATAGTACTGTTGCTCAAGTCTTTGCCTTTGAGCTGGTCCGTGTCTAGTGATTTGACGTATCTTCGGTGGTTCTGGTAGAAGTTGCTCAGTCGATAATAGAGGTAGACAGGAGGGCCAATGTCGTTCGGAATGGAGAATTGGAGCGTGCAGACGGGGGTGTTCCTTATCTGGACGCTGTGTGGGGGAGTCGTTGTATTCAACGTCTTTCTCCATTGGGGCCGAACGACGTCGGAGCTCGACTTAAAGGAAGAGGACCATTTGTCGTCGTCAATTGGTTGGAATTGGCCGGTCGCCGTGGAGTTGCAGTGCGTGTAGTCGATCACCAATTGTTGGACCTGAGCAGTCAATATCACCGTCACGGACGAGGAACTGGCTTCGACTGACCGATGCACTCGCCCAAAGAAGAAGGCCACCGATGGGGGCAAATATGATGCCGATTGCGAAGAAGATGGGAAGGACAGTTTTCGGGGTGAGAATAGGTCTTGCACAGGTCAGTCAGCACACGCCGACACCTACAAGGGTCGATTATCGACTCTCGGAGCAGAGATGGACTCACTGCCAGGCCTTCAACCTCTGCTGTCGAAATGCAGTGTCTGTGTAGATGGACCGTCAGCAACTCTGAGACGCAACAAGGAGTGGAGCAGGCGTACTCGCGGGGCGTCTGTTCTTCTGTTTCTTGGGAAGCTCATTGTGAGGGTCTTCCTCCTGTATCGAGTCGGCCTGTGTTACATCTGTCCGCGACATTTTGAGGGGTGTTGCTGGAGCAGAGACAACGGATGGCGTCCGAGGAAAGAAAGAAATACGATGGCCCCCTCGAGGCGCAGGCTGGATGGAGGCTGGCGGTTGAGATCGCTGGCGGACCTCAGCATGCGCCGTGCCTGCTGTTCCGCGGGCATCCACGTAATCGAAGCCATTCCTCTTTTGGCCTTAGCGCCTTAGCACCCGCGCTTGTCATATTTCTTTCACTTTTGTTCCTCTTTTCTCCTTCCTTTTCCTTTCTCCAACAAAAAACTCATTCAAGGACGTGATTTATTGTAGGAGCCAGGGCTGCACATCAACCTGCAAACATCCCTTTCTCCTCTGCAACGTGATCCAAGATCAGATCATGCGCCGTAGCTGGAGCTGACTAGGTCCCGACGGGTCCCAATGATGCTTCTGTTCCTTACCAACGGTCGCTACAACTTACAATTTGCTAGAACACAATCCCTACTCTGTTAAGCATGCACAAGTGCTAAATTCATGGTGATATTTTGTTACAGCAAGTGCCATCTCTGTTCATTTTCAGATGGCACAGTCAGTCTATCTTATGTGAAGGGCCAAATGTCCCCAAGTGCTCGTGATCCTGTCGACTCCCAACGCCCTCGCTGTGGTTTCCAGTGGTGGTACAGTCTATGCCTTCTCTCTCTTGTCTCCAATCTCCCAAGTGCTCTCCTGTTTGGTTCCCGGGCGAAGCCAGCCAGATGAGAAGTTCGAATCCGGCTGTCGAGATCGGCTACTATCCCTCTTAGGGTGCAAATCTGACATCTCGCTCTCATAGTCCTCTTCAACGGCGTAGCCCTCGTCCTTTTCTGCAGAGTGTGTCTCGCTGACAGGCAGCAAGGATGATTTGTGACGAAAGTGATCAGCCCGGGCTCTCCGTTCTGCTGCGTCCTCCATACTCGTTCGATCGTAGAGGTAGAGACCAAAGCATGTCAGTGCTATCCCCGCTACTTGGACCGAAGTGGTCGAACTGCGGAACCATATGACCGCAAGAACAATGACCCACACACGTTTGATCAACGATGCCACTGAGTATGATACCGGCGACAACATTGAAAGCAGAACAAATGCCATGATGTTCTGGAAAAAGTGAAACACGCCGTTGAACACGAACTCTAGCATTAGTTCTCCGTGATCCAAAGCGCCTCTCTTGGCTGAAAGTGATAGTGAACCATCGTTTAGCAGATCTTGTATCAATTCAAGTCCCTCTGTGTATATCCAGACTGGAGTCGAGAGCAAGAGGGCTCCGACCGAGCAATAGCATAACAGATTGAGCTTATCCAATCTTCGAGACAGAGAGGCTTGTCCTTCGGCTTCGGCGCGAGATGACTCGGTAAAGAGCTTCTTGGAGAAGATGTTCTGACTCACAAAAACAAGGGCTGCCACCAGTGCTGCACTGATGCCCCAGAAGTTGGTTGAGAAGTCCGTCGAACACGCCAACATCACACCAAGAGTGAGTGGTACAAGTGACAAATAGGTAGCTCGTTTGTACCGAATCCGGAACACGACACGGTAAGCCAGTACTGTGAACAATGGCGACAAGCCTTTGATTGTATGGACGAGCGAAACCGGGATTTTGGACGTTGCGTATGAACTGAGCAGGTGGCCCAAGAGTTGGAAGACCGAAAGTGGAAATGCTGTGTACACGGCATCCCATGATGGCCGCCGCAGGCCATTTCTCAGTGCTGGGACTGCTCGTTTAAGCGAAGGAAAGAGCCTTGCCGTGCCGGTCAAGATCAAACACCAAATGACCACCGAGGCAAATTGTACAATGGTGAGGGTGGCCGGCTTTGGGAGCGCGTTTAGGATCGATTTGGACGACGTGTTTGTGAGAGCTGAAGTCATGTACCAGACGATACAGAGACCCTATCTGTGTTAGCGTGCACTGTGACCTTCATGTCTGTACTTACAATAAGTTTGTAAGAAACTGGTGCTTTCAGTGCCTCTGCAAGTTCTTGCGCATTCTCGCTAACGCTTCCTTGACGGGTGCGCAATTTGGTAAAGGCGTCACTGACGCTTCGTCTCGACCGATGTCCATACACTCCTGGAGGTCTTGCATCTCGCAGTCTTTGACTCATCTTTCTCACAGGCCATTTGTCGTCTTGACCCGGGACAGGTTGGCCGTTCATATCCAGCGGGCTTTCTGCGATTGCGGAGGAGGAGAGAAGGGGGTTTGGAGTGTCGTCAAAGGAGGGAAATCGCTCATTCGAGGCTGCTTCATTTGGGCCATCATGAGGAGACAGAGATCGGTGAGTGACAATCCGGGGTTCAGGAGTCTGGGTCATCGTCGTGATCATGATCAACAAAAGGGATTGAGGAGCGATTCCCTGTTTGGCTGCATCTGTCAAAGTTGTTGCTTCATGGGTCCTTAAGAGCAGTTCCCATAGTTCGTAACGAGCGGCGTGTTGGTAATCCTAGCTTGTCTGTCGAGTTGGTAGATGTTGTTGCGCAAGAGGAGGACGTCAAGTTGGCTGACTGCAACAATTAATAGGGTATCATTGGAGAGCACTGATATTGCCGCTATTGCGTGGCCCGATTTCGATCATGCCGAAAGCAGCAGGCGGTGTGGATGACGACATGCTCGGGCCGGATCAATGAATATCCGATATGTCACCCCATATCTTGTCTGTCCACAAGAGCCCAGTCGTGATCAGTCTCCCCATCATCACCATGTTGCACAATGAAGTTAGTGTCATGGTCTAGCTCCTCCTTTCTTGTTTTCCTCTCCTCACTTCACCGTGTCTCAACCTCGTCGTCCCAAGATGTTCTCCAGGGCGACCGGTATCTCGATCGAGGGGCGATATCGTTCTCGCCTAGTTGGAACGCGCTCGGTCCATTCAGGATAGGAACTCGAGGTATGAGGACGTTGACCCAGAGCCACTGCATCTGTATCATTAACCGCTGTCCATAGAGGCCGTTTGGGGCGCCGATCCAGTCGAGCTTTACGGGGGAATCCAGCGTATCAGTCGAAACCAGGATGCTCACTTTCATAGCCCCCTCACCCAGAACGCGACCGTGCAATGGAGCAACCATACCTTTCGCACTTCGACCTCTGAAATTGGAGCCTCCGTTGACTTGGCCCTTGACTTTGATAATGTCGACTGGGAGTTTGCGCAGAAGATTTATGGCTGGTCGGCTCTCCAATTCCAAGCATGGCTGCGTGGTGGGCTCCTGAACTCTGAGTTGGTTTCTCGAAAGGCTCTGCTGTATCCCGACAACATTCTGGAGCTTTGGATTAACGACGTGCACATCTTCGGTGGGGATTTCTTCGGCTTCAAAAGAACCCCTATCCTTGTGGACCTTGACCCAGGTTTCAACACCGTCAGTGTACGCCTCATTCGCGATGTCCGGTCAATGGGCGGCATGCTGCCTCCAACCATTAGAACCTTTTTACGAGCTGAAGTTGTCTCAGAGCCCGTCCAAGTTGATTTCGAAAGTATTGTTCTGCCTGACATGATTGACGGCCGGTTCTGCAGCAAACATGGCAGCGTCACAGTCCGCAATCAAGCTGATGCCTGGATCAAAATCAGTCAGCTCGTCGCCCAGCTCGATGAAAGCAGCTGTGCTGTGACACCTCAGGGATACTGGCTTGCTCCTGGCCAAGCACGCCCAATCAAGATGATTCTTGACTGCGTCAGTGGATTAGGAGAAACCGTCAACTTTGTTCTGAAATACACAACTTATGAATCAGAGCATCACCAAGTGACTTTCGGCTCCACTTTGCGCCACGCGAACATAACTTCTCTGCAAAAGATCACCTTCCTTCATCCCAGTGGTGTGGTTTCCTATGCGATGCTGAGACCACCTCCATCTGATCTTGCTTCCTCGATTGGACGAAGTGTACCAATCCTCTTAAATCTCCATGGCGCAGGAGTGGAAGTTGATGGCCCTTTGGTTCGTCACATGTTTGACGACACGCCCGATCTCCCTGCATACATACTCTCCCCAACTGGAATGACCCCTTGGAGCAGTGATGACTGGCATACATGGGGCTTCGCAGATGCCGAAGCGGCGTTGTTAGCGGTTCCGGATTGGATAAAACAAGTGCACTGGACCGGGCCCGGCCTCTTTGCTGACAAAATCCTTGTTGCTGGGCATTCCAATGGCGGACAAGGAACTTGGTATTTTGCTTCTCACCGACCGGATCGAATTTTAGGCGCCGCAGCGGCCTCTGGGTATTCTTCCATTGAGAATTATGTTCCATTTGTATTATGGAACGAAGCTGAGTCGTCCCAAACGAGCATTCTCCAGAGTGTGAGAAACAATTTTCGCCATGAGTTACTGACGGAAAACTTGGTTGGCGTGTCCATTTTTCAACAGCATGGCTCTGCGGACGATAACGTGCCCACGTATCATTCTCGCTTGATGAACACACTGCTTGCACAAGTTGGCGAATTCCCAGAGTACTCGGAGATGCCTGGAAAGGGACATTGGTTCACTGGGTCAATGACCACAAGACCAATGGTGGATTTCTACACAAGTCACTTGGATTCTCATACTCTGGCGTCGAGTGCTCCAATTCGTTTTAACCTGATTGCCCCGAATTCACATGACATGGGGTCTCGATTTGGAATCTTCATTGACCAACTAACCACCCCTGACAGGATGGGGAAGGTGTCAGTCACCATTGGCGTGCAGGATTCTCGACTTCGATGGCATCTGAGAACAACGAACATCCGCCGTCTGCATTTCGACACTGCTCACGTCGTCAACGCCCCTAACGAGGTTCTGCTTGATGATGCTATCCATTCATTCGCCCTTGGAAACGGCTCTTTTGTCTTCTCCGACTCAGGCATCTGGTCCGAGGAGGGCGCTGAGGCATGGCAGAATATAGGTCAACGATATGGACGACAGAGAGGAGCTCTCGATTCGATTCTCCGCAGTGCTGGAGCCTTTGAGATTGTGTGCTCCCCAACTCAAACTCTTACCACGGCGTTGCAGGTTAGCCGCAATTTTCTGCAGTACTTTGGCGCTGATTCGAACATCCTTTTCTCGTCACGGTATGCGGCAGCTCTAGGAAGCGATGCCAACATTATTACCATCTGTCTTGGAGACTCCATACCCTCATCTCAGCTTCCCTCTTTTCCAATTCGGGTCGAGGGTGAACGAGTAATGCTGGCGAAGCATTCAAGAACGATATCGATTCCAGTTGTGCCTGGCATGGGGGGAGTTTGGCTTCGTCCCCTTCCAAACGAGAGATTGGAACTCGTAGTCTGGGGGCATGATGAGATCGGCCTGCGGCAAGCCGCTAGGCTTGTTCCTACGCTCAGTGGAGCTGGCCAGCCAGACTTCGTGATATTGGGTGACGACTCCCGATGGAAAGGGCATGCCGGGGCTCTTGTGATGGGATTCTTCGATCACAATTGGAACATATCCCCTGGCTCATACCTCTAACGTGATGGGCCAAGACATCTCTTTAATAGGTAAGGAGTGTGGGTATCGGTGGCTGAAGGAGCGAGGGTAAGGAGGCCGCAGGCGGAAGGAAGGAGTCTTGAAAGATGTGCTGGCACGATTCAGAACTTTGAGAAGGAAGATGCTGGGCAAGATCAGCCTGAGACGGTGAAATATTGTCTAATTATTGAAGACCGGCCAAATGCCAGTGGTTGTGGTTGATTGTTGTTGCTGCTGCTCGTTGGGATTGCCGGCCACGCAGACACAACTGCCTCAACTGCCTCGACCAAAAAGCAGCTGCGAGGGAAGGAGCAACCACCCACCTGCTGCTCGACCACTTCACTCGTCTCACCGCCTGCGATTCTGCTCTTTATCCCTCTCTCCTCCACCTACTTCAGATCCTCGCTCATTTCGCCTCTTCCCTACGCTCACAGACATTGGCCATATCGCAGATCTTTCCATCCGCAGGCCCCTTCTCGCCACGTCCTCCTTCTTTCACGGGTGACTACTCTTGGAACCCTTCTTACCATCACTGCATACCTTGCATGTTAAGACTGCAGCCAAGATTCTGAGCTGCCACGCTTGCAGGCTTCACCTACCCCATGGCGGCGCTCATGTCGACTGGCTCCCCCAAGATGAGTCGCAAATCGACCCCGACCATCAAGGTCAAAGAGGAAAGTGAAGACACCCGCAAGACCAGCTTGAGCAACCCGAATGTAAATGTGCTGCACCTTGCCACTTCACTGAATGTGCTAACACATTCACAGGCTGCACACACTTCTCATACCGCACTGGCATCTCGAGCTTCCTTCAACATCTTGCACTCTGACAAGTTGAGCAACTTACAACCACCAAAACGCAAGGATAGAGTAAGACATGCAGAGCATACCCTTTCCCCACCTTTTCCAACCTTGGAGGCTTTTACTAACACGCTTGCTTGCAGACTACTGAGGTCACTGAACACGGCAACCTCACTGGCATGGAGGACATTCTTTCTCGCCTCAAGGCAAATGATTCTCGCAAGCCATCCCTGGCCACCGAAAACAAGAGCAAGCCCGACTTTGGCACCCTCGACAAGCTTGTGACCAATCTTCAGGATTCAAACAAAGCCTTGAAAGAGCAAGAGAAGGAGCTCCAGACTGAATCCGCAGCTGAAACCCACAAAAATGGCAACTACCCTTCCGGCTCTGCTCTTTGCCCTCCAGCAACCGACACCACTGATTCAGCTCCCAAGCCTGCCCCTCAAGCCGCGATTGTCAACAAAGTGGATGTGGCTGAGATGATGCGTGTCAAGCGAGAGCTTGAGGCCGCGAAGTCTGTCATCTCACGACAGGAACAAGAACTTGCCGAGACCCGCAACCTCAAGCAAACCATGGATCAGGCTATGGGACCTCCATCAGAGGTTGATTTTGGAGCCCCCAACGATATTTCGGAGCAGACAATTGGCCATCTTCAGAGCGCATTCAACGCATCTGCACGTCCATTCACTTCCCATAACGACAGTTGGCCCGTTCAAGATGAGCCGCGCGCCGATCCGAATGATGCTATTGCAGCTACCAACTATGGTCGCCACAGAGCCATTTGGAATAACCCTTCTGCATCTATGGCCAACCTCATGCCTCCCAATGCTCCTGCTGCGGCGTACACCAACCCTCGTGATACCCGTCTCTCTGGTCAAAACTACAATGGTGTGTATGGTACTGCAGCGCTTTCTCCCGCCGACGCAACCTTCCAGTCTAGAAACTTCTCAGGCTCCACTGCCCCTGTTGGTTATGACATGAGGCCAAACAATGACATGGTCCCGTACAACACCACGGTCGGAATGAGACGCAACGCAGGGCAATTGAGAATCAATTCGACCCTGGCCGACCCTTTAGCTCAATTTGGTAGCTTCCCACCTGGGACGTCTGCTCTCACCCCCCCACCCATCAGCCCCATGGCAATTCCGGGTCAGTACACGTATCGAGGGGGCCTTGCAACACCAATAACTCCGGCAGGAAACGACTTCCCAGCGAACAATATTCAAGCTGGTGGCAACCAATGGCCATTGAATGTAAGTACTTCTTCCCATCAAGTCCCGTTCAGGCTGATAATTTTAGGGTGGTATGAGTGGACAGACCTATGTCACTCCTCTTGAGCCAATGAATTATCGTCGACTTCTCGACAAGTCTGTTTCTTGCGACTGGAAGTATATTGTCGACAAGATTGTCTGCAACAACGACCAGCAGGCCAGCATCTTCCTCCAACAGAAACTCAAAGTTGGCACTGCAGAGCAGAAGTTCGAGATTGTTGAGTCCATTGTCAATCAAGCATACCCTCTCATGATCAATCGGTTTGGCAACTTCCTCGTTCAGCGATGCTTCGAGCATGGCACCCCCGAGCAAATTGTTTCGATTGCCAACGCCATTCACGGCAACGTCCTCTCATTGAGCATGGATCCTTTTGGCTGCCACGTCATCCAGAAGGCTTTTGATTCTGTTCCAGAAGATCACAAGGCTGAAATGGTACGAGAATTGCTCCGACGTATCCCTGATACTGTCATCCATCGCTATGCTTGTCACGTCTGGCAGAAGCTCTTCGAACTTCGATGGAGTGGCGAGCCACCACAAATCATGTTGAAGGTCAACGAAGCCCTTCGTGGGATGTGGCATGAGGTCGCGCTTGGTGAAACGGGAAGTCTTGTTGTTCAGAATATCTTCGAGAACTGTGTTGAAGACGAGAAGCGCCCTGCCATTGAAGAAGTTATTGCAAACATCGACCTCATCGCTCATGGCCAATTTGGAAATTGGTGCATCCAGCATTTGTGCGAGCATGGCTCTCCACCAGACAAGCGTCGTGTCATCGACCACATTCTTGCGAACTCGTACAACTACAGCATTGACCAGTTTGCCTCGAAGGTTGTGGAGAAATGTCTCAAGATTGGAGGACCGGAGTTCTTGGACCGCTATCTTGGAGTCATCACTACCGCTCACCCAGATCGTCCTCGCATTCCTCTCATCGACATTGCAGGAGACCAATATGGCAACTATCTGATCCAGTGGATTTTGATGAACACCCACCACCACCAGCGAGAGCAAGTTGCCATCCACATTCGCAAACACATGGTCTCCCTTCGTGGCTCCAAGTTCGGATCTCGTGTTGCAATGCTCTGCTGCAACCCCAATTCCGTCACTCGTCCAGGACCCAGCGCTGTTGTCAATCCCTTCGGTGCTCCAGGTCAGCCACGCAACCAGTGGCCTCGCTTCCGTTAGTTCGAGACATCCGCATCATTGATGGCCTCGACTGGAAACCCACAGACACCTATCCCATCTACTTAGCAGTCATCTTTTGTCGAGATGAACGTATTCTACACCTTGTCAATACACATGGGGCATCTACCCTATGGCTTGGAATACTGGCTTGACGGACGAGTGAGGAGACGGCACTCCAACACTGAAGTCAGCAGTCCATCTTGGCTTGTCACCCGTTGGCTCTACAACATTCATCTACCTCTTATGGAAAACGACTCGTCAGATGATTCAACCGCATGTGTTTTCTAATATCAACAAGGAAATTTCGTATCTGTCGGTGAAAGCGGCCCGCCAACCAACATCAGCCATAGGAGGATGCTAGGATTGGAGTCATACGTTGTTGGCAGGGATATTTCAGAGCTACAGCATTATCAAAGAACGATGTGCAGCACTCGTACCAGGCTGTATCAAGTCATGTCTTGAACAAGATTGTCCTGCTGTGGGTGAAGGGACACTCAAAGCATGTATTTAGCAAAGCATGAATCGAAAATGGTCGGGTTATGTAACAATTAGCACACATCATAGCTAATCAAGAGCTCCAAGCGCTCAATAGGAGCAGTTTTCCTTGACTAAGTTCTTTTGCTGGTGGTTCTGTCTTGAGGTGTAGGCCTGCAGCGTTGTTCGAACTTTTCTGGCCGACATGATAGTATTCGAAGTATTGTTACTAAAATAGCGATCCTCGCGTGCTGTTGTCTCGGGATTTCCCTTTCCCAAGACTGAAGGCCATGTGTCAAAATTTCTGCCCAGTCTCCCACCGCCTCTAGTAATAATCTGACTGCAGAATAGAGACACTCGTAGCTCATTGACTCGTAAATCCATGCTCATAACGGGAAACCATGTGTGGGCCAACCATCGCTCACCCGCGAGTTGGTATAGCTGCAACGATCCATCTCATAAAATGATCAAGTAGAGGCCGCGCCGAGTTCACTCTTTGGCCAGCAACCCGCTGTCCGGCACCGCGTTTGGCTTCAAAATATTCACCACACCCTGCCCGGTCTCTATGTGGCCAGCTAGATCTATGCTCGCAGGAGCTGCTTCCGAGGTCCCTTCGCCTCCATCCTCTGTGGCGTCCAATCCGGATCGGGATCCGGAACCAGGTGCTTGGAGGCCCGGAGTGTCTGCAGATGTCCCCGCCGGCGCCGATGGGTCCGCGTCCTCGTCCTCGTCCGCGTCCTTTTCCCACGGTTTCCTTCTTTTGGGTGTCTTGTCCACTTTGCTCGAACCCAGCTCAAGCACGGTCGTGGGGATCTCTTCGATGCCCGGGACGGGAATATTGCGGGTTATCAAATCGACTATGGCGGCGAAGGAGGTCGGGTAAGGTGGCTCCGGGTTTGAGTCCGACGAGGGCACCGTGGCAGTGGAGCTGAGAGCTTGAGGATCAGGCTGAGTTTGAGTATGAGTTCGAGGTTCTGAAAATGATGTTGCTGTTATTGAGTTCGACGGGGCAGAAGTGGATGGCAGGGAGGAATTCTGAGGCTGGGAGTGCAGCCACGTCGAGTACGCAACCGGGTCTATGGGTGGGACATTGAATTTCCTAGAGTCGGGACGACGGCACTGATCAGCATTTTTCCTCTTGTCTCTCTTCTCTTGTCACTCGTTTCTTCTCTTCTCTTCTCATCTGATCAACGACGTGTGGGTTGTGCGTGGAGCGAGTCCGGTGCCTACCTTGAGTAGTAAAAGCACTGCGCCTGTAACACCAGCCCCGACTTTTCCGCTATCTCATCCTGTGTCACCGGTACCTCCGGGTGGCCCAAGATGGCGGCGAGACCGGCCTGGTATTCTTGATCCGGGTCGAATGGGTAGCTTGAGAGGCCGCGGTAGATGCTCTCGGTGTTTATGGCGTTTGACGGTTGCGCGGAGGTTGGCAAAGTATCCTGTGGGGCGGATGGAGCCGTGGCCATGTTTGTCTTTTCATACAGGTGTGTCCGTTGGTTTCAACGTCTGGGTCTGCGGTGACATGGTGTTTTGAGGCTGAAGCTTGAGCAAAGGTATCCTTGTGAGGGTTAGGGGAAATGCGGAGAATGATGATGGAGGGGCGACGTTTCTTTCGCTGGCTGCTGACGAGGCTGCGGCTGAACCTCGGCAGTGAGCGGCTCAAAATCCCTAAGTCAAGACTCAAAACTCAAGACTCAGGACTCAAGAGTGACTCCTCCATGAACCTAAAGGCCAAAGGAAATCCAATATTTTTGGTCGCCCGGGTCCAACGGTCGAAATTTCAGCTTACGGAATATTCGGTCGAACGTCGGACCGACTTCCCTCATGACTCTCGGCCGACACGTTACGCTGAATAGACCGCGAGGATAGCGCTTCTTAAGAGAATGCAATCTATTTAGTTCAAGAGAAGAGAACATATAATGCCCACGATGCACCTCTAAGCAAGACCCTCGTCACTTCGCTACAGAGCCAATACTCAGCCAACCCACCGAGGCATGGCTCTCAAAACGATGCGTGGCTGGACCTTCACCCAGCGAGGAACCCCCTCCCGTGTCCTCAAGCTGAGTACCGACCTTCCCAGGCCAAACCAGTCAGATCTTCTACCAAATGAGGTCTTAGTGCGAGTCACCCATGTTGGCATCTTTCAAGGCTTCGCCGCCCTGATGGGTATCCTTCCACACTTTACCAGTAACCCTTGGATCCCCGGGTCGGATTTCTCCGGGCTCGTCCTCGCAACGGGCTCCTCAGTCACACACGTCGTGCCCGGTGATGCGGTCTTCGGCAGCCCCAATCCCAAACTTTACTTCCGGGACACCCGGCACAACGGCGTGCTGGTCGAATGTGCTATCTTGCCGTCGACGGCGGTGGTGAAGAAACCACCGGGGACGTCCTTCGCCAGTGCCGCGGGGCTGGGTGGCCATGGGAGCACCGCTGTGCAGTTCTGTGAGCTTGCGGGATTGCGCAAGGGCATGAAGGTGTTGGTGACCGGGGCAAGTGGGAGTGTCGGTAGTCTGACATTGCAAGTGGCAAGGGCGGTGGTGGAAAAGGAGGGAAGCGTCTGGGGGACGTGTTCGGCGACGAATGAGGAGCTTGTCAAGGGATTGGGAGCTGATGGGGTAAGTCTGAGTCACAGGGTCACATCTCTTCCCTCTTGCTCGTTGATTTCAAGACTCCTGTCTCTCTTGGAATTACCATGTACACGCAGCTCCTAACACACAAGTCGTTACAAGGTCATTGATTACAAGCAACACCCGAAGCTCCATGAATATCTCGCCGAAGCACATTCGTCCAATCCCTTCGACGCCATCATCGACATTGCGGGTTTCGACGAGCTTCTGTACGACCGGAGCGCTGCGTACCTTAAACCGGACGGCGTGTTCCTGATGGGAGGCAGAATCAGTTTGACCCATAGTGGCCCCGGCCTCTTAGGCATCCTTTCGTTCGTCCTCGGCTTCCAGATCAAGGCTCATTGGCCACTCATTCTGGGTGGCACACCGAGGAAAGGGCTGTTCCTTTCGGGAAACATCAACCAGGAAGGTCTGCAAAAGGTTGCAGATCTGGTCGAGGCTGGAAAATTGAAAGGCTTGGTGGATAGCGAGTGGGCCATGGAAGATGCCATTAAGGTGGGCTTGGGTTTTAGAGAGCCTATTGTATTGAACTGCTAACTTAGTGATTCCTAGGCCTATGAGCGTGTTGCAACGAGCAGAGCACGAGGAAAAGTTATTGTGTGCGTACAGGACCCATGAAATCCCAACAAGCTCTGGCAGCGACACAATCGACTATTCGCGGCAATGACGACGGCTTGACCATAGAATTGGGAAAGCGTGTGCGCGATCAGACAAACAATGGTCCTGCGTCTGGCTTTTTGGTTATGTATCACTCCACAGGCTGCCAGTTCTTCGCCTTGCAGCTAGCTACCTACAAAGTCTGTGAGACCGGCGGCCACTTTTGATTTCAATCTCTTTTAACGTCTGCCTCGATGCTTATTAGCGTCTGCTCTAGCTGCCGTTCGTTCCCGAGATATGGTATTCTGGGACCGCTGTACGGGGTATATGCTTCCTCTTTCTTAGGAAAATCTTATTCCATCGTCGGCCATAGACTACGTCGACGAATGTCAAAGTTTGAGGCGCGGGGAGCGAGGGTTGAAGTAGGAGGGTTTCTTCGTTGGTGGGGGGTATGTATTAAGTGTCTTTTGCGAGGTCCTGCACCCAAGTCAAGGGACGGTGGGTTGCACAAGCTGCTGTCTCCGGTGCAGCAGCCCGCTCGCTCAAAGATGTGGATTCAGTATCGACATCGACATTAATGTCGCCATCTGGCTAAGTGGCAGCAACAACGGCGTTTCTGCCTTGCGGTTTGGAAATAGATGGTCGCATGTGAGGTTGCAGAGAGGCTGTGTGCTCGTTGACCTGGGTGGAGGTGCTTGTTCAGCGTTCAAGTGGAGGAATAAGCGCTCTCTTCAAAGGTATGTTCTTGAAAGTGTCAACGCACGAGCCCTCACCCAAAAATATCAAGATATTAATGGGAAAAGCGACGGAGGAGATGTTTTCACAGAAATCTTTAGGCTTAAGCGAGGTGACTGTGAATTACACCTTGCTTCTTCACGCGTTCCATGCTGCACGTGATGAACTCTCATTGGCTAGGATTGTGATAGGAGCCGATTGCCCTTCACAACAGGTTCACACCTTCCCTGTCTGATTCTCGTTCTTTCACATCCTGCCTTTCACTCCCCTCACATCAGTCTTCCATACGATGCCATCAGTTCACACAGACATGCATGCCAACAATCTCAGTTCCTGATTGATCCCACCTCGTTTGGAAACAGATCGATCGTTCCAATGTTCAGCGTCTCGCTAGTTCGCCTCACAGACATGCACACCCAGCCTGTCAGGCACTCATTCTGACTGCGTCGAGTTTCTACAACACGTGGAATCGCCCGGCTCTTCTTTTGCGTCAGCCATAGCCCATAGAATAGCATGTGAAATTTTCAATCACTGACAAGGCTGAGAAACACAGGCTACTTAGGCAGCCGGTCAGCGGTTGTATCATTTGCTCTCTGCAAATTCTGACTATTATATTAGGGATAGATGACGCCTGGCCTTCGATACAATCCAATTCAGATGCTGATCACACAAATTTCAGTCTTTCTACCACTACACATGACGGCTTCCCAACAGGCCATCTGACGGCCCTCAGCCGACTCCTTGAGTGGCCTTGTCCCTCCCCAGTTGCCGTCTCATCTATATATCTAGCTGCCAATCCTCAGAATTCGCTCTCGAATCACTTACTCTGACTTTCTACGTGCCCAAGACTCCACATACATCATTCAATTCTACACCGAAGAGCTTGTGACCGTCTAGTAAGTCTTTACACATTCAAACCTAAGAAACTTAATAGTTTTCGGTAGGATCTGGGCAAAGCTAATTTCAAATATATGCCCAGTTCTCTGCCAAAATACAGTTTCCCTCGAGCACTGCCTCCACGTATCACCAGATTTCCTCTTACCGTCTTACGGTTCCTCTAGAGGCCATGACGTCAACGTCAGATACCGCGTACGATGACCCGTATACACTCCCGGCGTTGAGTCAATATGTCTGCGATCACACTATAAGACTTGCAATACAGCTCGCGGCCTTGGAGCAGCGTGCGAAAGACTTCGCAGTGGATGTCTCTTCACTATCAGCTTCGCATACCCACTTTGTTGATCAGTTCCAAAAACAAGTGTCCAGCCTTATGAAGAGCAATATTCAGAGTACCGTTTCTATCGACAGTTCGCTTCCTTATGGGATTGACCAGCAACAGAATGAACAATCTACCTCAGCTTCAGACAAGTCTTCTCAAACGGATTTACAACGGGTCGCACTGGAGGGATTGAAAGAAGGGAGTTTTATCGAGACACTGGAAGGGTCATCAGGTCCTCTTTCACGGTTTTTGGTGGACATGAGCAACCCTGTTGTCGCAGATGATTCTGAAAACGAGACAAAGGGGTTTGCCTCGCCTTCTACAACGGAAGACGAGCAAGAAGAGCAAGAAGTGCTCGAGGATACTGTTGTTTCGCCACAGGAGGAACCAGTACCCTCCAGCCTAACAGCCGAATACCTCCAACTGCGATATCATACAAGTATTGAGAGCATACCACCAGCGGACTTGACGTCTACGGATGACACAACCGACCAATGGCGCCTACCGAGCCCAACCCCAGATCCAGAATACCTTGAGAATGACCAGTCAGAAGGCCACGAACTTGAGCATCCCATCAAGAAACAGCGGTCAAGGAAAGACCGTGCTATACAAGAAGAGGAACACTTCATCGAGGCGGTTCGTGTAGTCTGGCGAGAGCTTGGCGACACCGTACGTAGGGGTGTCTTGTGGCAAAAGGTGGCAGACCAGTTGAATCAGTATGGCTACAACCGCAACCATCAAGCTCTGATGGCTAGGTGGTCCTCTAGGACCCGAGACAGATGTGAAGAACTTGGATACGAGTGGGCACGCGATATCATGAGCCGCAGCCGCAAACGAGCAGCCAGCCCAGTGGATGTGGCTGGAGACGCCATGCAATCTTCGACAAAGGCAACATCTCAGGTCAAGAGACCGCTGAAAAGGTCCAAAATCAAAGCTGCCACCACTAAAGCTGCCACCATTGAAGCTGTCACCATTAAAGCATCCTCAGGTTCTTCTTCGAGCAGATTTGAACCCCGCGCTCCCCGGTCCGCTTTGCAGTTTGATACTTCGCTTTCAAGCCTACGCCTTTGCGCCCCTCGCCAGGAAGGGACCGCTAGGTCGGGAAAAACTCTCCTGAGACAAAGTGCACACCAGAACCTTCATCTAACAACGAGCTGGACAGGGGCAGCCCACGATGTGATTGACGTTTCCTGGTCATCTGATTCAACGCGTTTCGTGGCTGGAAGCGCGACAATGGGCAGCACAGTGACCGGTCCTCCAGAAATTGTTGAAATGCAGTTGCAATATAATCGCCCCCAGAATCTCCTTCTCGGCTCCCTTGTTGACCGAAGCATCATCGAGTTACCCGGTCACCGTGTCAAACGTCCCCGCCGAGGTTCTCCGCTGTCAGACCCATATATATATCACACAATCAGTGCTGTCCAATGGACTAACCACGGTGATCGTGTGATTAGTGCAGGCTTTGATAAAGTTGTCAGAGTCTGGGATGTCTCCAGTGAAATCGAAACTCCATGCATAGCTGAGATCATTCACCGCAAACCAATAGAAGCTATGGCGCTTGCTGAGTGGGATGTTCCTCTGCTAGCCACCGGTTCTATGAATGGAGACAGTTCAATTTTGGTTTACTGCTTTGACTCGACATACGAGAGTGTGGCGCAGCCATTGCGGCCACTTCGAGGACTTGTCAAAGAATTTGATGACTCTCCCACCTGTCTACGATTCGGAAGATCAACTACATCTCAGAACTGGCTAATTGGGGGATTTGGCTATGGGGATCCATCCTCTGACTATCCCTCGACCAGCGGATCTTTGGGCATCTGGAGAATTGATCAAAGTCATCTGACAAATATTTCTTTCTCTCTCGAAACCACTTCAGTCTTCGATGTTGCTTGGTCGCCCACTAGCGACGTGTTTATCACCGGATGCGTCAGCAATATGACAAGCAGGAAAGACTCGAAAGAGAATTCCATCGTCCAGATCTGCTCCTCCACTCAACAGAGTTCCATGCAAGAGCTCAGTTGTCCTGCAATTGATATGAACGAGGTCACGATCTGTCCTTACCAAGAGAATTACGTCACAGCGTCCTGTACCGACGGTTCAACTTATGTATGGGATCAGCGACGACCCGAAAAACCATTACATGTGTTGAAACATGGAGCTTCTGCAGGACTATTTGATCCTGAGAGCAATCTTGAGATCACGGATGTGGGGGTTAAGTTTGTCGACTGGGGCGAAAAATATGGTCAACTGTACACTGGTGGCAGCGACGGCTGTATCAAACTATGGGACATTCGACTTTCGCCAGATGATGTCCTAGTGAATGACGTATTCGACTTCAACATTGAGATCATATGTGGAAGATTCTCGCCTGATCGCTCCTCGCTGCTGATCGGAGACGCTTCTGGTAGCGTCCATGTATTCTCTAAATCCCCAAATCCCGAGGCAGACCCTGTCGAGGAACTCATGTACAAGGAACGTCCTGCGGAAGCTCCACGGCAACGAAAGCCAGGCCGTTTTACCTCGACTACAGAGTCAACTGCTGCGACAGAGGCAAAAATGCTTGTTGAAACAGGCCAGATCGAAATACATCCCGTTTTCGGTCCTGGCCAAGGTCCGAATTACTCAGGACCATTTGCAAAATGGGCACGCGATGAAACGGCTGGATCAGATCCAGAGAACTTGCCTCTGCTACCTGAAGTCCAGCGCCATCAAAGATATTCGGTCTGGGAAGCCTCAAACAACGAAGGTCAAACTTCTCAGCCTCAAGTGGATCACGAGGCCATCTTGGACGATCAGGAGGGCCCAAAATGCAGCAAAACTGTATTGCACAGCAAGCACCATAAATGGACGAGCTCAGAAGATGATGCAACTATCTCTTGCAGCAATTCTGACGTGGGGTCGATGGTAGAGGATCCGATTGACGCTGAGGACGAGGACGAGGACGATGATGAGGATTACACCTATGAGGGTTGGTTTCCACCGCACTGGACAGTGGATGCCAATCTAGACTGTCCAGGTGTGTAAAATGCCTATCTGCAGGGAGAATTCAGATAAGCACAGGGGCTGGGTTGGGAGTCCGAGCCTCCAAGAATGTTGTTGGACGATTATTGTACGGCTGGGATCTGATGGAATGGAACGAGCTTCATGGCTTGCTGTCGATTGAATGGATTCAAGGTTTGAACGGCGAGACGATGACTTCGACGCGGAGGGCTAGCAACTTGTTCTGGGTTGGAGGGCGAACAATTGGGGCAAGGCTGTGATGGAAAGGATCCCCCCTGATTCGCTGAAAAATAATAAGGCTGAGTGCTGAGGTACATAGCTTTCGTCAGGCTGCCACGTACATAAAAGGAAGGTGAACCGACCTTTTTTCGCTTTCCATGCGGGGTATTTTTTGGTCGATCATGATTCCCTCCGCGGTCGAGATCAGTTGCTTTTGAAACATCTGCTGTACAATATTTCCCTTCCCTGTCTGATAGTGCTCAAGAAGTCTAGCATCGAAAGCAATCATGTCCGCTCACGCTACCCACATTGCCCTTCCTCCAGACTCCATTCACCGCCATGGAACACCGGCAGACCTCCTCCCATCCCACTTCACCACTCAGATCACTGCCTGGTTAGCCGAAGACACACCCTCTTTTGATTACGGGGGATTTGTCGTTGGTTCATCACCACGGACAGCCCAGCTTCTATGCAAATCCGCCGGTGTTCTTGCTGGGGTACCCTTCTTCAATGAAGTGTTCCATCAGCTAGAATGTGTTGTGGAATGGCACTACAGCGAAGGCACATACCTCGACCCAGCAAACGAGGGTGGCAAGATCAAAGTCGCTACTGTGAAGGGACCCACACGCAAGCTCCTGCTAGGCGAGCGAGTGGCATTGAACACATTGGCACGATGCAGTGGCGTGGCGACACGCAGCAGGCAAATGCTCGTGCTCGTCCGAGGTGCAGGCTACACAGGTGTTTTGGCGGGTACGCGAAAGACCACCCCGGGCTTCCGCCTGGTTGAAAAGTACGGCATGCTGGTCGGTGGAATCGACGGACACAGACACGACCTGAGCAGCATGATCATGCTCAAGGACAATCACATCTGGGCCAAAGGGAGCATCACCAAGGCCGTCCAAGCGGCTCGAGCAGTCGGCGGTTTCGCGCTGAAGATTGAAGTCGAAGTCCAGACCGAGACGGATGCAGACGAGGCCATCGAGGCCGGCGCCGACGTGGTCATGCTAGACAACTTCGACGGCCCGGGCTTGAAGGTGGCTGCGCGCAGCTTGAAGGATCGCTGGCGGGGGAAGAGGCAGGTCTTGCTCGAGAGTAGCGGTGGCCTGACCGAAGCGAACGTCGGGGAATACATTAATAACGGTCAGTATTCTCTCTGTGTCTGGGTCCGACCCGGCCTGCGCCATCGACCTTCGAAGGACCCAAGCCAACTCCCGTTGTATGGAATGATATCCCAGCTGACTCGATTCGCAGACATTGACATAATTTCGACTAGCGCCGTGCATCAGGGCGTTCCGCATGTCGATTTCTCGCTGAAAATTGATCATTAGGTTACCGCTTCCGTTTCCCACATGTTAGGCCATGAAAACTATTCTTTGATCCTGTACGACCAACCGTCACAATTACGGATTGCCAAAAAGGGACGACCTTGAGAAGTTGGGTCCTTTGCGTCAACTCTGGAATTTTTGGGATCAAGGTGCAGTACAAGGCATCTAGATACCAATAAAACTGCCCTTTAGATATATACTCGCCATCGTAGAGATACGCTACATGAGAATAGGTGTGAAGGATTACTGTTATTGTCGAGCTGAATTAGGCAGGTTCTCAATTTTCATAGATGAGCAACACTCACACGAGGATTCATCCCAGTGTCGTCATTGGCAAATACCGGGAAGAAAGAAAACTATATTCTGGACAGTTTCTTCATGGACTCCGAAATCCTTCCAAAATCATGATTTTACTTCTCGCCTAACTCCCGTGCTGCCGATAAAGTATCACGCGGGGTGTCCTAGCTCCCACGATATTATTTATTCCTCAATGGTCGCAAGATCCGTCCAAGGAAATTTACCCGCAAACCTAGGTTCGACAGGCAACTCATGGATCGGCTTGGTATCAGCGGAAAGCTCTGGTGTTTCTGCAGTAGTGGTCGATTGCCACGATGGCCGACGTGGACATGGATCTTCGCTCGGTAGCTCATGGGGAGTTCTCGCTCTCGGGGCTCTGGGCCTTAGACTTCCCCCTCTACTGGTACGAAGAGTGTTCATGACCCGGGCTGTTTCGACGTCGCTAGGAGATGTCACTGCGTTGGAAGTTCTCTGTGAGTACCGCATTCCCTGCCGAAATGCCAATCCGAGCAGCAGCAGCAACCCCGAGGCTGTGCCCACACTGATGCCTATTTTTGATCGTGTGCTTAGACCGCCGCCGCAAGCAGAGGATGAATTAGATATCAACTCGGACACTGATATTGCTCTTTTCTTCGTGCGGGACGCTGCAGTTGAGGCAATGTGCTGGGTGTCTTGATAAGGGGTCAAGATGCATGTCGTCAAGCTGGTATCGGAGGAACCATCGGCTCTTGCCAGAGGAAGGCTGGAAACAAAAGAATGGCCTGCGAAAATTGAAACGCAGTCATTTCGATTGGAAGTTGAAGGAGCTGCCTGCAAGAGGCTATCCACCTGATAGAAGATCAGCGCCCAAACGTTTTCACTGCCAGAGCTCTTGAAAGTGACATACCGCACAAGATGGAATGCTTTCACCGAAACCCCAAGCAAGGCAGCTAGACCACACGATGATGAGATAACACACTTTCGCATACGATATGGCCATGTTGCCCTTGATGGACGATGTGAGGCCGGCCTCTGTCCCAGTGACCCATCTTGAGACTGCACTTTCTCGTGTGGGCGCAGCCTAAAAATACCCTTCTTCGAGGTCGACTTCCATGTCATGGCAGGGATGGAGTGGCACCTATGGGACTACTTGGCCGTATTGATCATCGAGAGAGGAGGCACATCATCGAGCGCCACTGGGATGATCTTCCTTCCTGATGGCCTGTGTTAGTCAGGCTGAGGAGGCCATCGATGATCGAACAGAAGAACGAGCGCACAACCTGTCCGTTTTGGCAGGTGGAAAATAAATAGCGAGGCGGGAGCTTTCAATAGTGAACCACAAGGAGAGGGACATATTACGAAGTAAGCGAGGATTCGAAAATGAGCAGGGGCTGTCAAAACGCCTATCATGCAAAAAACGATACATCAGAAAGACGGCATCAAAGCGGCGCAGCTACTGTCCCAAAGTAGGATATTGTTAAGGCGGCGTGCTTCGGCGACGGCAATGGGTGGAAAGCAACAACAAGAACAACAACAGAAACACTCCATCCTTCTCAATTGCCCTTTGTTGCTTAAAATCCTCCTTACTCATTCCACGGAGGACCAAGTGAAAATGAAAACGTGTTGTTGAACTCTACGCCTCGTGAGCCCCCTGCAGACGGGACTTCTGCGACCTCAGGCCTGCAGGCTGCAGGCTTTCACATTAAGCCTCCTATGTGTCAAAAACACAAAACTCTCAAAACTTCGCTGGCCCCCAAACCGAAAGCATGTCGGTAGACCAAAGCAGCAAACCAGCCCTCTTACTTCCAGGGCTGGGAGCTCGTCCAGAGGCGGGAGCAAGGGTGAGCTAAAATTAGCTCTGCAGCCACCAGGGCGTGATATACGTGACTCAAGAGTCAAAAGGTAAAAAGGAACCAGTAATCGACGACCCGATCTTTCTCCATGTCCTTTTGGAACTCTTGGGTCGGCCCTCGCTTCTTGGAACACTTTCCTCTTTTCGCCTTTGTCCAAAAAACTGGACCGTTTATCCACACGTTTGATTGGCCACTCCATGCCCTTAATTCAGCCATATCGTATCTCCAGTGCCCAGCCCGGTCTGGGCCGCGAACAGCACGAGTTGGCGGCCAATAAAGAGCCCAACCCTGGAGAGAATCAATTGTTTCTGAGCCTGGGTTCCAACCGGTGAAGTTGAAGGTGCCACGGATTGTCAGAACTTTTGCAGCCCTTGGCTCTCGTTTCCAACCTTCGTTGGGTGGCATACTAATGTTGCTTGGTGGCTGTCTGGTGGCTTTTGAATCCGCCTTAGGAGCGGGCCCGGATGCTTCCAGAGAGAACCGCTGTCCAGCTGGACGCTGTTTTCTGTGTGCACCCGAGGCGATGGGTGTAATTACCTTTCCATTTTGAGGCGGACTGGCACATATCCCTGCCGCATGAGCAGGGCCAAATCGCGTGACACCAACCCACGTTTCCAAACTTAACAGGCTCTCAATCACCGCCTGGTCTTAATTTCTTTCTCTGGTTATCAAACTCATCGGCGGCAACAGGCTTCTCCTCAGCATGACCTTCTTTTGGTGAATTCTCCCGCAGAGAGGGTATCTCTCGCACCAAAATTATGGTAGGTTTCTTTCTCTGTGGTCGTTCGTACGCTAAGGCGGTCAGGCGAATCATAGGCGAGAACGGTGGAACCGGGATCAGATTGAACAGAGGTAAGCCAGCCTTGCTGAGATCTTGTTTCCATCTTCTGATTCTCGCAGCTACCCACTGTCCCCCCAACATGGGCTCGATCAACAGTATGGAATCGCTGGTTCAACTGAATACAATCCTTATGGCAACTCTTTTGCACGAAGGAGCCCAGACCACCGTCCTCGACCGGTGAACCAAGCGCACCAGCCCATTCATAGTCCAGCGCCCATTCGACAACCTGATGGCCGTATGCCTCGAGCACAACCTTTTGACGGTGATAGACGATGGAATTCGCCCTATGCGGCATTGCCAACCCACGAGACTCCCCATCCTTTGCCTCGTGTGAATGAACTACAACAGCCATCGCAAGATGTACGCCCTCACCCTGAAACTTCTATGCAATGAGTTTCCAGAATTAACACCAGCCAGTATGTGACCGAACCCTTTGGCCATGCATACATGGGTCAATATGCTGGAAGCATGGCGCCATCCACAAACAACGGCGTACGTATTCTTGGTGGAAATCTGATATCTCGCCCGCAGACTCTAATGTCGTAAGGACAGTCTTTCGCCGACGGCATCTCCGCCGCCAACGATTCAACCGCTCCCCTCAGCGTGCCTCAAAATGTGAATCCCAGCATCTACGAATTTCACAACGAGAAAGATTCGGGTGATAATCCATACATCATCGATGCCGACACGTTTCTCAATCGAAGCATCAGCAAACTTCATCTAAAAAGACCACTCAGTTGGTTTGACCCGAAATGCTTCCACCCGCGGGCCTGGTTTAGCTGGTCAGCCCCCCATTCGTATCAATTACCGGGCCACTACTACAAGTCTCCGAGTGGTAGTTCCATCAGTATCCATAAGCACCGAGATGTCTTCCGCAGGAAACATGCAGGGCTCAACGACGATCGGTTTCTAGATCCGCTGGACGGAAGAATTGAGAAGCTTTTTGTCCAGACGATTAATGAAATCTACAATAATGAGAATGACACCACATGGCGGAGGACGTATATCAAGAACGTCAGCCCTTATATTATTCGACTGGCCTACTGGCCATATTCTCATATGCCTGTTCCCATCTCGACGAATTTAGGAGAATATCCTGTTCAGAGGCAATTGAATTCCGGCGTTGGCGCGTGGAAACAGGATCAATGGATCCACGTTGGTCTTCGCTGGCTGCCGGCTTGTATTGGTCTCCTCATTCTGGTGAGTAATTACCACCCGTCCCAGAGATATTGTCCCTATCTCTGAATGACCTTTTTATCCTAGATGTGTGGTCCGACAGACATGGAAGGCCAAGTCCGCAACCATGGCTGTTATGACCCAGTTCCATACCGCTACTGGAGCTATCCCAAGTCGGCGCGCAACTTCCACGAGAACCTGGGAGAAAAACCGAGTTCTGGGCCCAGTTTTGCGAAGGATATTCGACTGTCGGACCGATGTCTCCGGCCCCGACTGCTGTGCTTCCTGGATTCCTGCACGAGAGAGAATCCACTTGGATGTATCGATCCCCAAACTTGGATGGACAGTCATGGAGGGGCCGAGCCCACCTACATCTTCCTTTCGTACACGGCGGAGAATCAGTTCGAAAGACGATGCCGCAAAGCCAGGACCGAGATCCAGGAGAAAGGAGCGTCATATTGCGATTGTAAGCCGGCCTTCATCCCACCCTCCCCCACAAAACCCCCCGTACTAATCGAAATCAATAGGCACACTCTGCGGTCGTAGCGCCAAAGATACCGAAGCGCTGCATGAGATCGGACGCATCGCCGCCGATAGAGCCAACGTTGCGGCATACTGGACCGACCAATGCTGCATGTCAAGCGACAAAGACGAACTCCAAGACGACGTCTATCGCATCTGCGACGTGACCCGCGGGGCGCAGAAGATTGTTGTGGTGGTCGGACGCGCTGGGCACGACGAGCTCCCTGCTGGCGTCACGACACAAGATCTTCTCCGTGAATGGGGCAAACGGATGTGGACATGGCCCGAAGTCCTGCTTGGGCCGGCGGGAGAGAAGATCGTCGTTTACACGCGCGGCGGGGATGAGGACGCGCCTTTGGAAATATCCAAGATGGAGTTCCCAGCGCAGGTGTGGGACGACGGTGAGGTGGCGAGGCAGTTAATTGAAAACTACGAGAACACACTGACATTGTCGAGGCTGGAGCTTGTGGTGTTGGCTTTACAGTGCTTGAAACACCGCGTAGAGGCGGGAACGACAAAGTACCTTGAGGGTGATTTGAGTTATGCTCTAATGGGGCTATTGAGACAGAGGCCGAGGGTCGACGCGACCGACTCTGCGTTTCAGGCGTTCGCGAGGCTGAGTCTGGCGAACGACAGCGACAGGCTGCTCGAGCGGTTGATTTGTTTGCTGCCCGTTGAGCAGGCGCAGAATTTCCCTACGGTATATACCACCGAGGGCATGGGCCTGGGCCAGGAATCCGGCGAGTCTCCCGATCAGCAGAACCGGCATTACTGGACCAACACGATCGACCATTGGGGTGCGCAACTCTGGGACATTGAACCTCAGTGCCAGATAGCCGGTATAGGGAAAGACGACACGGTGATCCTGGATGGCGCGTACGCGGCCACGGTACACTGGGACTCGTTCCAGCGTGTGGCCATCACCACGCGCGAGACGTGGTCGAGGATGCTGGCGCGGTACTTTGTCCGTGGCACGCCCGGGTGGTTCTTTATCGGTGTGCTCACCGTGGCCTTTTCCACGAACAACCCCTCGGGTAAAGGTGTAGGGGCGTTTTTCATCGTCGTCGCGCTCATCACGGTGCTGCTATCGCCCATGATGATCTTGCACATCTACGGCGGCAAAGTGTGGAACACGCAGCCGTGGCTGTTCGGATTTGAGGGACACATGGGACTGCGCAAGATCGAGATGAAGATCTTCGGGTTCCCGTCCGAGCGGTTGTCGTGGGCGCCGTACGGGAGCTCCATGTCTCATCATCGGGTCAACAACGAATTTTTGGATACTGAATGTGAAGGCACCGATCCGCTTCTGGTGGACGAGCAAGCTGGCATCACTACGTCGCAGAACGGGGAAAAAATGAGGCTGTTCACACTTGTGGACACAAACACCATGTATGGTCCATCTCTCTTTTCAAATTTCTCTGTCGGCTCATTCAGAGGTACTGACAACGCACGTTGGGCAGGACTGTGACGACATTCCGTGCGGTGCGGCCCCCCGTTGTCGCCCTCCTCTGCGGGTCCGAGGGAGGAATGCAGCGGGCGGTCATGTGTTCGTACGACTGGACGAGTCAGACATTGTATCGCGAGACGGTCTTGAGAATGGAGACGAAGGTCCTGGAGAAAATGCCCCGGGTCGGGAGAGTGAGGTTCGGACTGAGGCGGTGGCAGTCACAGGTCAAGAGGAGCTATCTGATACCTCCTGATTGAACCGCGTGTGGTGGCAACATCGACTAGGAAACGATAAGCAACCAAGCAACTTGCAGCGAGAGAGGGCCAGGGTTGCAGCGCCGTGAATTGTAGCTACATATGCGCCGATGCTGGGCCATTTCGCCTCGTCTCGTATACATTCCACTTCAAACAGCCGGACAGCGGTCCAGACCACGAGCAGCCATCGCCCAAATAAGGCCGAGGTGACCGAATTCCAATACTTTGGGTGCTTGGTTAAGCCAACTGATCGGCTCCGATGGATCGGCTATCACTCGGAAGTCCAGGACGGATATTGACCGCGGCAACTGCTTTGTTCTAGACCGTACACATATGGCGAGACATGTCGGCCACCGGCTCCGACGGTTAGATGCATGCAGGCGTGCATGCATATGCATCCTCAAGGGTAAGACCTACCGACAGACTGAGGCTGCAGGTGAGAAATTGAGCGAGCATGAGGGAACGATGCGGTCCCGGCTCCCCCATCCCCCCTCAACTGCATGGCCTTGTTGCCACAAATCCTTGGAGGCAACCACAACCAAGTAGTATAGACCCTTGTGGCCCCTATAGAACTGATTCCGCCGAAGACTACTTACTTAGGTACATGGCGCCGCTGCGCCTCCCGTTAGTTGCAAGTAGTTGCCCAGAAGCTTGGTACTCCATATTCGGGCCTCCCTGGAATGTACTAGGATGTTGTATACGGAAAAGGCCTTGTCGTTGACTCGAAAATCGAGACTCACAGATCAACAAGAGTCTTCTAGTCAAGTCTCGAAGACTCGAAGGCCCCGCCATCGATGGATGCCATGCTAGGCTCTACTGGGTAGGGCCTGGAGTCTGGAGTCTGACCGGCGGTTTAAATTGGGGGGGTGTGTTGGAGGCGAAGATTTCGGTCTGGGGGAAACCCCGCCCTTCGTACTTCATATGACAATTGTCTTTCTCCGAGGGGTCCGTGGCATAGGTCCATGACGTAGTTAGTCATCGGTGGAGGTGAGAACTTGTTGATGGGACGGGCAATCCGCATTCTCACCAATAACTCCAATCGTGAGATGGAGGACCGAGAGGTACAGGTACCACAGAGTTACGAGCCGAATCAGGCACATGCACACCTTGGCATCGAGTCATTCCGAGCGCCAATCCGGAGGAGCGCGTGTTCAGAATCACGTAGACCGACTCCCAGCTCCTCGAAGGGGCCAGGAGACTTTTCGAGCTGCATCGTCGAGAGGCATGAGAAAAGGGGGGAAAACCGTCGTCGAGTCGACACAGATTATGGTGCTCGGCCACGGCGTACGGGCGCTCACGTCGACCTCCGAGATGCCAAGGCGTGGCCGACTCGTTCTCGAAGTGGTTCTTATGCCATGGTAGGAAAGGAGCTCCGAGTTTGACACAAAATACAGCCAGGGTAGGAAAGGAGCTCCGAGTTTGACACAACATACAGCCAGGGGGGCCCCGAGTGGAAGGCTTGGTCAGTCGACCTGCCGGCCGCAGGTAATTTTCCCAGGGAAATAAGGCGACGGCGCCTGATCTCCCACTTGCCGCCTCCAATTGCCGGGGTATAGATTCGTGGGGGGCCTGGGGTTGGGTTGGGAAATTTAGAATCAACAGGGGTGACGTGGTCGCTGGTGGTTTGATGTGGATGTGGCGAGATGAGGTAGGCTTTGCTGTGCTGTGTTGTGCTGTACTGGGTAGTACTGTGCTGTACTGTGCTATGCCGGTGCTATGCTGTGCCGTGCCCCGTGCTATGGTGCCATAGCATGCCAGTGCGTGGCCGTGCTTCTGGTGTGCCCGAACCCGCGTTGCGCCAAGTCGCCTGTTGCCACTTGTGCAAGTCGCCGGCGCCCCTTCGTAATGCCGAAGGTGCACTACTATCCAGACCGGGCGGGGGGGTGTCAGGGTGGGCCTTGGCACTTCCTTGGCGTCTTGGCGCTGGGGAGGCGGGAACTTGAATGGGGGATGGGGAATGGGGAATGGGGGGATTCCCACAGTTGTGGCATGAGATTGTTGGCGTCATGCGTCACGCGAGAGCCAGCCTCAGCTCAGAACATGGGCGATCCGGCTCAGACCAGAATACACCGTGGTGTCCGTTTCATTCTACCGAGGTCATCAGCCGAAGATTTGCTGCATTGGATCAGACCAGTTTACTACGAGGACGACGTCCCTATCGATCCGGGAGACCGAGAGGCTCAGCATAAAAGCTGTTGGTTGGCGCTTGCGAGACAGGAATCTTCGAGAAAAGGGACTACTCCTGTTCTAGACCAGGCAGGTTGGCACATGCAGCTTGTTCAAAAAGGTTTCCATCAAGACGACAAGACCAGCAGTGACTGAATTGATACTAGGATAGTATGTGCTTGACGAGACAGCTAAGACCCCTGTGGGTTCGTACATACATTGGTTCCCCCTGGCCTCGATCCCATTCACTCCCTTCGTCGCGTCGGTGATTCATTGGGTCGCTGTCTGTAATTATAACTCGCTTGATCTGAGATCTCCACGTGTCCTTTAGTAGGTGTATCGGAATCCCTGAAGCCCTTCGATAAATTTGCCTCCCGACGCGGCTCGCTTGTTCGCCCGGATGAATTTGAAGTCCAGGGCCAATGTGATGATTATGATCAGCGCACTGGCAAGCATGCAGGTGAGGATGCCCGGATGGTATTCCGGCTTGTCTTGTTCACGGAAGACTGTGCTACCGATAATCCCACCGATGCCGCCGGCTCCCACAAGCGTGGCCGAGCACAGAGCCCGCTTCCACTGTCCACGGATATTATTTGCTTGCCAGGTAAGCACACAAGGAACGTTAGCGTTGCAGGCGGTCGTAGCGAGAAAGACGCCGAAATAACGGACGCCAACGTTGTCGACGTAGCCGAGGAGAGGAAGGCCTTGGGAATTTGGTGAGCTTGGTAGGATGACATGACGGGGGAGCGGGATTGGTACTTACCGATCAAGAGCACACATCCGTTGATGAGGATGAAGGGGGACCGAAGATGGTATTTGTCGCCAAGGTAGGCAAACAAATACATGATGAGGGCAGCCAGGACGTAAGGTGGTGCCACCAGACACTGGGATGCAGCGACGTCGAAACCCATGCCCGAGTTGAGAATGATTGGAAGGAAATATGCGATAGCATAAGTGTTGGTGGTTGTCAATCCAAAGAGAGCCGCGAAGCCCCAAATCTTCAGGTCCAAGGCACCCTTGAGATATTTCATAACGTTGAATTCCTCGGGGATCGCATCGTGACGGTCCTTTTCGATCCGTGCCACTACAAAATCAGCTTCTTGTTGATTCAAGAATTTTAGCCCGAAAGTCTTGGTCGACAATTCCGGGAAGTCGACGATTAAGAAGTAGGATCCCAGGGCTATGACGCAGGTCAGTACGCCCTGGAGAATAAAGATCCATCTCCACCCTGCGATTCCAGGTAGGATGCCTGAGGGTGCCGTAGGATCTGCCTTGGTCGGGCCGTAGTGTTGCCCCCACCAACTCGGACCACTCCCATGGTTTTTCAACTGAGAGAAGCCGTAGGCAAGGATGCCGGAGAAGGCAGAAGCCATCGATCCAATGAGGTAGAAAACAGCGTTTCGTTTCTGGAGTTCATATCGAGGATACCAACAGCTAAGTAGGTAGGCGCAACCTAGAGCGGACTCAGTCGTGGAACGAAATCAAAGACTCGAAAAGGACTTACCCGGAAAGAACCCAGCTTCAAAGACACCGAGGATTAAGCGAAGAGGGATCAGATCGACCCATTCTCTCACAAAGCCAAAGCATATCATGGTAATACCCCAGAGGAGGGTGATGGTTGGCAGGAATAGACGCGGTCCCAATTTCCGAAGAACGACTGTAGCTGGAGGCTGTAGCAAGACGTATGTAATGAAGAATATGAGAACGATGACTGAGTATCTGTCTGAAATGAGGTTGAGGTCGACGGCCATACCGGCGATAACGGCAATGCCAGTGTTGGTTCGATCCATCAACGAGACAGTGTAGAGGAAGCCCAGGGTGAGCACCAGGCGTTTGTCAATACGTCTGATGATTTTCTTTTGCTCTGCTGGGGTGAAGACGTCGATACGGGCATCATTGGCTTTATCAGAGTCAACTGATACCTTGGTATTGGCACGCTCCAGCTGGTCGATTTCGACATCCTTCTCGACAGGCCCGAGGGTCGTCATTGTGAGTGCTATGATGGCGGAAGATAAGGGAGTATCAAATCAAGGCTTTGGGAGACAAGAGGAAAATAGAAGTTGGAGGGGAGTAAAAAGGATGGGAGAGAAAGCAGTCAGTACGGGGAGGATCAGACGTCTTTATCCTGGAGTGCTTCCTGTACGGGACCGAGGCAGATTGGGCAAGACTGGCGGCCTGCCGACGAGAAACTAGATGGATCTCTCAATACCCCGAGTAGCAGTGGACATGACTGCGTCGGCCAAGCCCAGACTCGAGAATGCACAGGCATCAGGTCAGAACAAGGATCATGCAGAGTTTCCGAGGCTGAAGATATTGGCAGCGATAGGCTTTCGGCGGCGTTGAATCAGACCATCAACTCTCACGCGGGGGGGGGCAGACAACCCCGGTTTTTACTTACCTTTCCAGTGGATGGATGGATTCCGGGGTAGATCAGGTTGGCACCAGGTCCACAGGGCCAACCTTTCTCCGTGCTGGCCAGATAGCAATCTGCCCACCGTGCCACCGGCACCTTTGTGGCGCTAAAAAGTTGACTGGTCCCGTAGTGCCCGGACCAAGAAACTGGCGTGTCATTGATCGGCTGCAAGCTCCGTCCCACAACGGGCTCTTCATGGCGTACAGCTATTAGAGAAACAGTTGTACTTCTAGAAGCCACGCCTTGCTTCGGCGTGGGGGGCAATCGACTGTTCGCGACGTAAGGAGACTCGTTCATAGTTGCCAAGTGGTTTGATCTGGCGTCTTCGCATTTCAAGATCCCGAGGTGCAACCAAGCAGCGGCGAAGCCCCATCCCAAGTAGGACAAGTATGGACAGCCAAACTGTCAGTGAACTGCCTAGCCTGGCTGACACCACCTTGAGAAGTTGAGGAATCGCGTCCCTTGCGTGCTCAATGGGCATTGCCTTGGATATTGGCTTGGGAATATCCACATGGAAGTTTACTAGTTGAAGAGTGGCCTGTGGGAGTGTGCTCCTGGTCATTTGCGAGGTCCTCAACAGTCGGAAGCGAAGGTTCCTAGAACTGACAGGCCTGGGTACCCTGACGATCTAGGTGGACCATTTCGAAGCGATGGAACGTGGTGGCCACTTTGCCCTCGAACGGGCTCGTGTAGCAGCATCCTGATGTACCCTTGCTGCATAAGCCTATCCTTGGCTGACGATTTGGGGTCATGTATGTTGGCTGTCCGCACGGCAGTGCTGTTAATCATCCAGACCCCACACCTTAGAGGCGCTTGGAGGCGGCCGTACACCCTGTTTGAGGTTTTCCCGTGCTCCAAGGGTTATCTGCCGCATACTCACAGACATCTGATTCGGTCGAGCACACCCCATACGGCCACGTACGGAGTACCCAGTACGACTCTCGGAGTTGGTCCGCATCACCCGTCTCTTGGGCTGTGGAAGAATGAAGATGCGGGGTACCGCGGCTTGGGTCGACTGCGGAGAGCAGAAGCTGTTCGTGTTGCCGGAAAGTTCTTGTCCCGACCGTGCCAGTGTCTGGTGCTTGGTGCTTGGTGAGCTCTCTAGGTGAGTCAAGGACGGCTATGTGTGAGCTCCGGTCAGTCTGGCACACTGCATAATTGGCACACCTCATCATGTCTGCGAGCGAGAATGAATCGGAGGAGCTATTTCGGCGGGAGCTTGTTGGGGTGTCAAACTGCAGGTTCAGGAATCCGATGAAGAAGAAAGGACGAACGTCGGGGGGGGGTGTCTGGTTTTTATTTGTACTACACCGCTGGTAGACACGATTAATCAACAAATCTCTTGCGATGCTGGCAGGAACGGCACGAACGGCAAGAAGACCACATGGCAAGCAGGCAAGAACAAATGAGAGAAGCAGATCAGCTGCGAGTACCGCCGTTTCGGGCACATTATGTCGCTGCTCTAAACTTCCGTTCCTGCCCGGGTAAAACGGCACTTGACCAGTTAAAAACAGTCTTAGTGTATAAATAGACTAGCGGAATAAACTAGTCCAGTTCTGGCTCTTTATTTACATCTGGTCTTGGCAGTCCGACAACTGGCTGCACGGTCACACTCTGGCTGCACTTCAACTCGGTGTATTGTTGCAACCCGCCGCACAGACTCTGCCTGAGATCCGTCGACGTCTTGCCTGGTCTTTGCGACTGGTATCTTTGGCCTTCACTCCTCTTTTCGCCTCGCGATCAAGAGATTCAAGCTCCGTCGGTGAATTCAAGACCGTTGTCAACAACACACTCGTTCAACGACCAACCCAATGATCCGATCTTCACATCGAGTGCACCGCGCACCCTCATAGAGCGCTTCGAATCAACCCCTACGACTACGCTATGGCCACCCTACAACTACCCACCAGATTCCCGTGCTGGTGTCGCGCAGTCTACTCGTGGGGCGGTGAGACCGACAGAGACCTCGGATTTATTGAGGGAGACCTCATAGAATGCCTGAACGCCGGAGATGGATCTTGGTGGATGGGGAGACTGCGCAGGGACAAAAGAATGATGGGCCTCTTTCCCTCCAATTTCGTCGTGGTTCTCGAGGACGGCTTTGTACCCGTTAGTCGGTCGGTCAGTCCGCCGCCCGATTTACACAAGAGCGACAGTGGGTCTAAAAACAACATCCAAGAAAAGAAGGAAAGAGCAAAGTCAAGAAGACCATTTCAAGGATATAAAAGTGCCAAAACTCCAACAGGTACTGGAGCGGCTGCCGCTGGGCCTCAACAAACGGCGCGACCCCAAACGCAGACCGGACAACCAGCCTACGACGCCAGAAACCCTCCCTCGACAGTTCTATGGCAACAACGACCTCCTTCGAGAGCTCCTTCAAGATCACCATCCCCCTTACCACATCATGAAATTGGGTCATCACCTCCACCACCTCCCCCACCTCATCGGGTACTTGGCGGGCTAAATGGGAGCTTGTCTAGAGCACCTTCACCTGCACCACAGCCATTCGATATGAATGATCGGTATCAGAACTTCTCGCGGACTCCTTCTCCTGCTCCACCGTCGATTAACGGACATACGCCTCCCATGATTCGAAATGCAATGGACGACGTCATGTCCTCGCTGGATGACATGACGCTCGTGAGACAAGATTCCACGCATGAGCCGGAGCACGAATTCAATCCGTGGTCACCCGAGGCATTTGATAACTTCAGGCGCCCAGATCCAAGATCGAATCCTCGACCCCTGACTTCTCTTGGACTAGAAGCAGAAGGCAGTCGACATAACGGCCCCGACCGCTTTCAAGACGGGGCTCCTCGAATAGAAAACTATGTGCAGCGAATGGAGAGTCGACTCCGGCTCATGCAGCAGGTTCGAGAAGGCCCTAATCAAACTGATACAGGAAGCGATCCTCCCGAGCCACCCCCAAAGAATTCTCCGTGGGCGTCGAGGCCTGGCTCGTCGATGACAAATAGACGTATGTCGCTGCGGAAGAGGAAATCAGCCTTTGAGTTGGGCGAAGGGTTGGGAAGGACCTTGACTACCAAAACAAACTCGACCAATTCAAGCAGCGGAGTTCGAAGCATTGCAACCAATTCTTCCCATCAAACTAGCATGACCAGTCAGAGCCTTATGAGTGGATACTCGGCGAGCGGATTCAGTGCTACGAGTGCGGGGAGTCTGGCTCGGAAGAGGATGGGCAGTATTCGGGATCGCATGGCACGGCCTATGACCAGCAGTGGTACCAGAGCGGAGAATTGGGCTCAAAGTGATATGCGACCAAAAACGCCAACCACCGGTTATTCCTTCCCCTCCAGCCACGATTCAAGACAAGGCGCAAAATCAGCAGTTGGTTGGGACGATGTGAATAGGGGCACAACCGGTGGACTCGGTGGTTTCACCACACCGAAGCCTAAAAAGCAAGGCTTCCTC
The DNA here is from genome assembly GCA_001599795.1 of Exophiala calicioides. NCBI lineage: Eukaryota > Fungi > Ascomycota > Eurotiomycetes > Chaetothyriales > Herpotrichiellaceae > Exophiala > Exophiala calicioides. The sequence goes on along the minus strand of BCHZ01000005.1, from coordinate 503,179 downwards.
AAGAAGTTGATCGACAGCGCGAAGACGGGTGCTGCTAGTGCCAGGAGTACCATCGCAGCCAGTCAGACGGGGAGCAATGCTGGATCACCAACCAAATTGACCGGGATTGCAGGAGGCACAGCATTCAACGCGCCCATGCAGAATTCAACTACAATGAACGCTTTTGGAATTGATGCTGCCAGGGAGATGGGCCTCAACAGTGGAGCTTCAGGGGCCTACATCTTGACTCGGCGAGATGTCAACCGTTCAAACACGCCTGGTCCCTCTGAACGTCAAGAACGAGCCGATCGATGCCACATGTTAGACCAGCCCGTCATTTGCCCGGTGGAAGAACTGTACGAAAACTTGCAGGGCGATGAGAACGCGGATGGGCTGCCAGTTTATGAGGCGTTCCAACTCAGCAACCCTAGTTTCAGCCAGGTTGATAAAGCGGCCCGATTCGTCACGAGCTTACCGAGCAGCATCACGGCTGCAAGTCTAGCAACAGGCTATATCTGCCGTCCATATAGGAGTGGCGTGCAGAGACTTCGGGCGATATTCATTTGGTGCGCCGAGAGGATTAGCTGGGAAGAGGATCACGACGTCGAAAGATTCAGCTATGATCTACCAGTTGATACCAGAAAGGTCATACAGACTAAACGAGGAAGCAGTGAAGAGATCTCAGCCCTTGTTTTGGAAATGTGTACAGCCATTGGGATGCACGCGGAGATGGTGCGCGGATATCTGAAGACGCCTGGTGAGGATCTCGACCTCGACGCGATCTCCCGCCCGAATCATTTTTGGAACGCCATACTCGTTGACGGAGAGTGGAGAATGATGGATGCCAGCCTTGCGAGCCCTACAAATCCGAGAAGGATATTGTACTCGAGCGTCAGTACCAGCATCGCGGAGTCGTGGTATTTCCTGGCGAAGCCCAGTGAGATTTGTTGGACCCACATCCCTGTCGACGAGGCCCAACAACATATTATTCCTTGTATGAGCCCAGATGTCCTGCTCAGTCTCCCTGGGACATGTCCCCCTTTCTTCCGACAGGCCTTGTCGATGCACGCGTACGATACTAGCGTCATCAGAATGGACGGCCTTGAAATGTGCACATTCAGCATCAACGTCCCGCCCGACGTAGAGGTCGTAGCGGAAGTCGAAGCAAGACGATATCTTCATGACCAAGATGGTGACGTGTATGAAGACGCCAACAACATTACCAAGAAACGAGCTCTTGCTCAACCAAGCTGGTATCGAACATTGCCAAATACCGAAGTCTGTCAAAAACGATATGTCGTCAAAGCAGTCCTCCCTGGCGACGAAGGCATGGCGGTGCTCAAAGTCTACGCCGGCAAGAAAGGCTTGATGCACAGCTCCAGGGACATTGTACATCCGCTTGCGTTGGCCCTGCCGCTATACAACAGCAGTGAGAATCCAGCGTACGACTTTGTCATGCGGCATCCCACGCCGCACGCCACGAGGCAAGATCTCTACGTCGTGCAGCCCCAATGCTGGCGCCTAGGTGCCGGTGAAACGTACGTCTTTTGTGTGCGGCAACACTCTGCGTCCGTGGCGGGAGTCGCCGCCACGGAGCAGAACGGCTTCGACTTCCGTCCTGTCAGTCCCAATCCGCTGGCACGCCCGGCTAGCGCGATGAGCATGACGAGCAGCGCGGCAGGAAGCAATCCCAGCGAACAAGGTCCCAACGGTGTCGTGGGGGTTGGAGTGAAAGTCAAGGACAAGCCGGCCAAGCTCGCGATCCAGAGCCCTGGTGGGAAGATCATGAGGCTGAACCGCAAGCACGAAGGACTACCGCAGGCTAGCGCGTTGAAGGAAGTCGACGGCGAGATGTTGGGGAGTGTCTGGGAGACGATTGTCAAGGTGCAGGAACGCGGCATTTGGAGAGGTCTCGTGCTGGCGGATCGCAGTGCGAGGTGGTGCGTCTGGGGTGAGTGGGAGTGTGTCTGATCTGGCACGTAATGGCTGGGGGAACAGATGGATACGGATGGATGTTTATGATTTTCGGCGGCGTATGATGTTTGTCGCTTGCGTTGGAAAAGCTCTGCACTTTGCTTTGGTGCGAGATGGACGGTGACTATGGGCAATGCATTGAGAACGGACGCAAGGGATCTTGCATGACGACCAGTTGATTGGCACATGGAGGGATCTCGGCCAGATGGGAACGGGAACTGGGCCCAGTTCGAGGACTACAGCCAGATTTGGGGCTTGACGACGGATTTTCGGATTTGGTTTGATGTGAGTTGCTGCGTGGCGCGGCCGACGTGACACAGACAGGTCGGTCGGGCTTGTATGAGTACGGACAGTAGCGAGGCTTTTGACTGACCGGCTGATGACATTTGTCAAGATTGATTAAATTTTTCGGACGACCAAGGAGGTGTGTTCTAGTCCTGCAGCAGCAGTTCTCTTTGGGGGGGAGGGAGGGGCAACTATCAAGTCCAGACGCCCAAGTTCCATGCTCCCACGTGTGCTCCGTACTTGAAATGCCATTACTTGGTATGTATGCCATATGCAATCGCATCGCTGCAAGGCTGTGCTCGGGAAACCTGCCAATCGCAGTGCCAGACAATGACGTCACAAGTTCACCACCAAGGCTGGCGAACGGCCGGACTTTTTGATAAATCTTGCATTCCTCGACAGGGGGATTCGTTTCACCACTTTCTGTGCTGATCTCACCATGCAAGCGGTTCGGCCTCGGGGACACAAGGCCTGAACAATCTGCGCCCGTCGCCAATTGCATCAAAAGAAGAACGAGCACGAATAAGAGTGGGCTGGATCTCGACCACTCTGCACCCCCCAGCATCAAGGCCTTCCCCCTCCCTCGCTTACAATGGAGAACGACGACAGCATGACCTCTTTGAGCTCGTTCCTGTCTCAAATACGGAGAGTGGCATTCTCGTCGCCACTGCCGCCGTCAACGACATCGGTGGGAAGTAGAGCGCCTGCTGTCCAGCGTCACAGGCAGATCATGCTGGTGATGGGCAACCCTTCGGCCGATCTGGACAGCTTCGTCGCCGCCGTTGTGGTGGCCTACTTTTACAATCTGCGAGCACGGACCGGCACGTCTGCATCAGGCACGAGGACGAATTATGTTCCGATCTTGAATCTTCCGAGCGTCCGAGCCAGCGAGCTATGGCGGCTCCGGCCCGAGTTTGGCGTTGCTGTCCGGTTGGCACAGGGCAGTTCGGCGCATGTGGTCGCCAAAACCGACCATCCAGGCGAGCAAGGTCGGACGCGGATCCTGGAGGAGCTGATCACCATCGCGGACGTGAAGCACGATCCAACTTCGTTACTACATTCTCTGTTCGATGATAATTCCGGCAACGGTCCCACAGGCCCAGAGAAACAAGACCTCTTCCTGGTCGACCACAACGCACCGTCCATCTCCGGTCTTTCCCAAGACACAATCGACGCCAGATTCAACGTCGTCGCATGCATTGACCACCACGTCGACGAAGACTACGTACCCCAGGATGCAACTCCACGCATCGTCACGACCGGGATAGGCAGCTGCACCAGCCTCGTCGTCAAGCATCTCCGCGACCAGGGCATGTGGCCATCGCACGCTGCCCCGCTTTCCGCCATAGGCCTTCAGGAGATGTCTAAACTCGCGCTGGCACCGATACTGATCGACACCGCCAACCTCAAGGCCACAGGAGACAAATGTTCAGATACAGACCGCGAGGCTGTCAAGTTTCTTGAGTTATTCGCCCCAGCTCCGGAGGCCCGCCCTCAAGGCGTCGCTGGCATCCTGACCCAGCAGGCCGCCGGTCCATCAACCTGGGAAGGTCGCGACGTCTTTCACTCCACCATCGCCTCGGCCAAAGCAAACTCTCTCGACCTCCTGACCACACAGGAAACGCTCGATCGAGACTACAAGATGTGGAGCGAGCGGACGAAATCGTCGCCTTCGTCATCAGACGAGAAGAAGCAAGTCGTGAATGTCGGCATTTCTAGTCTCGTCAAGCCACTCTCCTGGCTTGTCAAGCGGGCGGGCGGGGTGGAGAAGTTTGTCGACGAGGTGGGAAAGTTCGCGACGCATCAGGACGGAGGGTTGAGTGTCTTTGCCATGCTCACGCGCGCAGGTCACGGCAAAGAGGTCGTGGTACTGTCTTGGGGCGAGGTGGCGGAAGGAGTGATGGGCCAATTCGAAGCGAGAGCCCGAGAGCTGAAGCTCAGGAAGTGGGAAGAGGATGCGGAGTTGATGGCGGCACTGGATCAAAGGTTGCACGGGAAAGGGCAATGGAGGATCTGGTGGATGGGGGACACAAATAAGAGTCGGAAACAGGTTGCTCCGTTGCTGAGGGAGGCGGTTAGGAATGTCTGATGCATCGATTGGACGACAGCCTTGTGCGTGACCAACCGACATACTCTGCTGTCGCGCTCATCATAATCCCACCCTCGTCGCCAGCCCATGCTCCTCGATCTCCATGGCGTCTCCGTCTGGTGTGGCGACTCCCGATTGCGCCTCGGCTAGTTTCTGGATCTGGTCATCCAGCGTCCCGTACGCCTTGGGGTTCTTCCGCGACTCTCCCCTCCCGAGGCTCTTCATTTGATACCCTCTTATCCTCGGGCCTTGGCCTGTCTGCTTCGGCATCTCCGATTCATAGGCATGGCGGAAGGTTCGGGCGTCGTCGTCAAACGTGCCCTTTTCTATGCTCCGCCGGACGCCGTCGAACCAAGAGTCGATGATGCTAAAGTTGTGGATCTGGAGCAATGTCCAGGCGAGCATTTCGTTCGCTTGGAGCAGGTGGTGGACATAGGCACGGTGGTGCCGCTGGCACGTATAGCATTGGCATCCTGGACTGAGGGGGGACAGATCAGTGGCGTGGGTCGGAGACCAGAGATCAATGCCGAGAGGCTGGTTAGCGGGTTCGGCGGTCGACCCGGGGAATGAAAAGGACATGGCAATCCCGTTCTCGGAGGACTGGGTCACGAAGGGCACGGTGATCATGTCCACACCCGCGGCTATCGCGAAGAGGATTGCATGAGGACTGGCCGGGTCGCTCAAGCAGAGCGTGGGCAGATGGACCATGTCGTCGGGAATGGCCAGGGTGGTCGCGGTCGAGTAGATGCAATGGCCAGATATCTGCGGGCGGAAATCGTCACGCAGATCAGACAGATAGAACGACTGCTGCTCTGGCTCAAGCGGGGGGATGGCAGCAAAGAACGAGGTCGAGTATTGAGGTCCTCGGCCGTCCAGACTGTCTCGAAGCCAGGCGTGTGTCCTGTCAACACTCTTTTCTATCCTCTTCACGCTGGTTGCCTCGGCTGCGACCAGGTCGACGAAACCCGTCGAGATGTCCGCGCCCAACGCCTTGACCGCCTCGTTGTAGTGCGCGGCCTCCAGGAACCGGAATCCCACCGACGTCGAGATCGAGATGGACGTGTTCGTGTTGTGCGCAGGAGGGACAATGTTCGGGACCCGACGCGGGCCCAGGATCGAGAGGCATTGGTCCGGGAGACCGATGTATCGGCGCAAGAGGGAGTCGCCGGCATTCGGGGCGGCGGTGGCGGTGGTGGCGTCAGTCGACGGCGTCTTGTAAATGGGCGCTTTCGCGTGCGACTTCTCAATGACTGTGTATTCCACCAACTGTAAGTCAACAAAGGAAAAATCACAAGGTCAGCCGCCCGTCCAGCCGCGCCGCTGAATGTGAGTGCGCCCCTACGTACAGTCTTCCAGGGGCACGTACACGGCCGGGATCCGCGTGTGTCTTTGGAGGTTGTCCTGCGACAGGTGAGGCACCACGCCTCGGGATGTTGGGACGACATAGGTGGGTGTGTTGATAGCATGTCTGCCTCGTCGAAGGTTCAAGTGACCCAGCCTTGCCGCATGGTCCGCGGATCTGGTCGCGGTGTGTTGGAGGACAAACTTGAGCATCTCTTCCGGTAGTTGGCCCACGGAGGCGCCGTTCAGTTGGTCCATTTTGCCATTGATCGTCTCGACCGATTGATTCTCTGCGGACGAATCTTTTTTCGAAGACTCCGAGTGGATTGGTTCGGTTGGCATCAACACTCTGCCGTAATTGATACTCATCGAGCGCATCAACACTCCGCCGTAATTACTACTGTCGAGCACTCATACCAATCTTCCCCGGAAAATACTACAAGCTCAACGAGCTAGACGACAATGAACTAGGGGATGCGATTACATTCTTTGAAAACGGAAAGCTGTATTGTGTAATGTGTCCCTTAATTCTTCCGGATAATTGCTGGATTACGCCACGTCCGCCACGTAGTCAACGCCCAACAGTACGTCTGTCAAGTCCGTTCACCGCACCCCATTGTTGCCGGCGCCATCCTTCACAAAAGTGATGGACACCATCTGTTCCACAGGACCACCGTTGAGTGTTCATCTGTAATCGGCGGCAGGGTCGAGAACGTGACACCCCGCACGAGCGTCACTTCAGCATCCTGCGCGAATAACGGCACTTCCTGTCAATTAAATTAGCTTTCTCTCGAGTACTCTGGTACAGCGTCTCGGCTCCACTCGTAGACGTCATCTGGTATTCAGCAGTTGATTGTCTCATATGAAAATGCAATCTCAAATAGTTGATGGTTATGGCTAGAAAATCTGTCTCTGTAGATCCACTTCCGGGAAGAACGTCTCCATTTACGCGCCCAAGGACTTCAAAGTCGTCACAGTATCAGAAATCGTATCTTCCAATGGGCGATAGGTCATCTTCAGAAGCTTAATTGACTTGCCATGGTCAATTTGATAGACAGGCATAGCATCGGAGAGATCCGATCTCAAGTTTGAGGCACACTCTGGGAAATTGCGCTTCATGATGTCGCCCATGGCCTTTTCGGTCGCGAACCCGGCAACAACGAAGATTCGCTGATTCCCAGCCTCGGAAACAGTGAGCGAGAGAGCGTGTGCCTCGGCCAGATCGCGGACGTCGACATACATCGGTGATCCAGTCGGGCCTGGCGAAGCTGTGCCTTGATAGATCCGGAGGATGCGTTGGCTGGAAGTATTCAAGGTCGCGAGTGTCACACCAGGCTGCAACACGGGGCCGTAGATCATTGGGGGATTGAGCACCGTCAATGTCCAGGAGGGTTTCTCCAGCGCCGCGAAATCCCAAGCCGCCTTCTCCGCGAACTTTTTGCTGGCTGAATAAGCTGCCTGTGTGTTCTTCGTGGTGAGAGCATCTTCCATCGTGATTGGATTCCACGAAGCTTCGTCGTAGACGGCTGGAGGATTCTGCGCATTTGAAAGTGCGGCGAACGATGAAGTGACGACCACTTTGGTCACGGATTTGGCATGTTTCTGTATCGATTTCAACAGGCCGACTGTTCCGTTAATGGCAGGGTCGAGCATGTCCCGTTTGTTGTTTTCCACCTTGTAGTGAAACGGGCTGGCAGTGTGGACGACGGCATCTAGGGGAGGATTTGTTTCGACCGCGTTGTCGAAGGCACCCGGTGTGGCGATGTCGTCGACTATGGTATATGACAGCTTCTTCCCTTTGAATAGCCGAAGCAGTGCTTCTCCCTTCTCGGCCGAGCGCACAGTCGTGACTACTTCATGCCTACGTTCTCATGAGCAATTGCGAATTATCAAAGGACAATGGGAATCCTTGCCCGTGTCTCATCAGCGCTTCGAGACAGTGCACGGCAACGAAGCCGCTGCCTCCAGTGAGCAGAACCTTCATCTTGCTCCGTTCTGAATCTATCGTTCAGAAACGTTGAGTCGCGGATGTAGGTAAACTGAAATTTCCTCCTAGTGTTCAAGAGGACTGATGCGTTCAAGACTTGCGTGTTCCGTGTCGACGGTTTGATGATTTGTCTACTGTCGGGAACACCTGGTTTTGGATACAGGGTAGGCTTTTATAAGCTACAGCGATCCAGTTCGGCTGGCTGACGACAGGTGTGACAACCACGGACTGCTGAATAATATGCGTTCGTCCTTGACTAACTGAAAGGAGTCATCGGAGTTCTGCTCCAACCAAATTCTCGCACTCTACCTTTAAGCACTTGCGGTTGAAGCTCCATCATAAGATTGGTTAAGTCCGTAATGGCCGGTCGGGACCTTACTCAGTTGCCTCGGTACCTCCGAGTATGCTTATCTGCGGTCTAAAGCTGCGGTCCCGAGGCATTCCGTTGCGTCACCTCTACTATTGAGCGTCGTAAGTTGTAACACCACGTTAACTGACCAATTGTTTGTTTTGAAATAACAGGACCATGAGCCCAAGAACCATGCAAATGCAGGTTTTAGTATCTTGAAGAACTTGGGCTGGAGACGAACTGGCAATTACCATTCGTGAGCACAACACCCTTCTCAATACCTGCTATCGGGGAGATTAGACTATTTGTCGAAAGACTCCTTCCGAGATCAAAGATGAGAATCAGCTTACTAAAACTTCTTCAAGATAGACGTAGTTTGTTTGCTACCATCTAGAGAGCTAGGGCGCTGGTCTCGATTTCACCCTGCAGTGCGTTCAACCATTCGAACTTCCGCCCAAGGTACTTGCCAGCCCTCACATCTCCAGATCTGGCATGTCCCTCGAAGTTCTCCGCACGCGCAGCTCGGCCGCAGAGCACACCCAACTCACCACTCTCCTTCTCGGATGAAACCTCTTGGTACGTAACGGTCTTGAGATACTTTCCAACCCAGAGGCCACCAGTGAAGCGTGCGGCGCCTTTCGTTGGCAGGACATGGTTGGTCCCGATAACCTATGACGGCTTTAGCTACAGCATGTTCCAGACTGTGTCAGTCTGCACCAGTCTCTTATAGCTGAGTACTCACTTTATCACCATATGACACACAGGTCTTTTCTCCCAGAAACAGTGCGCCGTAATTGGACATCTTCTCGAGTGCCTTACGCGGCTCTTCTGTCAGTATCTGGACGTGCTCGCTCGCGTACTCATCGGCCAGTCGGTATGCTTCATCTAGAGTGTCCACGACAATGACCTCGCCGAAAGCGTTCCAAGAGGTACCTGCGAGTGCCGCTGTAGGGAGAATCTTGAGCTGCCTCTCGACTTCCCTGAGAGCCTTTTCGCCCACAGTCCCTGAAGTAGTAATGAGCACGGCTGGCGTGTCCGGGCCATGTTCCGCCTGAGACAGAAGATCTGTCGCTATAGTCGAAGGGTCGGCTTTGTTGTCCGCAACGATCAGGACTTCTGTCGGTCCAGCTGGGAGATCGATGCCTATTTCGCCAAAGAGTTGGCGTTTGGCTTCCGCCACGAAAGGATTGCCTGGCCCTGCTATGAAATCCACCTTCTTGATCGAGTTCGTGCCAATCGACATAGCTGCTATTGCCTGGACGCCACCTAGGACGTAGATATCGTCGGCCCCAGCGAAGTAAGCCGCAGTTATCGTCGCAGCCGGGATCTCTCCCATGATCGGAGGCGTACACGCAATGACTCTTGTGACACCGGCTGCTTTGGCAGTCAAAATAGTCATATGTGCCGAAGCAAGTAGTGGATATCGTCCTCCGGGGATGTACCTTGAATTTTCGTCAGTTATGCTCTCCCTCCTACCATCTCTCGATCAGAGTACTTACGCCCCAACGGAAGAAATTGGTATATTCTTCTGACCCAGGTGTACCCCGGGTCTGATTTCCAGCTCGAAATCCGTAATCGACTTCCGTTGCGCAAGTGCAAATGTTCTGACATTATTTTGCACCGACTTAATGTCATCAATCGTCTGTTGAGGCACTGTGGCGATGATGGCCTGAATCTCGTCGTCGGACAGCTTGAATGACTTGGGTGACCACTTGTCAAACTTTTCCGAGTATGATCGAACCGCAGCATCTCCATTCTCGCGGATGTCGCTGATAACATCTCTAACAATTTTAGGCACATCGATTTGAGGAGAAGACGACTTCTTCCCGCCAAGATTTCTTTGTTTGAGATATGTAGGCATTTTCAACGAGCGACGAATTGAATTTCTGGCTGGTGTATGGGAATATGGGAAATGGAAGACTCCGCGGAAAGAATACTGGAAAATTGATACATATAGTCGGCTTTATAGAGAAGGCAGACTCATCGACCATCAAGCAGCGATAGACGTCCTCGGTATATGCTCTAATGTTCATGGGCCGTCATATCATCGCCGTCCGACAAAGATTTGTTCGGTTAGAAGTCCGCTTCGCCGGAGTGTCGCCCTGCTGGAGATAGATATCCCATCCTGTGCAAAAAGGCCATGCCATATTTATCATGGCGTACTGGTGTTCGTACACGCACACACACAATTCGGTTAGGAACGTGCCGTGGGGTCTAGATCTCGGAGTTCTCGGAGTGCTACTGATTGGGATTAGACACTAGATGGGACCACTTATTTACATATGCCTCCGCAAGTCGCTGGAAATCGGGGATGGAATGGAGGAGCAGAAACCTTGATGGCGAGATTCTTCGGTTCCGCACTTCCTAGCCTGTCGACCGCTCAATAGTTCCGCTTTAATCTAGGTGATCAGAGCAGGCCCGGCCTCTATGACTGTGACGAGCTGCGACGATCTTTACATGCAGATTTTGCCTCGAGTATCAACAACCTAGTACGTTCATGATTTCTTACCCCTGCTTTACGTATACGTAGTCCTCCAACTAATGCTCGAAATGACAGTCGACAAAAGTTCTGGGATGCGAAGCAGGGCTTTTCAAAACGCATGGACGGTCAAAGGCGCGAGCCATTCGCGAGAACAAGGGACTGGTAATAGCATGGTCGACCTCGGGACGAAAAGTAGTAATAAAGAACATGAAATCGCGGAGAAGACAGCGTTTGCTATGCAGAACCTAAAACTGAACTTCCTAAATCTAGTATAGGTACTTAGGACCACCCTCCGTCAACTGTATGACTTGCGGGGACTGAACTCGCATCGAGTACAATATTCAGTGTGCATTTTCAGCAGCTCTAAATTCATTCACTCTCCTTTGCTCCGCCATTCAACAATCTTCCTGCGCTTAAATGATCGTGTGGTTGATCTGCTGCCCTTTTCGCCCATCCATGTGCTCTTTTATCGAAGCAAGATCGTGTTTTTGCTGGACCGTTCCAAGGTACCATGAAATGTCTGACCCGTCAGACTCAAGGGTGTGGAAGCCATTTCCCATGAAGGCGAATGTGTTTTGGACGTCGTCGTAAACGATCTCAAAATCCTCGTACCGCGGTTTCTCTATAAGTTTGAGAAAGGATAGCCGACTTCCTGGGAAAACAGCCTGAAATACAGTCAGCACGACGTCTATGCTGATCTGAACCTTGGAAGTAGTACTCACTGGTGTCCCCGTTCTCTTACCGCCTTTGAACCATGACGAGCAAGGTCCCGTCCAAGCTGTTCGCTTGAGGTATTCTTTTGCATGATTGAGAAAGTGCCGCGTTGGAACAGCCCTAGGCCGCAAAGATGTGATGTTCTCAATCTGCATCTTCGTTATGACCTCGACGGCGTATTCTGTGTACGCCTCGATGATTGGAATGTTTGACCCATGGGCGATAGGCCCGTATCCCCCAAGAAAGACCAAGTAGTTTGGCACCTCTGCGTATCCAAGACTCAGATAAGAAGGCACTTCTCCAGCAGTTTGCCAGGCGACGCTCTTGTCTTCACCATTTACAAGAAGGGGAAATTGAACATTGTAGGTGGTGTCAAAGCCTGTAGCACAGATGATGACCTGTGTCGATTAGTGTGAACACCCTGAAAGATTATTTGACTTACATCAACTTCGTGCTCGACACCTTGGGGGTCAATAAACCCACGTTCAGTGATTCGACCGGGCTGTGAGGTATATACAGTGGCTTTGGGGCTCGTCAATGCTTCCAGGTATCCATTACCAGGTGTTGCTAGAGAGGGTTATCAGTCAGAAGGCTGCATGGCATCTACAGGCGGCGCACTTACGCCGACGACAGCCAACGTCGAAATCCTTTGGGATGATCTGTTCCACCAGATCTGGCCTGTCTTTGAGCGCCTGTTTCATGACCCCTGTGCAATATGCCCGGGCCTCCTTTTGCGCCGCAGAACCATTGATAATGAAGTTGTATCTTTGATTAAGTTCGTCTTCGATCATTTTGCAGTATCTGAGGTATCTGTCCGGCTCTGAGAAGATTTGGTGTTGGTCCTTGCTGTAGACGAAATTGCCGCCATTCTCTCCAGCAAACTCTTGGGCGAATGCTGCGGCGATCCAGATTGGTGTTCTTACCCAGGTATACACCTTTGCGACTTGCCCATAGATCTTAGGAAGGATTTGGACAGCGCTGCTTCCCGCTCCGATGAGAGCGACCCGCTTACCTGCGAGGTCGTAGCCTTCAGGATATCTTGCCGAATGAACTAGCTTGCCCTTGAAATCATGGAGGCCTTCGATCGTAGGCCATTTCCACTTATTGAGGACGCCTCCGCCATTGATGACAAAATCCACGCAGTCCTCGAATTGCTTACCATCATCGAGATTTCTGACCAAGATGGTCCATTTTCCTTGGGAATCTGACCACGAAGCAGACACTACCTTGTGTCTCAATTTGACGTATTTCTCGATATAATTGTTTTCCTGTTCAATTTCCTTGAGATATTGCCAAATCTCGGGCGACTCGGAATCTATTGCAACAATTAGATGACAGCAACATGCGTTATCGCTTTAGCTAGCTGGATTCGAGTTCGACATAAAAATCCATGCGACTTGAACTCACAATATTTTGTCCACGGCCTTCTTCGCCAGGAAAACTGGTACGTAACGCTAGGAATATCGCAAGCACAGCCTGGATATCTGTTTTCAAGCCACCTGTAAAGTATAGAGGGTCAGAAATTGGAGCAGTGGATATATGGGACTCAAACATACGTTCCGCCAATGTCGTGGTTCTTTTCATAACAAACCAGATCAACATTTTGAAGCTTTTCCTCTGCCACTTTGAAAATGTTGAGACCTGATATCCCCGCACCGATGATTGCTATTCTCATTTTCTTCCTGCTCCCGTATTCGGTTGATGGAATGTGCAGGTGAGATTCGATATTCGCGCCATTGCTGCCTAGAGCGTCATGGCCGTTGCCATTAGTTGGGTAGGCGTGGCCAGAGTGTTCCATACTGTTCTTGGTCAACATGGAAGCCTCAGTAGTTAGTTTAGCAGAAAGAGCCATATCTGTGAGTAGAAAACCAGTCTATACAATGTGACTGGGAGCAAGGAAGGGGATGCAGCTGTATTCTGGGGCGGAATGTGGGTTATGTTTCTTCTCGAAAGAAGTAATGTTTCTGAGAGCAGTTCCCAAAGTCGGCGTCAGCAGGTAATACCATAAACGCATGAACGCTCGTGGCTACCTGTGGAGAGACAAAAATCTCGAATTGTGTATGTGGGCCAGTCAAGGCTGTGAACGGTTTGCTTCCCCTGAGAGGGGCGTGGGGAATCGTGCTCCGATAGCTCCATTAAGTTAGTGTTTCCCAATCAACCCACGCCCCACTTCGATGGAGACAAGGTCCTGGACTAGGAAGAAAAAGGATCGGACAGTAAGCGTGTCTGTTCCGGACACAAGGCGTCTGACCAATTTCCTACTCGGCAGCCCAGAAGCCGCGTAGCAGTCCATTTAGAAGGAAGGAGGCCTGTACCTCCGAACAACAGGTCAAGCCGCGCTAGAGCCATGCCCTTAGAGGCTGAACTAACATCATTCCAGTGTCCGAAAGCTCCGGCCCAGCTTGACCACGTGCTTCAGCTACTCTGAACACCAGCACCGTTGGGATCTTATTGCACATGTACGATTTCCCGCAAAGACCCTTTCTCGTGTCACACGAAGTGAGAAGAGATTGCACGACATCCCGACCGTGCCCGGAAGGTAACAGACGGTCTTACTGGCATTATTCTGCCGGACATGCTGCCGAACTTAGAGCAAAGGAGGCTGTACTTGTCTAGTAGATTGACTAAATATAAGCTACAATGTAGAACTACATAGCACTGATAGGAACCGCCTTCAAGTCAGTCGAGAACAGATAGGTGAACATTACAATCCGTACTCTCAACAACAACTGATCTTTTACCATGTATCCCACTCGCGTCTTGTTTGCTGCTACGCGGCAAGATACTCTAGGCTTTATAGGTCTAGGTGAGTGCAGAATTCAAAAAACGTCGATATCATTAATGACTTTGTTTTGTACAGGGGTAATGGGCAGCCATATGGTGAGTGGTAGAATAAGCAGGTCGACGATATGTTTTTTGGTTTCCAATGCTTCTGGCAACTGACCCCAACTCTGGGAAAGCTCAACAACCTCATCCGCAAGTCGGGAGGAGTGACAGGCTCCCCAAAGGATTTTATTATCTGCGACTCTCAAAATGACGTCGTACGAAGAATCTTACACCAACATCGGGAAGAGAACCCCGATGTACAGGTTACCGTGGCGAAAAGTGAGTGTGTCAGGGGTTTCGGGTGTTGATAGATGTGTTGGCTGCAGAGCATCTAACTACTCGACAGGTCCACGTGAAGTTGCTCAGACTGCATCGACAATAATAAGCATGGTTCCAGCCTCATCGCAAGTGAAAGACATCTATCTAGGCAAGAACGGAGTGCTAGAAGGTCTTCGAGAACTTGGTAAAGACGAGATTTCGGACACCCTCTGCGTCGACGAATCCACGATAGAGCAGAGCGAGAGCCGGAAAATTGCGGAGGCGATCCGATCAGTCGGAGCTGAGATGATCGATGCCCCTGTGTCAGGAGGTGAGCTACTTATTCTAAGGAAGTAACAAACCAAGACTGGAGCCATTTTATTGATCTGCTCTAGGAGCTGTCGGTGCCAGAGATGCCACCCTCACTATAATGGTTGGAGGAAGCACCACGGCATTCGAGCGCAGCCAGCCTGTGCTTCACCTCCTTGGAAAGCGAGTCCTACATTGTGGCGAGTTAGGTGCCGGATTGGCTGCAAAGCTGGCCAACAAGTGAGTTTTCCGAAAGCAATCTAAGAATATCGAAGTCGAAATTGACCTTAACAGCCTGTTGTTGGCAATTTCTATGGCCGGAGTCTCGTAAATCTCCCAATAACATTGTTGGTCTCAAACACTGACAACTAATACTAGCGAGGTGATGCTGCTGGGCAAGCGGCTTGGTCTACAGCCTCAGCAGCTTGCAGAAATCATCAATACATCTACAGGGCGCTGTTGGGCATCCGAGGTATGTTAGACTGATCATAATAAAAGTCATCGTTGAACCTGGGCAGGTGAACAATCCAGAACCAAAAGTTTCGATCGGACAATCCTCGCCACCTTCACATCACGGATACGCGGGAGGTTTTGCCACAAGACTAGCGCATAAAGATATGGTTCTTGCCGTTGCTGCAGCACGCGGACTGAACACACCAGTTCCTCTTGGGGAATTTGCAGAATCTTTGTTCAGGCCTCTGGCTCAGGCTGGCTCGGGGTACGATACACTAGACTTCTCCGCCATCTACAAATATCTGGAAGACGGCGAAAGGCACTCGTTCTAGTATGTTGACTGTGCACTACTACGTAGGCAGTCCTTCCGCGGATGAAGGCTACGCTAGTCGGCAAGAATTCCTTTTTATTGGTTTCCTTCCAAGATTCCGAATAGCTGTATCCCTAAGAGATAAATGCTAACCAAAAGGAGTGATCGAAGTACTCAGTCTGGTAACAATCCTTCCCTGAAAAGCGGCACCTCCAAGGATGGCATAGCGCTGAGCAATTGGGGTGGCGACTGTTGCCCGAGAATCGAATATAGTTTCGGAGATGCATCCGAGGACTCCTTTCGGCGTCAATGGGGGGTTCCGCGCCATCCGGACATGCACAAAAGACGTCAGTTCAAACGGACGACTGTCCGGTAATACGAATAGAAATTTGCTTGTAGCCTCGTTCGAATACGGAACATCTGCCGACCATCCTGCAGCAGTTCCTGTCCACTGAGATCCAATAAAAGGCAGCGCGGAGCCCGAGTATCCCGCATCTCTCCGCAGTTACCGTGTTGTGTTAGTTTTCCTAGACACTTAAATGGCTTGAGGACTGCTCCTATCGATTCGGGATACCGACACGTCGTCAGCCTCTCTGACCATGCGTCTGCCATACACCCTCAACCCCCCTCAAAGCCTTGATGGCGAAGATGAAGCAGAAACGTATCCAACTCCGTCGGGGATCTTCAGGACTGTTGCCTGTTGACCTAGCGCTTCTATGTTGCCCTCCGATAGCCGACGGATGAAACACACCTGGTGGGCGCCGTACGCAATAAGATCGAGTTATCTGACGATATCCGAGAGCTTGCCATCTGTCGCGTTGTCCTGATCAAGGAGGTCGCACGTGAATTGGAGGTGCATCTTCCACTGCTTGAAGCAGCTTTACAACCGGAGTCGCATGTATCGGAGAAACTCACCAAGGTCAAGGAACTTCGTCCAGTGGAGAAGGGATGGTTGAGTGATAGGCATTGGCCAGTCCTTCGATACGCAGACGAGATGACGAGAAATGTCAAGATCGCTTCTTCAACATTTCAGGATTTGAGGAGTGTTGGCCTGAGTACCAGGCAAATCGTCGACTTCACTGCCGCGATAGCCTCGTACAACATGGTATCGCGGTTTGTTGTTGCTTTGGATGTTGGCGAAAGGAATGAGAATAGAGTTTCAATCATAAGCAGGGATCTATGAAACCTGGCAGAGCAAGAGGCTGCCACTCCTGGTAGTGAATGGCGGATTGGCATCTTGGACGCCGGCAACAAGTAAAGCTAGACAAAGTGCCATTCTGTGGAAAACACCGCTGCTCAATTTGAGATCAACGTCAGGATATTGACATTCTATGCTTCTTCAAGTTGATCTCGGGGTCGCCGCTGGTCGCTGTCGGTGCAAGATGTACAACCCTTGGATCGTATCATGTAGGCTCCTAATCCCCTCCAGCAACTCCTGCGGGGCCGAAACAAGACAGGGTAAGCCCGAGAGTTCGCTACCGATGAATACGAGGGTACTAGTAGCGGTTGCGAAGCCCCTCACATGCCGTTCCTCTCTCCGCTTTTTCCGGCGGGGAAATGATGGCGTATGCACGGACCGAAAGAACGAGGGGATCATTTCCCCGTCAGCTTCTTCCAAGGTCGGACGTCAGTAATACTTTTAGCCTTCAACCTGTTTCGTCTGCAGCTTAAGCGACACCCAACGACGGTTGGAAGGTCGAGAGACAGCGTTGAATTGAAGAGCGTGCATTATCGCATTCGAGTGCCAAAGACGCTATGCTTGGATCGTTTGCCCTCGACGTGCAGGACAGAACCCAAGAGTCATCCAATCAACATCGGCGGCACAAGAACAGACCGAAACGTACGCAGGTCGCACGCGCCTGCGTATGGTGTCGGCTCAATCGAGTGCGCTGCGACAACAATCTGCAGTGTCGGAACTGTCGTGAAAGAAACCAAGAATGCCGCCGAGAGGACAAATCCAGACCACCGACGTTGCCACTAGCCATCGGGTAACAGCCCTTGCTCTACTGGTAAGCTACGAGCTGACGGATGAACTCCAGGGAGATAGAAGAATTGAGGTTACAGGTCTCGGCGCTTCAGGCACAACTGCGACGCCAGACAAGTCTCGAAAGGAGCCACACCAGAGCTGAGGAATCGCCAGCCTTGAGACCACAGATCTCGGAGCTTGAACCGCAATCGGGACAAGAGATGAGCTTCGTAAGCCCCGTAACCCAGAACATATCTGATGCGCCTTCTATCGATGGAATTGCTTTGCGATGCCGAGGTTTCTTAACGAAATCATCCACTGGAGGAGCTCGTCATTTCTATGGATTGTCGTCGCTTCACAGTCTAGTCCATCGGTTGAAAGTGCATCTATACCTTGCCTATGGTTGGAGGTACGTGGAGGAAGATCTGCACCCCAGAACCATCACGCTGTCTTTTGCCAGTCCGAGCGGATCAGCCATGGGCAGCCATCCTGCCGCCACTCCATCCTCTACAGACTGGAGCCATGGAGTGTTTATGGGCAAGGCGCAGGAAGAAGAGTGCTTGGGCCTTTTCTGGCAATCATATCATTGCGCCATCCCCGTGTTGAATGAGCCCAAATTTCAGGAGCATCATTCCCTGCTCTGGGGTGGCCGTGATCGATCCGAAGACTATCGAGGGGACTCAGCCCTCGTCGATGTCATCCTTGCAATTTGTGTACAATATGGCATGACACGCGTTCAGCAGACCCACGTATCTACCATAACGGATAGCGACTTCAACGTCACGGACCCCAGCAATGCAGGACGGTGGTATTTCCAGAGGAGCCAATCGTTGCTAAAGGCGGAACTGGAGAATCCGTCCATCACGTTGCTGCAATGCCAAATCCTCTCAGTCGTGTATCTTCGCGATGCGTCTCTCTTCAACTTGGCGTTAAGCACCGCTGCTGCCGCCATTCAGACCGCTTACTCCCTTGGCCTTCACATGGAAGGCAGCGAGGTCACAGACATCCATGAGAGTGAGCTCTATAAACGCCTGTGGTGCATGGCTTTCGTGTTGGAAGGGAAAATGTCCATGGACTACGGGCGCCCTTTCCTCGCTCACACATTGGGTGTTGGCTTGCCTAGAGATGACCACGAGCTCGCATCTGGTTCCACCGAGATGTTTGTTCCTTTTACGACGCTCAAGATAACGTGGTTGACTTACCACGTGGAACACGTCAAGCTGATAAGGATCTCGCGCGAGGTCTTCTCCAAGGTATACAATCACATTGCACAGTCACTTGCTGCCACGGGTCGAGATGAATTCGGCCATGATACAGAAATCATCGATCGCTGTGACAAGCTTCTGACCCAGGAGCTTACCAAATTTAAACTCTGGTTAGACCAAGTCCCCAGCAATCTCAGATACAGTTCAGCCACCAACACAAGTCAAGAAGCCTCGCGAACGGACATGAATCAGCACACCCCTCTTTGGCTTCAGAGACAGCGTGTGATGCTCAGATTACTCTACCACGACATCTTTATCACTCTCTGCCGCCCCTTTGTCATTTTCTCCGCGCCAAACGGACCCACCTTGGTCCCGACTAAGAGCGCTCTAGAGTGCTTGAAACATTCCATGGCCATCACGGACATTGCTTATCAGGCTCTGGAAGAAACGGATATTCTGAATGGATGGCATAGGGCTTACCAGTTTCAATGGGATGCGGCGCTTTTCATGATTGCGTTTGCATTTGGTAACATAACGTCTCCCTTGATTGACTCGACTATCGTCAAGCTCGGGCAGGCAATCTCTGTGTTGGACACATTTGGTCGCTGCTTTGCCGTCGCCCGTTCGGCAGCAGACATCATCCGTGACCTTCACGATAAACTCCAGATAGCTTCTGCTCTACACTGACTCCGGATTCCAAAGCCATCAAAGATTCTGATATCTGACGGCATTTTCAACGGCAGTTAGAGGCTTCCCTAGTCCCATTGTCGAATTATGCATGCCTGCAGTATCTCGCATATCCTCGTGCAAGGACAGATCATTGCTTGCAATTGAGCCGGTTTCTAGTTTCGGTCAAGGGTCCGAGATCTCCGAACTCGTGCCGTCGCACCTTGCCGCCAGGGCGAATCTATTACTCCGTAGTCATTCCTTGGGCCCCTTAGTTTTCGTCCATGCAATCCTCTTACGTTTACTAGTCAAGGTCGAAAACTCCGAGAACTCCAGCAAGGGGGTGTGGAGCTCTCGCAAAGCTAAAAATCCTTTCCATTAGCTCGAACTGAACCGAGCTCCGAGAACTCCTTTGAGGATAGCTAACTAATGCCGAATGAGCGTGGCACGTTGCTAATTCTCGCATTCCATCCTGTGTATAATCCCGCTCCAAAGGCTTCGCTCTGCCGATTCTGGTCTGGGCCACTGAATAATGCGCTCCACCTCATCCCAGCCCTTTTTGTGCTCGCCTATGATCAAACTAGGTAAGGGTTGACTCTCTGTCCACACTAAGATAGACAAGATCGCCTGAATGCGGGGTATCATAGGATAGGACAGGCACTGGTTTTGAGCTGCTCCCACGGGGTATATAAGCCCCTGCTGCTCTTCCCCAGAGTTTCGCAAGATATATTCCTGTAAACTGTTTGCGCAGTTTTGACACCGTACAACTACGACCACGCCTGCCCCAGGAGCAGAAACAGAGATGACGTCTCCCCAGAAAGTGGAACTCGTTGAAGAGGTCGAATCAGGAAACTTTGCTGCTGAAGCACCCGAGGTGAGTCAAAGGGGCTCCAGTTTCCTATATTTCAGTCCATGGCTGACACCGCAGGTCCCATGCTATGATGCGCGGGAGACCAAACGAATCCTGCGCAAGGTGGACTTCCGCCTGTTACCCGTGCTTGCTCTCCTCTACGTTATCGCGTTCTTAGACCGCGGGAACATTGGCAATGCTAAAGTGGCTGGCATGAATACCGACTTGAAGCTGACGGGTGCACAATACAACCTTTGCTTGACAGTGGGTCGCGCCATGCGGCTTGACAAAGACAATTTTGACTCTTCACAGGTCTTTTTCCTACCTTATGCGACGTTTGAAGTACCCAGCAACATCATGCTCAAGCTCATCCGGCCGTCTCGGTGGATAACTGTCCTTGTGCTCTCGTGGGGAACGGTAAGTTGGTCGTTTCTAACGTCTCGTCGAGTGATACTGAACAAGAACAAAGGTCATGACTCTTGCAGGCATCGTGCAGAACTTCCACGGCTTGCTCATCTCCAGGTTCTTCCTAGGTCTCACCGAAACGGGTTTCTTCCCTGCGGCATCCTATCTGCTCACTACGTGGTACTGTCGATTTGAGCTCCAGACACGTCTCGCAGTTTTCTTTGCGGCGGGCGCTTTTGGTGGAGCCTTCTCAGGCCTTCTCGCCTTCGCCATCGAGAATATGGATGGTGTCGGAGGCTTGGAAGGCTGGAGATGGATCTTCATCCTCGAAGGTATCTTCACTGTTACAGTCGGTTGTACACTGCCATGGACTTTGCCGGACTCGCCAGCACACGCGTCTTTTCTCAAACCATTCGAACGAAAATTCATCGAGCAGCGCTTGATCCAAGAGAGTGGTCCTCGGAATGAGCCTTTCCAATGGAAGTACCTGAAAAGCGCGTTGCTTGAATGGAGAATCTACCTTGCGGTAGTGGTCTACTCGGGCAACAGCATTGCGCTGTACGCATTCATCTACGCCTGCCCTTCAATCATACACGAATTGGGATATACGGCGGCTCAGGCCCAGTTGCTCACGATTCCAGTGTATCTCGTTGGTATGGCCAGCACGGTTATCTTTGCGCTGCTGTCCGACAGGTATCAGACGCGCTGGAAGTTCATCGTCATCACGTATAGTATAGCACTCATCGGCTTCCTGGGCTGCCTCTGTATTCCACATCCGAGATATCCTGGAGTCACTTACGCATTCCTCTTTTTCATACCTGCCGGCGTCTACCCGCCACTGATGGGAACCGTTGCCTGGGTCGCAAACAACCTGGCCCCGAGTTGGAAACGCGCCGTGGGGATGGCCATTTTGATCTCAATCGGTAATTTTGGCGGCGCAATTGGGAGCAATCTCTTCCTGGTACAAGAGATGCCCCGTTACTGGCTGGGATACGGATTTTGCACGGGGAATGTGTTGGCCTCGATCATTGCAGCTCTCATCCTGCGGTATTCGTGGGGCAAAATCAACAGCCAACGCGACGCGATGAGCGAGGAAGAGATCAGAGCCACTTACACCGAAGAAGAACTGGCGGAGATGGGTGATAAATCTCCGCTCTTTCGGTATGTGTTGTGAGGAGGAATATGGGATGCTGGAGTAGCACTGGGTCTCATTCACAGACGCTCAATTCATTCACCGTTGCTATCCGCTGCATAGACGGTAGACACAAATACTATAGATATCAATACATGACATTTCATCTCATACTCAAACTCAAACTGCAAGCTTGGTGTCCCAGATACTCTATCCACCCGCTATCGAAAATGACCTTTCCACGGTTAACATGTACTAATACTTGCCTTCCCAGGAAAAATGTCTAGCAAGTGTAATCCTCAAGGTTGGAATTCTGAGTTGTTCTTGATGGGCAGCATGCCTCATATTGGCAGCATGTTTTATAGCAGAGACAACTAAGTTCTACCGCATGCAGTATACTGTCAATGACCGTTACTTTAATCTCGTCTCTACCTCTTGGAGATCATATCGCTCTGGACTTGAAGAACCCGACGAATGGCCTTGTCGCGAGCAGCGTATTGAGACGGCTCCGGTATATCGTACGCATGCTTGGTCTGCTTGACCACTTCTTCCACCCACGAATTTTGCTCCGGTCTCATTTCTCCCTCAAATGAAATGACTCCAAGGCTATTCCAGACATCCTGAATCGTGCCAGCAAGGTTTCTCAAAAAGCCTCCGATACCAGTAGCCCCTCCGCCCATGTTGTAGGACTTGAATGGACCCTGTACTGCCCAACGAGGCCCCAGACTTGCTTCAACCAAGGAGTCCAGATCTTGAGCACTCACCACCCCTTCGTTTACCAAGTATGTAGCCTCTCTGAACAATGCATATGCAAGCCTATTCCCGACAAACCCAGGGAGCTCTTTATGAATGACGATGGGACGGTGTCCCGATCCAAGACCTTGGAAATAGCCACGAGCAAATTCGACTTCACGGGGGTCGGTTTCAGGGCTTGGTACAATCTCAATCAGTGGCATGACATGCGGTGGGTTGAAAGGATGGACGATTACAAGCCGTGATCTGTCCTGCATGCTTTGACTCTGGAGCGAGGCTGCGATTCCTGAGGTCGAACTCCAGAGATGTGTGTCTGGTGCAGTATATCTTTCGACCTCTTTCCAGGTATTTTGTTTGAATTCGAGCTTCTCTGGTCCTTGTTCTTGGACGATTGCAACATCTTCGCATGCCTCCGGAAGTGATTTACAAATCACTAAGCGTCCTGTAGTCTGTAGAGTTGAGATGGTGAAAAGAGGATCATCTCCACCTAGATAGATGGCAAGGACAAGCTCAATGTGATCCTCCAGGTCTGGTCTCGTATCAAACACCTTGACAGTACCTGTCGAATATTTCAGATGAAGTGCTGCCCACGACACGCCTATTGACCCCAGACCTATCAATGCCAGATTGTAATTTGAAGGAGTGCTCATGTTCAAA
Organism: Exophiala calicioides; assembly: GCA_001599795.1. Classification (NCBI taxonomy): domain Eukaryota; kingdom Fungi; phylum Ascomycota; class Eurotiomycetes; order Chaetothyriales; family Herpotrichiellaceae; genus Exophiala; species Exophiala calicioides. The sequence goes on along the minus strand of BCHZ01000005.1, from coordinate 480,189 downwards.
GGGGTATTGACAGCCGATCTTGCGAAGCCTGGGGACACAAGAAAGAAAAAAATGACCGGGACGTGGAAGATTGCCGAATTTGATAATATAAAAGCTAGTCGGCAAGGTATATATATATTTGATGTTGTCAAGTCGCAAAGACCTGTTCAGTGCTAAGTGGTTTAGCCATTTGTCTAGCCATTGCACTGGAGTGCTTGCGAAATCTGGTTTAGAGCTTGTTCTGCCTACCATACACTGCAGCATTGGCAAAGAAACAAATTACAGCTAAAAACTTACTCATCTGCCAGAGCTCATCATAAGGTCAATCAATGCCTTGGAACCATAGCCTTCAAGCCTTGACCGTTCAATCGTCCTCCAAATTCAGGTTTTACGTCAATCATCCCCATGTGAGCCTCTACCAAATGGGGTCTTCGGAGTTTGGGCCCCGACGTGGTAGTGGATAGGCTCCCGATCGGGGATCTCGATGAACGAGGAGTGCTTCGAATTTGCGGCATTTTCTCGATTGCGTCCCCCTCCAAAGGTGACTGCGATGGATGTCTGGAAGCCACGACCTCGACATGATTGCCATACGGAGTACAGGGGCGTAATTGAATAGGATGGACCTCCCGATGTCTCCATCCGACGCGGGATGGCTAACAGGGGCCAAGAATTTCCATACGAGCCAGGTAGGGGTACTCTTCGTCTGCTGTGCCGAGTCAAGGAGACACTAACTAGAAGGAGATATCGGAGGATTTTTCAAGTCGTCTATCGAATCGAAAGGGGGAAAGCTTTGTTGCAGCCCCATCTCCGCAATTGAAAGTTCCTTGTCTCTGACTGACATTGTCGATTACAGACACGCTACACTTGCTTTTGACTCCCTCTTTTCTAGGGTCGTCACTTGGATGCTCGGCCACTTTTGTCGTTCAAAGCAACAACTCAGGAGGGTTTGTTCATATCATACCGAAGTCATCAGCGCGACGTCTGGCTACTTGTTTGAAATCTCACATTTGACGTCCTGTGCCTTGCCTACTTTCTTGGAAGCTACGATGGCACCACACAGCAATGTGACTGTCGATGGATCGAATTTCGATCGATGCTCGATTCCCATGGCAACCGATACGTACAACCAGACCTTAATAGCTTCAATGGCTGAACAACCCAGATGGTATGAGGTGAGGCACATGATTTTCATTTCTTGATCCAGCTAGACTTGTTTACGGTTCATTCCCTCTAGGTGGGCGCACAGAGGTATCGCGAGATGAGGATTGCCGGAGACACTCCGTTTCCTCCACCCACGCTTTCACATTCAGCCCAACGGATTGAAATTCCATCAAGAGATGTCGGACGCAAGATATCCTGCCGCATTCTGAAATCTCAAGAGGCTACAACTGCTATAAAAGCCGTTTTTCTACACTTCCATGGTGGCGGCTGGGTCCTAGGAGATGAAGAATCCCACGATATCCCACTTCAGGACATTGCCGATAGGACGGGAACCCTTGTGTTTTCAGTCGGATACCGTCTCGCTCCCGAGAATCCATTTCCCTGTGGCCCAAACGACTGCTTCGATGCTGCAAGATGGCTCATCGACAACTCCAACACCCAGTACGGTGTACCTCTCGGGTTCATCGGGGGCGAGTCCGCAGGAGCCCATCTGAGCACCCTCACTGTCCTGGATTTACTGCAGTGTTCGGAACACCGGTACCGCAATTTTCGTTTCAAGGGATTACTATTACACTTCGGCTGTTACTCTCTCTCCTTCACACCATCCGTTTACAATTTCCAAAAGCCTGGAGTTCTCATTCTTGATAAGGAACTAATGGAGAGGTTTGTAGAAGCTTTCCTACCTGGCACGACCGTTGCCGAAAGACAAAAGGCTCCTATAAGTCCTCTGTACGCCGACCTAGAGGCTTTGAGAGGCAAGCTCCCGCCAGCATTGTTTACATGTGGTACTGAGGACTGCCTGTTAGATGATACTATCTTCATGAGTGCCAAATGGATGATGGTGGGAGCGGAGGCGACAGTGAAGATCATAGCCGGAGCACCTCATGGATATATCTTGTTTTCTGATGAAAGAAGCCTTTGCAAGGAAGGCTTGGATGCTGTGGAAGATTTTGTGCTTTCGAAGATATCCCCTTCATCGCAAGCTTGACTTATGTTTGAGCTTCGGTTCCGGAGAACTTTATTCATCAATGCTAGAGCCATCTGAGGAAGTCCGGGAGCATTTTAGCGAGCATCAGACGCAAAGAGCCTCCATTCAAGTCCGGATCTACGAAGTAGGCGTATAGGAAGATGACACCCTGTTGCGTCGGCATTACATAGGATTGTCGGTCAGATCCCTGGCGGAGTCGAGCCGACTTTGACGGGAGAGCATATTTGGGGGGACATTGGGAGACATTAGAAATGCATATAGTTGCCGCTCACCGAACGGCCAGCGCCTCCATCAAGCCCAGAATCTCTTGAGAGGATGCTTGAGGCCCACGAGCCACGCAAGGTGGATCTTCTCCGAAGCTAGTGTCCAAATTCTGTCTTTTTTTGCTACGCTAGGCACTCAAAATGCCTCCTCACCTCCAGTGCCAGTGTTCCCCCTATACAGTATATCTACATACTCCATTCTATTTCCATACAGCAAGGACATTTCCCAATCAGTACCAAGGGGGAAAGATACGTCCTTGATATTTTCTTTGTCTGCTAGACACTCGCCAATATCATTTCCGCCAATTCCCGCCCGCCCCCTCCGATCTCCAGGCAGCAAGGCCATTTCACAACCTGTACCGAGAGTTGGTCACGACTTGAAGGTTTTCTTTGTTCGCTGACCGCTTAGAGCGGCTCTTTACTCCTACTTCCCCTCGATCTGCCTGCATGCTTCCTTTAATTTTCAGGCAGCAAGGCCTTTTCACAAGTAGAATCAAGAGAATCGGCTACAGATTGAATGTCGTCTTCAATTGTATGTACCCGCCAGAGCTTCTCCCATGCATATCAATGTCATGTTGTCGTTTGAAGCTGGACTCATCGCGAGGAGGGACCTGGTGGCCGTTTCTGCACCATTTGAGAATCCAACAACAAAGAAAGAGGCTATCCCCCAATGGTTGAATAGAGACTGTACAGTCAAATTCTCAAGTTCATAGGTAAGGCTGCTAAGTCTTATCAGGACAGATCTCGAACAATGTCAAGAATATCTGCTGTATTTGTGCAATTTGCAAAGCACTTCTCGATAATCAGTGGGAAGACGTAGGGACGCAAAGCTATAGCAGGTATCGAGATACTTCTCGGTTTTATCAGTGATTCGGCTTTGGATTGGAATGCCTCAAATAGTTCCTGGCGCTTATTAGCAGTTCATGTTATCACTGAAGAAGCACAGGGTAAGCTGACTACTTCTCCTTCCAACATAAATTCCATACTTCTTGGTTGTGACACATCCTCGAAGGCTTGACCCTTAATTCGTGTCCTGATATCTTTCGCTAACGGCAGGAATGCAATTTGCGAATTTCTGCTAACTGGAGTCTTCGGAGTTTGAGCCTAAGGAGGTTGTGGCTAGCACCCCGATCGAGAACGTTAATCGAAGGTTCTCACGGACGAAAAGTGTGGCCAATTAAGCTCGAAAACGTCGTATTTGTAAGCACATCCCTTCTTTTAGCCAGAATTTATATCAGCCTGCTAGAGAGAGCAACGCCCCCTCCGACTTAATTGCCAAGCTCAACTCACCTCGACCCCTTGGTCGAACTTCTTCCCAATATTTACTTTCCAGACCCCACGAATGCAAGGTCTCCGTTCGCTAGTCAGCATCCTTAGATATGTCTCATTCTCAGCTCAAGAAAGTCGCCATCTTCCCGGCCTCGGGGGCATTGGGTTCAAGTGTCTACAAACACCTTGCTAAAATGCTGCCTCCGGATCGGATTGTGCTTATCTCACGAAATCCCAACAAGATACCACGAGTGCTAGTGGAAGCTGGCGTCGAAACGCGGACAGCAGATTATGACGAACCCGGAACTCTCACAAATGTTTTCGATGATGTGTCGTATCTCTTTCTGATATCATATCCTAGTATTGAGATTGGACACCGCCTTCAGGTAGGTTGCGTGCTGCGCATCACATGCGGGCCTTTTCTCTTATCCGATCGTCCTGTTGATTGAGACTCCTTCTTAGGCACACCAAGGCGTCGTTTCTGCTGCAATTCATAGCAACCCAGGTGTCGAACATGTTTTCTACACATCTTTAGGATTTGCCGGAAATGGGTTGTCACAGTCAGCGGCGCATGTTATGCAAGCGCATCTCCAGACGGAAGCGTGGCTGAGACAACTTGTCAACAAAGGGAATGATCATCTGACATTCACGGCTATTCGAGAGGGCATCTACTCAGAGTCCTTCCGTATGTACACGGCATTTTTCAACCCCCGGGATCCTGCAGAGAAAGTCCGGATTCCCCATGATGGATCTCCTCCTGGCGTTGCTTGGGCTGCAATTGACGATCTAGGCGAAGCCAGCGCAACTTTGGTCAAGGAGTTTGTTAGTAGCCCGCGGGATGAGAGGTACGTGAACAAGATCGTGCTTCTCAGCGGCCCGAAGTCTTGGACGCTTGAAGAAACGGTACAAGTTCTGCGAAAGATTGCAGGTAGCCCCGAGAATCTTGCAATCGAACAAGTTTCCTTCGCGGAGCATGCCAATAATCCTCGTGTTATCAAATCGCTGAGCTCCCACGGGCCAGGTCATGCAGGGAGGGACTGGACAATAGTATTTCAGGCTATACACGATGGAGAGGCGTCCGTCGTCACAGGAGAATTGGAACGACTTCTGGGTCGCCGGGCCGAGGACTTCGAGACAACAGTGAGAAGATTGCTGACATTTCAATCATCTCATGGTTGACCAGAGGGCTTTGGCGAGTTCTAAGCCGTCTGGCAGTCCTACATGTTGAACGAGGACAGTCGTGTATCAAGATCTGTCCTGGAAGGCGTGAAAGACTGCGGCCAGATATGATATTTGAGCTCTTAGTGCAGAGATTTGGGTTGTCCGACAAAAGGGGCTCAGCTTTTGACTTTTCCCGATAGCTAACCGCTCGCCCTCTTCGGTAAGACCGAGATCTTCGCTTCACCCCCAGAAACATCAACTAATCTAGTTAAAGATTTGGGCTACATGCGAATCACTAGTAAAAAATGCACTTATTTAATGTTTTGATGCTCAGAAAGGTGGTGTTTATTACCGCCAAGACATCGGCAGCCACGCTAACTGCGCAAGGGACAAAGCGGCCTCATCCACGTCCTAAAGGGGCGGCAGATTTGACTCTAATTACGCGTCACCCCCAACCCACATGCTCACGCTCGTGCTCGAGCTCCAGCCGAAGCCTGAAGGCTCTTTCCAATCACAACCCAGGGGTTTGGACGCGGCTTTCGACAAAAAGGAGACCGAGCCTCGTGAAGCAGAACAGGCTTCCATCATGGCAAGTCAACTACAAGATCTTCCGTCATCGAGTGAAATCAAGGACGAATTGAATGAGATCCTGTCCAAAGCGATAAAACCTGAGTCGGCGTTCGCTTGCGGAAATGTCATCACCAACACTCCCAATCCAGGACTTTCTCTCAACGACCATGGAACAATTGGCTTGCCGCTATCCTCACACGATGCCCAGGTCATCATCTCCAGGGCCCAGCAGAGCCCCTTCGGCAGGGGTGCGGAAACTCTAGTGGATACATCAGTTCGCAAATCCTGGCAATTGAACCCAGACCAATTTTCGCTGCGTAATCCTGAGTGGCCTGCTACTATTACCAAAGTCCTCACCGAGGTCTACGACGGGTTATGCCTTGAATGCGGTATCAACAACATCCACGCAGAGCTGTACAAGCTGCTACTATACGAGGAAGGGGCATTCTTCAAACCACATAGGGACAGCGAGAAGACCCCGGGCATGTTTGGCACTGTGGCCCTTTGTCTGTCGTCCGCACACACTGGTGGTGATCTCGTCTTGACCCACGGCGACAAAACCAGGGTGTTCCAGACCTCGCCGCATTCCGAGGTCGGCATGTCGTTTGCCGCGTGGTATTCAGACGTCCTGCATGAGGTCAAGCCGGTCACTTCGGGATATCGCCTGGTCTTGACCTACAACTTGGTCAAACAGCACGGCGGACCGGTTGAGACGGTTCCATCATCCTCTCCCTATCAGCAAGAGCTTGTGCCAGTCCTGAACGTGTATGACGCCGCAGTCAAAGGAGACCCGACCAAATATCCTCCCTATCTAATTCATAGATTCGAGCATCAATACACCCAAGCCAGTCTGCGGGTGGAGGTTCTTAAGGGCGGCGACCTCGGTCTGACGCAATGTCTCGCGAAAGCAGCTGCTGATGTCGGGTTCACACTCTACCTTGCCACGTTAGAGAAGACTGTGGTCAAGAATGACGAAGGTAATGACGAATATGGCGCCTACGCGGAAGGCTGGTATGACGAAGAAGATTCGGACGACGACGAAGGCTCGGACGATGATGAACAGGAAGAAGATTCGGACGACGAAGACTCGGACGATGATGAACAGGAAGCAGGTGTCGTTGAAGACGAGGAGATTGAACGTAAGACTTGCTTGAGGCACGTGGTCACGCTGGATGGCTCTCGAATCGATGACCCAACAGAATCCACATATTTACGGGATATCGACGTCGACGCCTTTTTAGATCCAGGGCTTTTGGAAGAAGACGGAGATGCCGACGAAGAAGAGCACTCCGGTGACACGGGGAACGAAGGAATGACTGCCACGTATTGGTACCGCGACACGGTATGCGATGCACCGTTAATTTTTTCAAGCCTCAGCACTCTAACACCACCCACTATCTAGGTCTTAGTCATTGTCCCTCCATCCCGACGAGTGGATTTTCTGTACTTCCACGACAAACGGAGTTCCAAGGTTCTGCGTTGGTTGAAAGAACTCCGCCTGGCAGCGGAATCCGATCCCTCACAAACCGCCGCACTCGCACACCTCTGCAGACTCGTCTTGTCGTCTTCGTCACCGTCACAATACTCTTGGCATGTTCCGCCGTGGGAACAAGAGCCGAAGGCCCCGCCTTCGCTTTTGAGGGAAATCTCCGCTGCAGCTCTCCAGTGTGGCCAGCTCCCTCTTTACGACCTTGCCGCAAAAGAAAGTAGTGGGCCAATGCCGCTAGATGTATTCGAGCGGTTGGGTGGTCTTTTGGCGGCGGCAGCAGTGGAGACCTCATCCATCCAAGAAAGGTAAAGTACAGGATCGGCCGCTGAGTACGGCGCTTGAAACCTCGCAGGTGTCAAGCATTTGCAGTGATGCTAATACGCGTGCAGAATCGAGACCGCACTCAGCCGTGTTCAAGATGTCGGCCTACGGAACAAGTCTCTCAAGAAGGTAGGAGAAGGCCTCTTGGGTGCCCTGGCAGGTGATGATTCCAAAAGAATGCCTGAATTCAATGCTTGGGTCGCAAAACTACTGGCTAGAACCATCCAGGAAGCCGCGGCGTCCCATAGATTGCGCAAGGTGGATTGTGCGAGCCTTGTTGACAGTATCGAGACGTGGCCCTTGGAGGATATTCAAGAACAGTAAGTCCACCGTCGATGTTCCAAAAAGGTCATCCCCCTGTTCGTCCATGGATGCCATCACTAAGATTTTGGTCAGAATTCTGCCGTCTATCCTCAGCTGTGACATGGCCGGTCGGGCTGCCTTTGCCAATCGTCTGATGGCTTCCACAGATTCAGCCGAGAGGCTTCAGGAAACCGGATCGAGTCAACAGTTATCTAACGAGAACCGACTCAGCCTCGCCAAAACCATTCTCCATGACCTTAGTGAGGGGTTTGATTTCCAGCTCGACGAAAGTGCCGCAGCCATCAGGAACAATCCAAACAAAGGGCCCTCCGATGGCCCCTCCGACGGCCCGGTGCCATCAACGCTCCCTGGTACCGTTGACCCGATTCAATATGAAGACAGCCTTCTCACGGCCGAGGATCTTTCGGCGCTCATCAAGAACGTATTGCAGCTCGAGATCCTGAGCGAAGAGGAACTCCGGCGTCGTCTCGACGAGGCCATCGAAGAGGCCGATGGCACTGGAAGCGTGTACTTGCTGATGCCGTTCGCCCAACTGATCCTGGAACGGCGTATCGGCCTTTACCGAGCGGACGCGCGCAGCAACGAGCCCAGTCCCGCCGGAATGAAGACGGTGACGCGAATCGTAGAACGGATCATCCACAAACATGTGGGCAAGAAGCCGGACCCGTCGCGGCAGTGGGCACGGCCGACCCGCGGCTGCGGCTGCGCCGACTGTAACCAGGTCGACCGGTTCCTGGCGTCACCGACGGAGCAAGTCGGGACGTTCCCGATGTCGACCAGTCGACAGAGACACCAGCACTTGGTCCGACGGTTTGAGGACCGCTCCAGCAGAGAGTTCAGGCTCGACACGCTGCGCAACTCCCGCCCGAGAATCTGGCGCCTCACCAAGATGATGAACACACACCAGAGGCAGCTCATCGAGTGGAACGGCAGGCTCGAGGAATTCCGTCAGATGCTCGCCAAGCTGGAGGCCGCCGGTCCCTTAAGGGCTTACCTCGGAGACCAGGCCGATGTGATCCTGGCTCTGGACACCGACCGCGTGCGAGCCGCCGGGGCAGCAAGGCTCGAGCCCGGGAGAGAACCGCGGAGCTCCAAGAGGGCCGCGGATTCCGCTCGCACTGAAAGTACCAAAAGGTCGAGGTCTGCTGTTCCTCCAGGGAACTCGGGAGGCCCCTCAGCAGGGGCCGGGGCTGGGGACTGGTCAGGCGAGGTCGTTGACCTGACTTGATCTGACGACCTTCCGGGCACTGGGGGGAGGTAAATCTACCAACGACTTGTTCTGACAGGAGATATATTTATTGCGTCTATTGTTGCTAGACTCTGTCTTGACATGGGCAACGACCGCGGGGCCGGGAAGGTGACACTTGGACGATCCCAATCCTAGCTAGATCCTATACATTAGGTGCACCATAGAAGTCGGGTCTCAAACCGGACCTTCTCCTCCCGCTCCCGCTCCCCCTTTAGCCAAAGCAGCATCCATCCTCTCCCGGGTCAGGATATACTCGGCAGGGAGGGTCCAGTCGTCTCCAAGGTCCGCCGGCGTGCCCGCTCCAGGGTCGAGGTCCTGCAGCACCAGCCTCGCGACCCAACGTCCACAGAGACCCGCGTTCGTCATGCCGTGCCCGCTGTAGCCGGCGCTCAGGTACAGGCCCGGGCGGTCCGGGACGCGGCCGACCCACGGATGTCCGTCGGCCGAGGAGCCGATGATGCCGGTCCAGGAGGCTGCGATTTCAAGCGGGGGTTCTGATGCCGATGTGGCCGAAGCCGAAGCCAAAGACGTGGAAGGTGGGCCAGTAAGGTTCAGCCGCGCAGGCAGCGAGCGGAGGTATGTCTCGGCGGCCGGGTCGACGAAGTCGTCGTCGCTGACGCCGGCTCCGTGGCCCGACACGATGTGGCGGCCGCCGCCGAACATAAGGTGTCCACCTGTCGCCCTTGCTCCGTCCCGGTCGTTCTCGATCGGCGTCTGCACGAGGTAGTCACTCATGACGCGATCCATGTCCCCGATGCCGACGAAGCCGTAGCTGTTGGGGATGAGCGATGTCGAACCCGGCGGCGGCACGAGGGCCGACATCTGCGCCTGCACGGGCGAGATCAGTGCGCTGAAGGGCTCGAGGAGGTGCGACGTGTAGCCGTTGGTGGCCAGGATGACGCTGTCGGCATGCACGGTGCCGCGGGGGGTGAGAATCTCGTAGCGGGATTTGCCGTCGTCCGCCGTGATGCTGGTGATACTTGTCACCGGCGTCTCCGTCTGCAAATTCAGCAACCCTCTGGTCGTCGTCGTCGTCCCCTCTACGGACACCGCGCCCACGTCGCCGCCGTGGATCCGCTCGGCGTCCCTCAATAAATCCCCCCAGAGGCCGACACACAGTTTATAAGGTGAGAGACTGGCAGCGGTGTCCTGGACGAGGGCACCGACGACGCCGCCCTTGAATCCCAGACGCTCCAACTCGGCGGGATCCTCGACGACACGGACCTTGTCGCGATGGGCGGCGCTCGTCGACGACTCGTCGTAGAGAGCGGCCTTGGCCTCGTCGAAGTAGGTCCGGTTCCAGAAGCCCAGGCAGCCCGGCACGCGGCGCAGGTCGCAGGCGATGGACTGGCGCGCGGCCAGCGCCTCGACGTGGTGGAAGTGGCTCAGTTCAAAGTCGATGATCGAGCTGCGTTCCGAGTGGATCAGGGGCTGCAGGTGGCCGCCGTTGCGGCCCGTCGCCCCTGAGCAGAGCGTTCGTGCTTCGAGGGCCAGCACTGGGACTGGGGAGGATGAGGAGTCATCGGAGAGAGTGCTGTGAGCACCGCTGCTGCTACTGCTGCTCTGGCTGGTGCTGGCGAGGTGCCGCGTAATCAATTCGTGCACGGCGAACGTGCCCGTGAACCCGGTGCCGATGACGACGACGCTGGCTTTGGCCGGCAGCGAGGCCGTGGACCGGTGGTTGGCGAGCGCGTTGGGGAACGACGTCTGCCAGAATGATGGCGTGGGATTGCGCGAGGGCAGGCCTGCTGGAGGGACCGCCATGGTGGGACTGCCGGCGTCGCCCATTGATGTTCCTTGACGACTCGGAGCGCTTGAGTACTGAGGAAAGTGTCTGGAATCAGGAGGACTCCGAGTGGGCAGTCAACAAAGTTTTGAATCAGTTCAAATCCTAATGATGCCACCTACTGGTAGTTTGTACTACATGGCACTGCTGAAAGCGAGTAAGGGTGAATAAGTGGAAGGATAGGGCGGAAGAAAGGGCGTGGTGTCGTTGCTTGGAAGAGGCGGGCATGTCCATTTCATATAAAAAAAAACAAAGACTTACTGACGTACGTGGATTGTCTCTCCTTTCTCCGCGATAGCTTGATAATAAGTTGCATCACCCGACGGCCTTGGCTCTGAGCGCGCAAATAAGGATCTTCTGTACGTACGCTGGAGTCGGACTTGCACAATCATAGGTACTAAGAACTCTGTAATGTACGAAGCATGTAGCAAGCCAGAGTACCGAGTAGCTGCACAGGGGAAAGAGATACGCCCCACGGAACGCTGCTACGCCCCGGCCAATGATATCGCCGCGGAACAATACAGTACGGAGACTGTCTTTTCCTAGGTACCGAAGGCACCTAAGTAGGTACTTGGTACGGAGTATGGATACTTGAGGTACTACTCCGTACGATGTATCCAAACCACCTACCGCTTTGCTCGCCTAGTCATTAGCTACCAAGTACCTTGGCAGGCGAAGAGTCAATCATGCCAGTGGTCCTCGTCTATTTCCACATGTCGCTCGATTAAAGGCCCTGCGAACGTGCCAAGCGTCATTTGTATCAAGCGTCATATCAAGTTCCGCTTCCCAGCAGTAGAGCGGCATCAACAGGCAAGAGCTGCCTCTCTCATCTTAGACGGCCCCACCGCGCAATCGCGATCCGTTGTCGCGCCGTTCAATTTTCTCTCTCTGGAATCAGGATCATTGCGTTATTATCAGCCTGGGTTTGCTCTCCGTGCTAGATGGCAACGCTCACCCGAACTCTTCAGATAAAGCGACCGCTCATTGATTGAGATCAAACTGTGGTCGTCGAGCAGGTACTTTTTATTCATTCGCGAGTATTCTAATTACCTACACGATTGAGAGAATACAAGTACTTTGTTTGCAGAGCCTGGTCATCCACCAACACTATCTAGTTCATCACTCGTGATATTCCTACAGAATTGCTCCGCATACAACAGATGCACTGTCGTGCACTCTCGTCTCACACTCTTCTCGTCATCAGAGCTCTTTCGCATTTCGTATGCGTCTCTGCCTGGTGTGCCATAAAGCCTGCTGAAGAGCACGGCAGGATACCATTAATACCCATATTCAGTTCATTGGCATGTCACTGCTTCAACATGAATAAATCCCAACTCGGAGTCGTGTCCACACGTCGTTTGGTCCCGTTTCAAACCAGGACCCATTTTTTCTCAATCTCTTTCCCTCCCTGCCTCACTGCAATGCTGGAGAGAGTATCTTTGATTGAATCCTTGGAACATTTGGGGAACTGATTCTTCAACACCTCAATCAAGCCCGTCTTGGTCAAGGTACTGCCGGAAACTGCGCTTTTAAACGCCGGCAGCAGATCCACTGGAATGGCTTTGGGAGGCTTGCTTGAGCTGGATTGAGTGCTGGCCTTTAGTTTCGGGCCGGGACTCTTGCTATCAACCTGATCCTTGCCCTTGTTCGAATCAGGCTTCAGATTGCTGCTGTTTGCGTCAACTGCCATCAGCGGGTGACGTGGGGGTTGCATGGCAGCCGTAGAGGTCGGTACTTGTGCCTTGGTCGGTTTTTGCGCGCTTGCCTTGCCGGTGTCTGCCCAGTGCGTAGGAGAATAAGGATCAATTGGGAACTTGGTCGAGTCGTGTAGCACGTCCATTCGGTAAGCGGTCATGTCGAAGCCGCAGTGCAGTTGCTCTCCGTCACCTTCCCAGCACAGCCCACTAGAGATCGGTTCCATATCGCCCAGGATCTGTTGTCGCTTCAGAGAATCACCTTCATCGTCAAGAAAGTCATCCATCTCTTCACCGTCTTCATCCTCGGATTTCTCATCTTCATCCATCAGGTCCTCATCACCTTCTTCGGGCTCCTGCCATTCAGCCTCACTATCATAGTCATAATTTGTGTCTGGCAGGCCTCGGTGTGAAGGATTGATCGCTAGCTTCCGAGCCGATCGCGGCGAAACATGTCTGGTATAGGTTCCATGATAAGCGGGCCGGACATCTTGATGGAAGAAGAGGTACTTGTAGGGAATATTGGCGAGGTCGTCCGTCGGCTGGCAAAGGTCAATTGGTGCCTCAGCAGAACTGTTCATTTTTTCCACGATTTTCTTGACTGGCTGGACTTGTCGGGCTCGTCGACGTTTGTGAAATTTCGTGCTGACACGTTCAGGAGTAACCTGCTGGGTCCAATCGAGTTGGTCATGGTTGAACAATGCATCCCTTTGATGGAAACGATTGACAGGAGCCACCTCCATGTGTTCGTTGACAAAGAATGGGAGAATCCAGCGGTGGTAGTCCGGATGAGTGACGGTAGGGCTCGAGGACTTCGCATCGATCAGGGGCGGCTCCACATCAATCGACCCAACTGAGGATCTTCTGCTAGAAATTCCGACAGAGACGTCGTCCGGAGTACTGGGCGGTGTGGAAGCAAGAGCTGGTCGTCCAAAGAAAGCACCGATCCGCATTTGTGCCTAGTTGTCGGTTAGCACTGTGATGAGTAGGACATGGGAGAGCAGCGTACTCTCTCCTTCTTCAGAACCTCATTCTCCTTTCTCTGCTTCTCTGCTTCCTTCTCTTGCTTCTTGGAGTCCAGGATTCGCTGTTTTTCTTCCCTTGCAGCCTCCTTGACTTTCCTAGCTGTTTCCTTCTCTTCGTCCCTACGTTTTTTCTCCTCGTCTTTCTTGGCTTTGGCTTCGGCCTTCAGTCTTTCTTTCTCATCCTTCTCTCTCTTCTTGACAGCCTTCTCGACCTCTCGTTCGGCGAAGGTAAGTTTTCGTTTCTTGGAGTCGGGTGCCATTGTGGATTTGCTAGGGCTCATACTGGGGGTACGACCCAAGTCACTCAGTGGACTGCTTGAACGGCTGACGGTGGGTGACGCAGAACGAGATTTGTTGGCGGTCTGTGGGCTGCTCTGTTGGTCGGCTGGGTGTGCCAGAGAGCTGGAGTGGTCGATGACTTCGCCCTCGTGATTTCTCTTCCTGGAGGTAGGACTGAGTTGTTGGGGAGGCAAGGAAGGTGCACCATGAGAGGTGGCGGAACTCGGAGGCTCCATCATTCCAAAGTGACAATGGAGGCTGACAGATAGAATTATATGTACAAAGGCCCAGGCTCCGAGGAAAGGATTCGCTTTGCCTCTGGGCCTCAACAAGGAAGCTGTCGGTGTTTATTGGTTGATGTGTCAGGCTGGGTAGGTGAGTGAATCAAAGTGTGAGCAACTCAGAAAGTGAACGAGGAGCGACGCGTAACGCGACGCGACCCTTGGCACCACGTGACCAGGCTGAGGAACAAAATGGAAGCCCCACTCAACATTACACTTGGGAATGGAGTGATAAGGCAGTCAACGTGAGAATACAATATCAATCACTATCTAGATCGTTACAATGGTCGTAAATTAATATACAAGAGGTAGTCCCTTTATCAACTGTACAGCGTGCCCCGTTTCGGATCCCGCAGATACTGAGGGGGCGCTATCGCCAGATGGCTCACGCGATCACCGCCCGATTGGTTACTGAAGTTGTTGACAAAGTCGTTGCGGAACTGGTGTTCGGCGGGATCAATCACCTCGCCCAGTTTGACTTCCACATCTCGCAGCATCTTGGCCCGGTCGACACCGTCCAGCGTGCTGCCCCCTTGTGCAAAATCAAAATATTTGGAGTCCCGGGTTAAGGAGGAGCAGTAGCTCAAGACGTCGGGAACCTTAGTGTGGACGGCACACCAGATGCTGAAGATGGCCGCTGTCAACATGACGCCGATCGAGGCGGAGTAGACGGCCAGCCATCGCCACGAGCAGACATAAACGTCGCGCCCTTCGAGATAGCCAGCCGTGGTGTTTTGGTGGTCCAGAGTATACGCCATGGTGTCAGCCGAGACTTGACTGCCGAGAACCCAGGAGTTGGCAAGCTGGCCTAGGCGCTGGGAGAATTGCTCCGCAGTTACATTGCTGTAATTGGCATAATCACGGCCATTGCCGCTGAGGATGAAGGAGGCCGTGGTGTTTTGCAGGTAGTATTCCGTGAGAGAGGAATATCCCGAGCTCGTCAGGGCATCCGTGGCCCAAACCCACTGTCGGCCCATGTTGCTGAAGGTGCTTGGGAAGCTGAACGTGGTGACGGTCGAGGGCGCATGGTGTTTGGGGGACTTTCGTTGCTTTTGTACCGCGCAACTTGGGATTTGGGAATTTATTTTACTTTGGCAGCTGATATTGGACTGGACATAGATCTGGTTGATCTTGCACCGTGCCACCCATGGCCCGCGGGTCTGCCAGAGGAATGTTGCCTGTGGAACGTCCGCGGCGCTATAATTAACCAGTAGTTCGGGATAGCCGTAGAAGTAACGGTCGTCGTTGACGAATTGATTCATGGCGATCTGCCAGAAGGGATAGATGTAGTCTTGGTTCGGATTCGTGGTGTTCGGGCCAAGGAAGGATCCATTACCCGCCGTCACATTGTAATTGATATCCACCAGGGTTTCTGGAGATGATGGTTTATCGCAATCCAAACTCATATACGTAGTTTCGACCACGTAGCTGGAGTTTCGGTTGGCCAGCGACGCAATCGGAAGTCCGATGAGAGATGAGTACGAACCCTCGGTGAGGTTGACTTGAGACATGTCGACCCAGCCGTCAGAGTCCTTGGCCGCACTGTCGACCAGCCACGGAATTCGGACATTTCCCCAAAGGTCCATGGTTCCATTCTTCACCGTGGCGGGGCCGAGAATGGCACTGACATAGGTTGGTTTGAGGGAGGTCATGAGCGAAGAGACACCAGAAACCGAGTCAAAGATATTGTTCGTTGTGGTGTCGACGTAACTGACAAGACCGCTGTCGGACGTATATAGATGGCCGATGGAGATGAGCCTGAGCGACGCTTGCGAGCCGAGGGGCGAGAAGACCCAAGCCGACAAGATGATGGCAGCAGTGATGTTGAAAGCGCGAAAAGAGATCTGAGTGGCGACGGCGGCAAATACGGTTCGGCTTTGCATTACTTGCTCGAGGATGCCAAGTCGGATGCCTCTCTCCAGACGCCAAGTCGCATATCGCTTCAGCGTCGCTCCCAAGACGGCCGCGAACAGTATGGTGAAGAGGGTGGAAACCTGTGACCCGTCAATAGGTATTCGGGAAAAGCGGAGCGATTTCCACAAACCGTGCGTGTGGCCTGGTTGACAAAATTGGTCTTGGATTCGGTCACCGTTTGGTGATGCAGCTTGGCCATTGCGACGGCCAGCCAGATGAAAGGGATGGCAACCAGGACGGCGAAGGCACAGACGGTAATCTCAATGAGCAAATCCGTGCCATACTTGCCTATCCTCCCCGGGCGCAAACTGGTTGGTATCTGAGGTCCACTGTCCCTAGGAGGCTGCAGTCCTCGGTTGTCGTACTCGTCCTGGGGTGTCAGGATGGGGTTGTAGTCAGCCGTTGCAGATTTGGGACGGTTGGAGGCGAATGAAGCAATTGATCGAGGGCGACGAGAGCGTGAACTGGAACCGTGGCCGCCAGCAGGAGTCGATCCATACGGGCTGCGCAGTTCCATGAACTCGGGTGGAGACGTGTGCGACGAGAAGTAACTCGAAGACATGAGTCCGGCCAAGAACGAGATGTTGGGCGAAAGAACGGTGGTCAGCAGGTCGGTTTCACCGAGGTGCGTTCTGTTCCATGGGTATCAATTTTAAGGGAAAATCTGCAGAGTTAGCACTGCAAAGGGACGATCTCATGTTCAATCTCCACAGCGTAGAGTTGGAAAAGAGAATTTTAGCCTCGCCGAGAAGGTCTTATGTTGCTGTCGTACAGTGGTGAATGGTGGGCTCGAATGTCGTGGACTCGCGGACAGCAGACCAACGTCTGAGGTGAGGACCAGCGAGGACAGTAGTGCGTACTTACCTAGTTAATAGCGAATACTAAGCGTTGTGGCTGTTCCAACGGAGCCACAGGGCTGGGCCAGGATATCCCAGGGAGGGGCCGTCGCCATTATGCAAATGCAAGTATCTGGTGATAACCCGACTCTGGCACCTTCTGGGATTCCAGCCCTGGCGATGGGGCGTCTCGTTGATTGCGTGGGCCTGAGAGCGCCAGTGAGAGGCTGTGAGACATGGCGAGAGGCTGTGAGAGGCTGTGAGAGGCTGTGAGAGGCTGTGAGAGGCTGTGAGAGGGCTGTGGAGGATGTGAGAGCGATGGATGGGTTCACTGCCGAGAAAGCCTGAATTCTGAAACTTGGCCGTGGCCCCGCCAGTCGCAGGTACAATCGATCAATAACAGACAGTGACTAAGGGAGATGAGTACCCAGCTAGGCACCTGGGCAGGCCTGGGAGATGGCCAAAAGGATACTAACAGGCCCGCGGATAATTTCACATGCTCCATCGTGTATTGGGTACCCGTCACTGTTACCAGAGATGTTGACCAAAGCGGCGAGAGCCGCCAAATCGACAGTGGGGCGTCCGGTATACGAGCTGCTTCTGGTAACTACTGGGTACTTTCTCAAGGGGACGAGGGGGGGCCGAGGGGGCCTGAAGGGAGACAGGCCCGTACTGGGAGGGCCAAGAGGGCTCAGAGGGGCTGAAGAGGCCGAGGGAGAGAGACTTCTAATAGGGACAGGCCTCCCTAGCGGCAGTGATTCATCATACCTATCATGGCAAACACCCGCCTATGGAATAGTACCTGTCATAGTGTGCGGGAGGCGGGGCCAGGGCAGGAAGCAACAAACCTGAAGCCTGAAGGCCTGAGTCTCAGGCCCTTAGGCGCCCCAATGCCATCTCCAGTACTACTGGGTAAGCTGGTACATACGGCGAACTCCGGAGCCTGTAGATTATTAGGTACTCCGTACCTCTGTGCACCACAGACGGCGCTCCAGGCCTCACTTATTTATTATTCGCTGGTGATGAATCTTGTGTACGGAGTATGGTGAAATCAATTCGTCCATAAGGACGGAACACGGATGACTGTATCTGCTAATACCTGACTCGGTACCTGGGTACAGCACCCAACCAACATGGGAATTTGGTCCTCAATCAAATGCAGGACTTGAAATTACTTGGTCATTCTTCGTTCACAGCATTTCGGATGAAATAAGATCTCATGTCCAGCAGCCAAACATCAAAACTGCCACGCCCATTGCCAAAGCTGTTGGAACAGCAGATCGCTCTGCCTCCCAGCGGCCTCTTCAGTCCAGGCCTGTCTCAAGCCCTTATTGAACGCCTCCCTCGTTTGATCCCACTGCCAGTAACCGACGACCGGCGGCTGCTGCTGCTGCTGCTGCTGTTGCTGCTGCTCGACAACCGCCGTTGCATTCCTCCAGGGCATGATAGGAGTGGTGGTCGCCATCAACTGCAGTGCCGACGCCCGCGCGATCATCTGTCCCCCATGGAAGAAGCAGATCAGAACCAACACCTAGATGGTCCCGTAACCCTGGTGGCCACCGCTCTGCACGCGGTCCGAGTAGACGCCCGGGGCGGCCTCGCCTGTGAGTTGGCCGTGGCGCGCGCGCTCGCGGCGGTCAAAGTAGACGTATTCGAGGTAGAAGGCGTGGATGTGACCGGGGATGTAGCCCAGGAGGGTCAGGCAGAGGTTGACGAAGAGGTCCGCGCCGCAGCCGGCGACCAGGAAGACGCCCACGGGCGGAACTGTGAGATTGTTAGCCGAGGGTGGTCTAAGCACTGCAACCGTCTGGTTTCTATGGTGGCGTAGCATTTGTTGTGGGTGGTGCAAGGACATGGAGGGGGGTGGGTGACTAACGGAGGATCGTGATAAGGACAATCAGGAGGGCGGGTGCTGCGTCCGACATTGTGGATGGTGGATTCGGTCAA
This sequence comes from Exophiala calicioides, assembly GCA_001599795.1. NCBI lineage: Eukaryota > Fungi > Ascomycota > Eurotiomycetes > Chaetothyriales > Herpotrichiellaceae > Exophiala > Exophiala calicioides. The sequence goes on along the minus strand of BCHZ01000005.1, from coordinate 461,653 downwards.
TTGATTTCGTAGTTTCGTAGGGATGGGGTGTTGGTGTGAGAAGAGACTGAAAAAGGTGGTGCGGGACGGTATCGTTTATAAGACGGCGAAAATTGAAGATCTGGTTCAAGTTCAGGTTGGTTGCAGGCAGAAGCGGAATCAGAAACCTGAAAGGCTTCAGCAGTTGTTGAGGCGACTCGGCGACTATTGCCCGTATCTGACGCGCCCAGCCGCCGGCAATCCATTACGATGACGTCAATAATGTGGCGTGCTAGTGGCGGTGCATGCGTGAGTGCGCCACACCTGTTAGTCATCAGTCGGTGGCCTCTCGATAGCCTCATCACATCTAAGGTACTGCGCATCCGTCCCATAGGGCTGCCGGCGAATCTCACGGAGACAAAGTTGGCCAGCATATCGATCATGACGAGGGATAAGACAGTGCTCTTCATTTTGCAGGGTTGGACTTGGTCGGGGCTTGAGTGTGATCATGAAGATCTATCCAATATATTGAAGTTTGGCCTAAGCCATCTATCAGGAACAATCTAGACCAAGTGAATCCTCACTAATGAAAGGCCGTACTGCATCGCCAAGTTCCGACTTCTATTGGAAGAAAGCAAGCCGAGAGGGAGAGCGAACTCATCCACGGACAACAAGAACCCCGTTGAAAATAATCATCATGATGCAGAGTTAGCCTGGGGATTACGGGTCTGGATATCCCAAGGTCCTGGCGCAAGGCCTGCCAAATACATACGTACATACTAAGTAGTACGCGAGATTCTTCCATGAAGAACAAAAACTCAGATGACCGCCAGACCGAATTCTAGCATTCAGGTCTATTCCTAATCCAACCATGGCAAAAAAGAAGAGAGAAAAAGAGAAGATGAACATTCAAGACCCCTTCCTAGGCTAAAAGCTCTGCGACACCCGCTCTGACCGCCTGGTCGAGGACGGGTAGCAACTCAGCGTCATCCTCCTTGACGGCATAGTCGCGGACGGACAAGCCGGTGACACTGTCGCGGAGAGAAGGGTCGGCACCGGCGTCGATCAGGATCTGGGCGGTCCTCCTGCGGCCACGACTGCGGCGGACGCGGTCCTGGGGGTCAGCAATGTCGGCCTTGATGACGGCGTGCATTAGGGCGGTCTTGCCAAAGCGGTCGCGCGCGTCGATGTCTGGGGCTGGCGTCGCAGGCGTTCCCGTGGATTCGTCGGAGGCGCGGTACAGGTGAGCGATGATCATCTCGACGAGGACAGGGTCACAACGACGGGCGGCATCGTGTAACAGCGTATTGCCGTGCCAGGCCGGGGGGAAGTGGGTGGGGAGCGGGAAGGCCAGGAGCTGGCGGACGATGGCGTGGTGGCCGCGGCGGCAGGCGACCATCAGGGGCGTGAAGCCGTTGGGGTCGCGGATGTCGGTGCGGATGCCCGGCACGGCGAGCAGGAGGCTGACGGTGGTGGTGTGGCCGCGGTCGACGGCCTGCTGCAGCGCGGTGAAAGGGTCCTTGGGGTTGGCGAGCGTGTAGCCGGCCTGGAAGGCGACGGCATTGACGTCGACGCCGTGCTTGATCAGCAGCTGCACCTCCTCGGCGTGCTCGTCCTTGAGCCCGCAGAAGAAATGTAGCGGCGCGTACCCGCGTCCCGTGCGGGCCAGGCCCGTGCCCGTGCCCGTCCCGTGGCGGATATTGTCTTTGATCTCCATATTTCGGATGAGCATGACGCTGTTGGGGTACGTGTCAAGGTATTGTAGCGCCACCTTGACCGCCTTGTCCACCTTTCTCTCCTCGCACAATTGGTGCACCGCTAGGAAGATTGGCTCGATCGTCCGGCTCGACGACGACCTCTCCAGCCGCCCCGTCGACGGCGGCGTCGTGGTCGTCGAATCGTCGTCGTTGATCGAGATGCTCCGCCCGTGCGTCGACGAATCCGACGGCGAGCTGAGTCCGCGCAGCCACTCCACCCGAGGACTACTCCCACCGTCCGTGTCCGGGACAGCATCGTTCAACGTCTGTCGTGATAACGACAGCCGGTGCAAGTCCGTAGTGGGTGGAGATTGTGCCAGGGTGGATTGCGACAGTCGACCGAAGTGTCGCAGTCGCTGCGTAAAGTGAGATCGGCTGTTTCGAGGGTTCGCCAGCGGTGGTTGGATCGGATCTGAGGTCATCAGAGGAATAGATGGTACGGACCGGGGCGGTTCGACCGGGGCCAGAATCTGCGGAGATGGAGGCACACTTCGTCGCCGGGGCTCGGGGGGCGTCAGGAATACTTCGTAGCCTTCCGCCTCCTCTTCATCGCCTTGGGCTCGATAGATGTCAATGACCAGCTGGACTGACTCGAGAGTCTTTTCGTCCTGGGGGCCCAGCTCTCTTCGGCGCTCGGTGAACGCTCGGAGGCCGTGTTCCTCGGCCGAGTCAAATTCGGCTTTCAGTAGATACGCCTGGCCGAGCTTGTGGCTGGCTGCGAGGGCCTGGAGCCTGTCGGGCGTTGAGGAAGACCGGTGTTTCTTTACTTCAGTGAGACTCTCGCCTTGGGGGCTGGCAGGGAAAATGTCTGGCCGCATTGAGGCAACAGGTTGGAGGAGCGCAATGGCCTCATCGAGCTTCTCTTGCTTGAGGCATGAATCCGCAAGCATCAGGACGACTTCGGCAGGCTGGAATGATATTCTCCCATCAAAATCTGTCTTTTCCATCAAGAGGAGAGCCTTTCGGAAGTGCGTCTCGGCCCCTGAATGGTTCTGCTGTTCCACTCTCTCTTGTCCGAGCTTCAAATGCCGCTTGGTTCGCATGAAGTCGATTTCAGAGTCCTCTTCTACATATCCTGTACCACGGTGTCCAGCCTGCGAGCTACGTCCGCCCGATTTGAGATTGTCGAGGTCAGTCTCCTTGGAAGGGGGTGGAATCCAACCTACCAATCGGTCCCTGCTGTCACGAGCAAGCGGAAGTTCTGGAAGTGCCAGTGTCTTGCCTTCAGGGAAGAGATCTGGCTCGATGGCGGGAGAGACGGTGCTAAGTGAGGATCTCGTGCTAGCAGCAGCAGATGCGGTGGTCAAGAACTTTTTGGCAAAGGCAATGTACGTCTCCAGGCCCTCGTCCCGGGCCAATCCCTCGTCCTCACTTGCAACGAGGGTGGAGCTTCTCAGGGTCTGTGAGCGAGGAGGAACAGTCAAGCTCTGGACAAGTCCTCTCATGGTATGTTCAAGGGACACCAGCTTCGTATCAAGGGTCTTCTGATGTTCGGTGGACATTCCGCGTTGCTCAAGCTGGAGGGTGACGCAGACCATCTGAATGGGCAGGGAGAGGGCAGAATTGAAGAATTGGATGCGTTGGCGAAGTCGAGACAGTTCGCCCGAGGCAAGAGACTCTTGCAGTTGCGTCTTGACCCGACGGCCGATGCCCGACGTCCGAGAGATCTGGGTCAAGACTTCATTGACCCTCTTCATGGTCCTCATGGAGTCATTGAGGACTTCTTTGATCTGGATCCAGAGGTGGGCGCCATCTGGCGTCTGGTTGGCGACACGGGCAGCCTCGGCCATGAGAGGGGAAGATAGACTTCTCTCGAGGCCTTCATAGGTCGCCTGAAGGGCGGCAACTTCATCACAGAAGGATGCGAGGCGCGCATCGACGCTTCTCACGTCGCCGACCCATTTGATGATGGTAATGGTGCACTGGGCACAGGCGCCGGCGATTTGCAGCGCGCCTGAAGTGATGGAGAAGGGGTCCATCAGGAACAATTGAGACAAACGACTTGAGACAGTTGCGCGGAGGAGTGATCGTTCCAACGTCGTCGGCCATGGAAATGCAGGCAACGGCCGAAGCGGTTCAATCGACGGGAAATCCAGCAAAAGATGTTCAGGCGATAGTAGCTCTTGTCGATGGCCCAGCGAGGGAAACAATAGACTGCAAGACCAAGAGTCATCGAATGGGACTGTCGTGGCCTTTCAGACATGCTTTGCTTCAGCCTCCCTCGCCTCATAGCCTCAGTGCCTCACTTGTGAGGGGTGGCAGTGCAATTCTCCGAGGCACGAGACCCCATTGAATTAACCAGATTGACCAGGCTGGCAGCTGAAGGACCCCCGTAAGTAGGCCCCCAGGCAGGCCCTCCGCATTGAGGGGCCGAGACACCCACACGTGCCCGCCGCCTGGGAATGAGTTGGATCAATCTCGACGCATCTTAGAGGCCGAAGTTGCCGATCTGCAGGCCCCTTGGCCCTCTTGGTCCTTGTCCTGCGGTGGCCTGTCGCGCCCGTGACCTTTGGGCGTCCCTGGCCAAGGACAGATCTGCGGTTGTTGCCTGATCAAAATGGATCGGCCAGATCCCTGTTGCCTGGTCCCCGGAGAAACTCGGACGGCGGTCGGTACTTAGTGGTTCATGGGTGCTTCAATCCGACAGCCGGGGTTCATGGTAGGGATAATAGTGAGCAGAACCGAGAGCACAGAGGCGTCATCCAACCCCCCAAAAAACAAGGCGTGGTACCGCAAGTCGCCCACCAGTCAGAGTGATGGAAGGGAGTTGCAAGGATGATGGAAGGATGATGGAAGGATGATGGAAGGATGATGGAAGGACGATGGAAGTATGACGGAATGCTGCATCCGGCTCGCCAATCCGAGGCGGGCGCAGCAAACGTCGACATCTCAGCTCGAATCGCTAGCCACATGATTGACTCTCATCGTCAACCACATGGTTACCGTCGTCATTGTCTGGGGAGTTGATCGGGGCACATGTTGGGGCTATGTGAGAAGAGCTGATGAGGATTCATCGTCGGTCGCCACGGTAAAGACGTCGTATCAATTCAACAATTGTAAGTCAGACCTCAGCTACCAGCTACTTAGCAAAACGGACATCAAGTCATCAGTCATCACCCATACGCTGCTCGCTTTTCGCTTGCCCCGTTTTGTATATCCGCATAATCCACCCCATTGCACGTCAGTACCAAATAAACCCCTGGTGGTACCAGGCACGCGAGAAGCAAATGGAAACTCTATAACACTGCTCGGGACAGGCCTGTTGATCCGTCTCCCGCTCAAAACAAAACATGCTCATCTGGCCTGGTTCCGTGTCAAAGTTGGTGCGATGCAGAAGATTTAAAGAAAAGGCTCGTCCCCCGGGTTGATGCGCATAAAAGCAGCCATGTCCTGTGGCGTTAAAAGGATTGCTGATCGAACGAGGCTATGACCCACGCCCCCGCCCCCGCCCCCGCCCCGCCCCATCTCCTGGCGGTTCAATGGCAATCTCGAACGGCCAGGCAAATCTATCGGTGTAAGGTACTTCTATTTCTGAATGTCCATAAGACTCGGTGCTTTCCGACGTCAGTGGCGGAGGCGACGTTGTTTCGTAGCGCATGGGAGGCCCCCCTATGTAACTATTGGTTGCTGTGCCTGGGACCCCCATTGGGTCCCAAACCGACATGTGTGGCGGGTGGTAGCCCATCCCGGGAGGCGGATAGACTGGAACGTTGGGAAGGTGCGGGTTCAATAGGGCCACGTGTTGCGGACCTGTAACTGGCCGATATGCAAATTGTTGCGGATTGTTGACCGGCGGGGCGGGCTCTGTGGTCGCTGCCCTTACATCGGCTCGCTTTTTCAACTTGGGGGGTTCCTCACTGTCTTTTACCCGATGTTGGGCCTCGTTGCGTCGTTCCCGAGGGCTTCGGCCGAGGCTCCCACAGAGCGGCGCCACCTGCATCGCAATCTGGTCAACATCAAGATCCACCATATGAGGTAGTTGTTTAGTCAGCACCTGAACCGGGTCAGCCAAGGCACAGAATAGACTATTTAGGCCGGGAGTAGCCTCTTACCCTCAAAACATCCAAACACCGGCGAGAACCAATATCCTGGCACGCCGTGCTCGCCAGGATGCGGATTCCACACTCGGTCTCTTTTTGAATCGCCCGGTACTCCTTATTGCCGTGTTGCGTGGCCAGAAAGAAGATCAGCGTGACCAATGAAAGGAACACTGTGTACACCGACTGCCACGCAGCAGCAGCCAGAAATCCCTGCCGAAGCATCTCATCCGACCGCGAGATGGTGAATCGGGATATCTTGACGCACGAGGTGGCACACCGCAGGAGCCGATGGTCTGGCGGGTGCTTGCCCTTGGTTTTTGCCAAGTAATGCAGAAATGGGCGATAGAGTAGAATGTGCCCAAAATTGTGGACCATCTCCAGCTCGTACACGATGCTGTGAATAGGGGATCAGCCTTGTCCGAATCGTGCGTGAGGGCGACTGGGGGGAGGTAATTACCTGCTTGACGAGTCGTTGCTTTCGGATGTACCCAGCGCCTCTGACAAACCGGCCCTCCAGGCCTTGAAGTCATCTTCAATCTCGGAGATGGTGCTGTTGCTGACGTAAATTTTCTTGGGCCCATTGATTTGATAAGCCTCGCCGTCTGTTTTAGGATACAGTTTCTGCATCACCTTGCTCGTGATCATCAATACCTCCAGATATTGTGCCGAGGCAGCATATGTCCTTCTAGTGCTGATGGAAGCGAAGCCCCCTTGGTCTTCATTTGCATAGTCGCGCGTCAAACCACTTGGTCTGGGTTGGTCGACGTAATCGAGATTGATCAATCCGGGAAGACCCAGGACGGTGCCACTGTATATGTCCAGCTTGACAATGGTCCAGAAGACTCTCCTCCGAATGCTCTGTTCGAGCTCAGAAAGCCCATCACAGGATGTCTGGGAATGCAAGCCCATCCTCATGGCCGCTGCCACAGAAAGACCAATATACATGTGGGCCGTGGCAAGTCGAGCGGTAGACATCAAGAACAGCACAAAACAAAGCAACGTCTGCAAAGAAAGGATGTCCCGACAATGACCCAGGTCTCCCATTCGTCGTGCCGCAATGAAATAACGCATCCTAGAGAGAGTCAGTTGGAGCACGGAAAAAGGAGGATGGTCCACATGCGCATGATCGACCGCCCCTTGACATCCATATTTCCCATGCACCTTCTGATGAAACAGATAGCCCAATGCCGTGACGGAATAAAACAGCGGTAAAAAGTCGTGGTCCTCGTCTTCGAAGTCTATGGGGTCCAGTTCGTAGATTCGGTCGGTCTGTTTCTGAAAGGTGGGCTCATGCAAAAACTGCATGAGTTGATAGCTCTGCGAAAACACCACGTGGAGAAGCTCCTGCGCAGTCTGCCTCGATGGCAGTATCTTGGAGAAAGGAACATGGGTTCCCCAAACCTGCCCATCTGGGAGTGGGGAGTCAAATAACCTTGATATGACATCCACGGGGAGTTGGCATGCCGGTCCGTTCTCGCGTCCCGGGAAGTCTTGATTGAAAAGCTGCTGGGTCTGTTGGAGGAAGGCAAAGCCTGAACCACCACCGTAGTACTCGGTGGACTTTTGGGTGGAGGCGAGTCGGCCCCGCCCATCCATCATATTCTCGAGGTGGTCCCCCGAGCTGTCGTCAGTCGCACCGGGGGTGTCTGAAACAGAGGACGGTGAGCCCGGCGGAGAGTCGAAAATGCTGTTGACTTCGGCATTCAGTTGAATAGAGGGGCTCTGCGCCTGGAGCTTCGAGATCAGCGCTCGGGCGCGGCGTAGGCGATCCTCGAGGATCTTCGTTCGAGGAGCACCTGCCGTCCTTTGGCCTCTGGTGGAGGTGAAGGTGCAGTCTGTCGCAGGCATGAATAGGGAGACGCGTGACGGGACAGACCAACAGCAGAGTACTCACGGCGCTCAAAGTCGGCACACGGTTCACATGGCTGCCTCCCATTGCATCGGATCTTCCGCACTCGACATTCATTGCACGCTCTGCTGACGCGCGAGTATCTTCTCCGTTTCGAGGGCGCGGGTGACCCAGACTGGCTGTCATATTCGTCCTGCATGGTGGCAGGATAATATGAAGAACTGTCCCAAAGAGCAAGAACATGAGGCCAGGCTGGGACTAGAATCCACTCCAAGAAGCATCCGTCGAGTTGACCAGCTTATAGTGAGAACGTCCGAATGTATTCTGGCCGTCGGGACCCCACCCATAGCGGCGAAGAAGGCCCAAGCGGCTGGCGCAGGGCCGTCTCGCTTGGGCCTGGTTGAATCACTGGACGCTGTCTTGCAACCAAGGGCACGCAAGGGTTTGCTAACACGGTCGGATGTGCTTGAAGATAGTCCGGCGTAGCGCCCCCTCTGGTGGAGTAGGCCACGAAAGAGGTGGGCGGAGAGGCTGACCTCAACGCAAAGCGACAGGTGCCATTGGCGACAGCGAACGGGTCCAGAGATGGAGAAACCGACTGGAAAACCTTCTTGTACCCGGAGCGTTCCTCGTCTAGGAATGCCGAGCTACGAGTGCTGCGACGCGCTCTCAAGCGGCGAGGCCCCCGGCGGCTGGGCAATGTTTCTGGCAGCTGTGACGAGACAGCGGATACGCAAGCCAGGCAGAAATGAATGGCACTCTCCTACTTTGGCGGGCGGCGGGCCAGTGGCAGTGACAGTGGCCAACGCGCCATGTGCGAGAAAGGAAGCAGGAAGTTCCCGAACAGGGAGGACTCACTAACAAGGAGGACTCACCAACAGGGAGGACTCACCAACAGGAAGGACTCAAAAGGGGAGAGTCAAGACTCGAAAGGCCATGATTGAGTTTGACGAGGCATGGATGGAGGGAGGAAGGAAGGAAGGGAAGAATGGCTGGAGCATGGTCCCGATTGGGCGGCATACCAACCGCGGCATACCGACCGGAGCTATTAACCTTGACTCCCTAACATCTGGAGTCGCCCTCAGTTGGTGTGCGTTCCTCAGCTGCCTAGGGCTCAGCGTGGCCCCAGGGATGCCTCGGGGGTACCATTACGCCCTCCGTGCCCACCCCAACCCAGCCTGTGGCTGCCCTTCCCGCTCTCTGGGTCCGATATCCGATCGCCTGTCGGCCTTATTTCTAGTCTATTTTGCACGCTCAACCCCCCCTGGGCCCCTGGGGTTCCCATCCGCGGCCAGCGGGGCCACACCACCAACTGGTCGATGCGAGACTCGACACGAGGACATTCCAGACATGGGAATTGCGACCAGCATGTTGCTAACGGCCACTCCTAGGCAGGCGGACTCACCGACCGAGGATTTGCCACAACAGCATCCAGCTTGCCAGCCGGTGACTGTGGTGGCAACGACGAACGACCAACGACCAACGATCAACGACCAACGGCCGCCGCGACCGCTACAGAACCACGAGATGTGAGAGGCCAGCTGAGCGACGGAAGATGCCGGATGCAGATGCCAACGCCGACGCAAAACATGATAGCCTTCAGCACAAGGACCAAAGCAGTCGGTGCACCATCCATATTGAGGCAACTCGGACAGCTGCTGGGGTAGGTTACGGAGCAGTTAGTTCCAAAGCATCATCCCGAGGCCCAGGGACGCCCCTAGCTGCCCTGTCAGGCTCCGCCGTTCGGCCTTTGGTGGCCTCTAGGCTCGGCTCTGGGCGCCGTAGGGTTCACTCCTTACTCCGTACAGAACCATAGATATCGCCCAGCCAGCCTACGCCCCGGGGACGCTACTACGACACGGTGATGCCATCATGCGGACTGCCAGAGCACCCGAGTGGAATTGGCGTGACTCTCCGAAGTACGGAGTAGATGCTCCGGTTTCTTCATCGCACGCACCGCGGCGCCATTCTGGTTGCTGGCATTTTGGAATGCGGCCATGTGAATCGCGTGCATCTGTTCTAATGGCGCCCAGCACTGTAACGACCAGTCCAGCCCTGGGCTCGAACCGGCTTCTCGTCTAAATCCGAGGAAGGCTACCTGCTGAGGCCGGAGCCCACTGGCATAGCGTGCCGGCTTGACCTGCCAGCTGGGCCTCAGGTTTGGTAACTCTTAAGCCTGCGGAGCCCCAGGCTCCCATGCCATAAAAAGGCCCCGGTCCACCATCTGCCACCCTTTGCGTCGTCCCCTTCCCTTGGGCCCCGAAATCCGCCTCCCTCCACTCCCAAGTACCTCAGACTTGGGCTACTCGGGCTCTGGTCCGGGGTCAGGGATGATTCCGGCATTCGAGAACTGCATCAATCCAGATGCATCTGTTTTGTGAGGCTCAACTAAGTTTCCTCCCCCTGCACTGGACTCGGATTGGGTGGTGCTGCAGAGTGTTCACGGGCGACTTCCAGAACTGCAGGGGCCCAAAACTCTTTTGTCCGGCCTGCAGTCCGCTTCGTGCGCACCCATTGGAGGCCGAGGCAACCTCTCAGAGTCTCAGGCTCTCACCGTAGAAGAAGCCGCCGAATTCATCGTTCGACTCGGATGCCCTGGTCTGGATTTTGCCTCTGGCGCCGTCCCCCCAATCTGGTGTGCCATCTCTGTTCCTTTTGGCATTGTCATCGTGGGGCTGTCCCACGATGATTATTAGAGTTTAGACTTCTGTTACGCATGACAGTGGATGAACCGTTGTCCATCCGTTCAATCTCCAGTCGGCTGGCGAGCGGCAGCTTTGTTGGGTTGATCGGGGCCATCCCCGGTTCACTTCCGAGTGCGAGTTTGATTTCCGCCATGTTGACGGTATCAATCAGGTGGCCTGGAGCCTAAAAGTGCCAAACTCATCAATGCGACACGCGAGCATTGCGGAACGTGGACTCATCCACCAACGCACAACACCGCACGAAACCTTCTGACCGCCTTCCTGGGACCGCCTCCCTGGAATTTATGGCGAGCCGGTCTATTCACACATGCCGGGATATGTCTATGGGCAACTCGATCTGCCACCGACTCCGTGAGGTCGCGCCCAAGGTCGCACTCAAGGTCGCAGGACACCGCGTACATATCGTGGTATTATGATGATCGGTGTCACAGCAACCCTTTTCTCGCCAGGTCGATTTTCCGCACAGCCTCGCCGACTTTGTACCCTCCCTTGCTCGCGCAGACGGCTATTCCTGCCCCCAGCTCCACTTTATCTTCAACGTCGCCATGCGGACAGGGACAGTGATGTGGGAAATGGACGCAGGCCAGGGTATCGGGACAAAGGAAGTTTGTACAGGATGCTGCACCACATAAAGTCAGTAAAAAGTCTATATAGAAGATCCTTGTTCGTTGCGCCCCCTGCGATCTCTGCATGGACACGGTCATCGAGACGCAGGGCAGGCACAAGAATTGGCAGACAGAGATTTCAGCGGTGTCGGCGGAGCGGAGAACATACCACCCTCCCAGTTCTGGCGGTACCAGTTAGAATCGCTGGGGACATTTTGTTTCTCTTGTTGCTGCGGATGGCCCTGTTGCTGGCCGCCGTGGAAAAACTGCTCGAAGAATTGAAACTGTGCGGAGGCTAGGCCGGCCAGGATGAGAACAACGCTTAGTATGGCCTTCATGATGTCTTTATGACGTGTCTTCACGGTATGTAGAAGAGAAGTAGGAAGAGAAAAACGTAGAGATTCGAGAATGAGCGAAGAAGGAGACAGTTGTCGCATTCCCAGAAATCACCCCGTCCCAAAGCGGTTTAGCCCCCTTCACTCCAAATTCCTCGAAAGATTCAAGAAACCTCACGCCTCGAGGGACTCAACGCACCCAAGCTTGCTGTCCAGCAGCCAACAGTCCCTCGCAACCCACCATGCTGCAGCCTCGATTATACCGGCCCTCGGAGGCCTCAGTAGCAGCGTTGGCATCGACGCTGAACTCGCTGAGCCTCTGCTCCAAGCACGCGCAGGTCGTGCAGCCACGGACCTCGACCATCTTTGTCCGCCATGCCTCTCACGCGCAACAAGGCCGTGCCAACGGCCCTGGAGACTCGGCCGGAAGACGCCTGGGGGCGAAGAAGACGGCTTCGGAGTATGTCGTGCCGGGAAACATCATTTTCAAGCAAAGAGGTTTGTTCTCTCCATCCCCTTCGATATCTCCTTGCATTGCCCTGCCCTGCCCAATTCCATGAGACACACACACACACGCACACGAGCTACGGGCGAGACGTTGACTGACACACCAACCCCCCCAAATCACAGGCACGAAATGGTTCCCGGGCGAGAACGCAGGCATCGGCAAAGACCACACCATCTTCGCCCTGCAGCCGGGCTACGTGCGGTTCTACCGCGATCCGCTCAAACACCCGGACCGACGGTATATCGGGGTGGCATTGGAAAAAGAAGGGCCCCGGTCGCAGCTCCCCGTGCCGCCGAACGCACCCAGTCGCCGCCGCCTGGGCATGCACGCCGCTCCCAGGAAAGAAGACCCCCCTCTAATCTCGACCCCTCCACCGCCGACGACAGCAGCCGCCAAAGGCTCCAGGGCCGACCGCAAGGGCATGGGCTTCCTCGAAGCGCACCTGAGCGCCAACAGCTTCGCCGCGTACAAGTCTGGCGCCGTCGCCACGCCGCCGACCATTATGAGACAGGGCACGTACCGCGAGGCGAACGTGTCCCTCGGCATGGCGGCGGAGAAGAAGGGCGTCCGGGTGCGCGAGTACGATTCTAAAGACCGCTGGGTGGCGTGGAGGAGACGCGCGGCTAGGATCAAGATGGCCATGGAGGCGAGAGCGGCCAAGGGGGCCAAGAAGTCCTCCAAGGCCAAGAAGGCGTCGAGCAAAGCTGCCGCGGCCGGGGGGAGCAAGAGGTAGACCCGATAGACAGGGGCGATATATACCACTACTACTGGGCTTCCTCGGGCAAAAACATGTAGAATGGAGCCTTGGTGTGGTTCGCGCAATTGTATCAACATCGATCAGTTTTCTGTCTGTCGCGGCATAGCGGGCCCGTGGGAGAATTGCATTTACGATAGCAGCCACTTGATGCTGTTTGAAGGTATATGGAACTAATCCATGCCTGTTTCTTCGTTTCATCCAGTTGGTATATCTACACTGCCGTCATGTTCCCTCGAAGCCCTCAGGGGTGGGGGGCCAATCCGTAGGGAGGGCTCTTCAAGTCGATACATCAACACGCAGCGCAGCTCTCTACGTCTTTCTACTTAATAGTCCCGATCTACAGACCATTCTCGGCCTTGAATTTATCCCACGCCTCGTTCAACGCACTAAACACGGCGCCGGCGATCATTCTCTGCTCGGTCGTCGCATCGGTAGGGATCTAGAACTCCCAGGTTAGCCAAACAGCCGGCCCAAAAAAAACAAAACAATCACACATAACGGTCGGAGAAGAAAGAAAGAAAGGAAAGCAAACTACAACTGAAGTTCACACGGGGCCGTGGACGTACCTTGTCAGGGTGCACCTTGGCGATCCCCTTCATGTACTGTATCTTGACTTTTGCCGGCAGCACGAGGTCCGCCAGGCTGATTTTCTTCCAGCCGGACCCGGTCCAAAGGACGTTCTCCAGGCTGCCCAGGAGCGCCCGCAGGTTGTCGGCTTTGCCGCCCTTCCACGCCTGGATCCGCGCGTCCACGGTTTCGCCGAGCTGGAATCTCTCGTCGTCGGCTTTTTCCGCGGCCAGATTGGCGGCGCGGAGGCGCGTCACTGCTGCCGCTGACCCTGGCCCTGGGCTGGGAGGTGTGGAGGCGGCGAGCCGTCGAGCGGCGGCGGCGGTCGCTGGTTTCTTCGCGGCAACGGGTGGTTTGGGCCTCGAGCTTGGTGGGCTTGCAGCTTTTTCGGCGCGCATGCGGCCCTGGATGCTGGTGGCGCCGCCGTGGCCTCCTTCGACGGCCTCGCGCCATGCCAAGGCCGCTTCGGTCCATTTCTCCATTTGCTCCAAGGCTTCGGCCTTGCGCATCAACGCCTTGCCGTAGTAGTCGCGCATGGACATGGGCTTGGAGGAGTCGCCTGTGCCCACGTCGATCGTCTCGGACTCACCCTTGGAGACTCCGATGATGGCTATGGCTTTGTCGGCGTCCGAGATGGACACTTTGGGCTCGCCTATCTTCAGCCCGGTTAGGGCGTGGTTGGTGAGGAGGACGATGAGAAGTGGATGTGTCGCTGGGAGGTGCGAGATGGACGTGGCATAGGATAGGTGTGCAGACGAGTAGTCGCCACGTTTGAAATGTTCATTTCCTTTCTCGCGGTGTGCGTTTGATGCTTTTAGGCTGATTGCAGATACCTGGGGTATGCTTCGTGTCGGCGGCGGTGGACGAACCGGTGCTGCTGCCACACGGTTCACAGGCTGTGGTTGAGGACGAGGGGGAGGTCTGCTATCGGCTGGAGGAACGGGTCTTGAAGGTGCCGATTTCTTGAACCCTCCGTCAAGAAGGTTGGTTTCGGGGGCTGCAGCCTTTGCTGGGGCCGCAGGCTGAACTGGTGCTTTTCGCCTTCGGGCTGAACTAACATACGATTGAGCAGCTTGCTCTTCAGCTGCTGCCCTGTTCAGACTGGCTCTAGGATTTGCCCCCGCCGGAGGGGTTTGCTGCCGTAAGAATGCAGGTTGTATCTGGCTGACAGGTTCTCGCAAGCGTGAAGGCACTGCAGGGGAATGGTCCCGAGAATTGTCAGAACTTGAATCAAAACGTCGATCTTGTCTTGATGTTGCTGCTGGCCGCGGTGGAGGCGTAGGTCGGCTTGACTCAAGCATCAGAGCTTCGTTTGTAGCGGTTGACGGCCTTTGGGGCTCTGGTTTCCGCCTCCTCTGGCTGCTACTGGTGGCTTCGTCCTCGTGTGGCCGAGTTCTTTGCTCTGGCCTACTCGGAGTTTCTGGTTCCTGCATCCATCGCGGTTGACTACCGGGATCACTATCCGAGTTGAATTCTTGGACAACTTTCTGGACTCGCTTCGTTCCCTGCTTCCATAGAGAACCGGCCGTCTTCAGAAAATTGGTACCAAATTCGGCGGCCATCTGCTCTAAGTCTTTCTCCGGGCCCTCTGCCGTGCCCGTCGGGTGACGTCGAGTGCCATCTTCATCCTCAAACCGCATCCGATTTCGATTGGATTGTGCCTCGGGCCGTCCATTTCTTCGTCCACCTTCCGGCTCACTGCCCTGCCGGCTTGGATCCCTTGACTGAACTCGGTGGCGAGATTCCGTGTGGGCTTGATTAAGCAAAAACCCGACAGCGCCCTGGACATCTGTACCGGATTCGGTGGCTTCCAGGGCAACCCTAGCCTTGTCGGCGGGAAACCCCATATCCACAAGTTCTGCCACGGCCTTATCCTGTGGATGAGTGTCTGTGGCGTTCTGCTTGGCCGTGGGGGGAGGTGACTCTGGCCCCGGTCGAGTAGAGACTGGTTTCCCGAGAAGCCCAAGCACATCGTCATCATCAATCGTGCTCGCCGTTGCTGTCGTGTTTGTTCTTCTAGAAGCGAATTGCGAAAGCCCAAATGGGTCATCATCTTCATCATCAGGCTTCATAACGCTTTTCTGTACAGGGACGACGGGCGCAGCTTGTTTTGCCGGTGCGGGCTTATTGAAAACAGCAAACAGTTCATCATCGTCGTTCTCTAATCCACTGGTTTTGGCGGCCGTAGCTCCATTCTTCGAGCCATCCACTGTCGGAGTTCCTCTGCCACTCCCCAGGTTGTTCCAAAATTGTTCGTCGCCTCCGGCATATTGCTCTTTTGTCGTTTGATTCTGAACTTGTTGTTGTCGCAGCTTGGCCTCTGCTAGTCGCTTCTGTTGTTCCGACAAGGACAGATTCTTGGATGAGGGTGCGCCGAACGAGACGAGGTTCGCAAAGCTGTCATTGGCCGGGGTCGCTGGCTTGGATGGAGGTTGACCGGAGGTGGGATTGAGCGGAGAGGCTCGTCCTGAGGTAGGAGGTGTAGGTTTCAAGGCAGAAAAGGCAGAGTAGTTTGATGTCGAGGGTACGGGTGCGGGTTTCTGTCCATTTGTCGGGGTCGAAGTCCACTTCAACCCCGCTATATCATCCATGACTGCTGTAAGGATGGGTTTATAAGCCAGAAAGAATTCCTGGAGGATTCATCATTGCAAGAACGCCGTTCGCCAGTCTGGGTGAGAGAGATTAATGTGGTTGATCGGCGCGATTCGGTTTGAAGCACGGAGTAACTGGCCATTCGATGGACGGAGAGGTGACCAGCCTGCGCCACAAATGTCAAGCGCCACATTTGTCGTTCACCACTAACTGCTTGACGGGGTACGGAGTACGGAGTAGTGTAACAGCAATATGATTCTCATAAGACTAGCAATACTAGTACAGAGTTCTCTGAATAACAATGATTCCAGCATTTTCCCACCTCCCCACACTCAAGAGCGAATAAGTCAGAATACCAAAACGCGCAGACGTAGCAGAACACTACAGCCGCCATGCACGGACCGATACATCGGAAAATGCAACAGGATGGTCGAAGCACGCTTGTATGGTATGACCGGCCGAGTGTACAGCAAATCCACTTGGAAGCGCCTTGGTGATGTTAGAAGCGAAAGGATGGTTGCAAGTTGTGTCATATTAGCTGAAAGCTTTCAGAGAGAGTTCGAGTGATTATTAATTTAGATTCTGTATCCGGTATAACGAAGGATGGAAGGAAGTGTGTTTTAACATGCATATTGGAACCGAAGGGAGTGTCCTTAAATGCGAGACTCATGGTGAAGGGATGGTAAGTTAAGGAAATCAGTTTAAGTAGAGGTGAACGGCATGAGGACGTGAGGAAGGAGGTTTGGTAACGAAAACAAGATAGAGCTCATGACTGCGCCGTCGAATTATGGAGGTAACAATTTCCTAAATTCCCAAGTAAGGTTTTTCAGTTTACTTGGTAATACTCATTCAGAGACTTATACCACTGATTCCATCTGCTCGGTCACAACACGAAACCTACCTAGGAAAGTTCCAGGTTTTTTAGTGACGGCATGAGTTAGCCTTCCAGAACATCCTCACCACCCAGTACTTCCTCTTTGGCAAATGCTCCGCCACTGGCGCCTCTGCCAACGTCTGGTTGTCGTCTTTGAGGCTCGAGAAACCTTCCCAAGAGGAATGCTTCAACTCGCCCGTCCACTCCAAGACCACATTTCGCTTATGCAAGGGGAATTTCCAGTGTTTGGCACGGTCCACAACCACTTGCAACTGTGCCTGCTTCTCCTCATCAATCTCAAACTCCATCTCAAGCATTTTCAAGCCTTGGACACGGCATACCTGGCCTCCCCAGGTCAGGTTTGTCATGCGCTCTCGGAGGTAGCTGAGATCCGGCGAGACAGGTTCGGAGAGCATGTCCCAGGAAGAGGTTCGGTCCATTCGCCAGGGACAAATACCCAGCCGATCGCTGGATTCGGGGGGCGACTGCCACGACCACCAGTCAGAATGGCGAATAGTCAGGCGGAGGTACTCGGTGCGAAACTGGAGCTCGCGAACAGCAGAGGCTGTACTGGGGTTTTCCAAATAGAACTGCTGGGCAAATATGTGGACTGTGTGGACAGCATTCCTCTGGTCCTGATTTAAACTGTTGTACCACTGATTCCACCTGGCAGAGTTGGGCTTGGTTCCACGGCCAATTGATTTCCACGGCCCATTGAGGAGCCAGAAAGTGTGGACGTTGGCCGAGACGGGAAGGAGCCGGCTTTCGCCGTAGACACGCTTGCAGGTCCTCAGCAGCGCAGAGTTGATCCTCTGGTGGTAGTGGAAGCCTGGACGATAGTAGACTCGATCTGCCCGGTAGGGTTTGGAGAGGTCGTCGTCCGAGGTCAAGGCAAGCTCGAAGATGGAGGATCTAATTTCGGCGGGAAGCTGGCTGAACAAGGGACTCTTCTCTTGTTCATCAATGCCATTCTCGTGGGTCTGGTCCATGTCCATCGCCTCCTCGACCAGTGGACCTCGGCTTCGAACCCGGCGGACCGGTAGCTGGTGGAGGTCGGACTTGAGGCGTTTCAGGTGCTGTTGGCGTGCTGGGGATTCGGAAAATAGCAGTAGTCGTCGGTCAGGGCATGTCTAGCTTCTGCTCATCGCAAGAATGTAATGATTGCAATTCTGGTGGTCAGTGGGATGGGCTGGAGCAGCGTTTATACCAGGCACGACCCGGTTCTTACCCAGTACTTGACTTGTTGCCAGCTACCCCGCGGCCCCCATGATGGCCACTGCTGCCTGCGCGCTGAGGCGGCGGATCAGTTGCAACGGCGCCCAAACTACTTGGGGATCCTCGGTGCCTGCATGTTGCCAGGATCCTGGTATCAAGACAGGCAGCGTGAGGGACTGGGTATCTTGTGGCTGCCACGAGGGGTGCGATTGGGGTTGTTGGGTG
This sequence comes from Exophiala calicioides, assembly GCA_001599795.1. Classification (NCBI taxonomy): domain Eukaryota; kingdom Fungi; phylum Ascomycota; class Eurotiomycetes; order Chaetothyriales; family Herpotrichiellaceae; genus Exophiala; species Exophiala calicioides. The sequence continues at coordinate 443,666 of BCHZ01000005.1, read as the reverse complement.
GGCAGACCGGACGCGAAAAGGGATGCGGCCGCGGATTGCGCCAGAGCTGCGCCGAAAGATGCACGCGATGGTTAAGGCTAGCCCCCAAAACTGCAGTGCGGGAACCGCCTACTCCCCCTAGAGGCAATTAGCTCTGGGCTAGGTGGCGCCTGGGAGATGGAAAGATGAGCGTTCAGGTTAGCCGGGGCGCAGGACCGCGACCGACAGGGTATGGTGCGCCATCGCCCGGTTGGGTTGCACTTTGCGTTTCTTTCTTCACCAGAACCCTCCTGAACAGTGCATGAGCGAGAACAAGCTTGCCCTGGCGAGAAAAGACCGCCCACAAGCCCACGGCGCCGGGAGGCCATAGCAGGCCATCGAGCTGCAGGGAAGAAGCAACACGGACAATAAATATTCGACGGTGACTAAATGTCGGCGCAGGATACCCACCAAATTCAACCACTGCACTTCGCCCTCCATTTGCCTCTGGCTTCTTGCCTCTCGCCTCTTGCCTCCTGCCTTTGGTCTGTTGTTGCCTGTTGCCTGTTGCCTCTTGAATCTTTCCTCGTCGCGTCGCGTCGCCTCCCTGTCGTGGCTCCAGCGGCTGCCAACAGCCAGTGGAACTGGCATCTAGTCCTTCCCTTTCCTTGACCCGACCCCCCGGCGCCCTTCGCCCCTCGTCTGTCGCCAATTGCCCAATTTCAGTTCTGTCGCACCTTCATCCTCTCATTCTTCACCTTGAGTCACTCGCTGAACCTTGGTGTGTCTGTTCGCGGAATCCAGACTCGTCCTTTGACTTTGGCCCGTTGTCCTTTGTCTCTGCCCCCTCGCAGCCAGTCAGTCGTTACTCGGAGGGATCTGCCTCTGACTGCACGTTGCATCGCGCCCGTGACACCCTCCAGCCAGTCACAACCACCAACCGCCAACCGCCAACCTCCAGGCACCAACCAGCTGCTGTTGGTGGCTCACCGCGCATCACCGACCACACACTGGGCCGTACATGGCTGTACGATCTGCCCTGCACCTGTCACCCCTTGCAGCCTAACCGCAATCAGCCTATCAGCTCCCCTTGAATTCACTCCCCCACTACCGCACAATTGGTCTGTCTCGGTCGTTAGGCCTTCTCCGTCATCATGATGGGGATTTTCAAGAAAAAGGACCACAGGAGTTCAGGTGACGCAAAGGGCGACAAGTCCCTCTTCAGACCTGCTCACAACCTCGACCGCCTTTCCGACTTCTCTCACAGGTCGCCCAAGTTGACGAGCGGGAATCTGTCGTCGCCAACAATGGGAAACACCATGCCCGACATATTCATCCCCGATCCTCCTGACCCATCATCCAAGCCAGCAGCTTACCTTCGGAGTATCCACGCCGTCAGGGCGCGCACAAGACTGGTATTTGAGGAGGCCCAGGTCAATGCTCTCAATCACTTCGATGTCGACTTGTCGAAATTCAAAGACACCGCTGATTACGTCGTTTCCATCATCAAGGTGAGTCCTGGAATCCCTTTCGGCACCGTTCGTGAGTCGACGATGCTAACCCAACGTAGCGTGATTTCCAAGGCGACTATCCATCTATACCGCCTCATGGCCGTTGGCAGCATTTTGAAGTTGGAGGAAGGCCAAGGATAACCCAGCTACTGCAGTCATGGCCTACCTCGGTCGATAACCAGGAGAGGGCCCGACGGTTGATTGATCTGTTCATGGTGTCTGTTCTTCTCGATGCAGGAGCTGGCACCAAGTGGTCCTACAAATCCAAGGAGTCAGGCAAAGTCTATTCCCGCAGCGAGGGATTAGCCGTGGCCAGTCTGGAGATGTTCAAAGCCGGCGCATTCAGCGGCGATCCTAACCAACCTCACCAAGTCGATTCCGCTGGCCTGAACAAGGTAACCGTAGACACGTTGTCCAGGGGCATGCAGATCTCCGATCACAATCCCATGTCCGGGCTCGAAGGCCGCGCTGGCTTGTTGATCAAATTGGGAGCCGCTCTCGACAATGCTGAGATTTTCGGTGTCAATGGTAGACCCGGAAACATGATTGGTGCGTAGCCACAGTCCTAATATCGCGGCCGAACTGACCGATCTTAGATTATTTGATGTCTCATCCTACCACCCAGGCAGCCTCGGTGCCAGTTATTTTGCTGCCCACCCTCTGGAGCGTCCTCATGGATGGGCTATCAAGCATCTGGCCGGCAACTCGCACGAGTATCCAGGGAACGCACCTTGGCGATGCCTGGCCGTGTCGAGCTATGCCCAAAGCACCCCCGGCACAGCCCTGGGAGACAATCGTCCCTTTCCACAAACTAACCCAATGGCTTTGCTATTCGTTGATGGTGCCCATGACCAAATTGCTCAACGTACATTTTGCCGGAGCCGAGTTGATGACTGGTCTCCCCGAATATCGCAATGGCGGTTTATTGGTCGATACAGGCTTGCTCACCCTCAAAGAGCAAGATCGACAACGGGGATTGAAAACATATCATCACATGGTGGGCAACGGCAACGCCGTTGAAGTGGTCCCGACGTTCGAACCCAGTGATGATGTCATTGTCGAATGGCGGGCTGTCACGGTTGGATTCCTAGACGAACTCCTCATTGCAGTCAACAAAGGACTTGGCCTGCATGGACCGGATCAACTCACCTTGGCACAGATGTTAGAGGCGGGGACGTGGAAGGTAAGAAATGTCCAGACTCTGCTGGAAGCGTTGCTGACACGGTGGCAGGGAGGACGGGAGCTCGCGCAAGTGTCTCGGCCCATCACAAAAGGACCTCCAATTGGTATCATCTCCGATGGAACTGTCTTCTAAAAGCCCATATTGCACGATTGCACGGGGCACGGGATTAGATGGGGTTGATAGATTGGGGAAATGACCAGAATGAGGGAGCATGGGTTTATGAGGCTACGCATATATTTGACGATGGTACGGCCTGGATTGTCGCTTCGGGTTTGCTTGTCTTCTTCTCCTTCTACTTTGGAGCTCAAGCCAGTGAGCAATTTCAGGTGTTCAGGGACGATTCTTTTACTCGGAAATTTTGACCTTGCGCCAGCCAAAATCCGACCAAAACCACCGTGGAAAACTGAAGAGACTTTATTTTCCTTCTTGTATCACTTTTTTCAAGTCATGCAGCATGCAGCTGCTGGAGCCTTGTTCCATTTTGATGCCCGACTCGGGGTGACCGTCTGTGCCCCAAATACCTCCGAGGCTGAACTAGCTCTGTTCTTTATGATTTCTTTGCTCTTGCTGCAAGAGATGGGAAGGTATAAAGGTCAAAGGCACCTTTACCTTTCTGCAGCCATGTCGCACCGTGCTCACTGCCAGAAACGGCTTTGGCATGTCAGATATTGTTTCGGGTTGTGATAGACTGTTATTAACCAACAAATGGCGCTAGGCCTACTAGCGCCTCCGCTAGACACCTTTCGGGGATATATAGCACGACCTAGGTAATTCTAAACCAACTACCGTACGGATGACGGATGGCGGATGACAGCGCAGTGTCACTCGCCAACCATGCTCAGCTGCTTCCTCAGGCTTCCTCCATCGATGCCCCGCTCCTGATCCTCTTCCAGGCCGTACACTTCCAAACCGCCACAGCGCTGGACGACAGATTAGGACGATGGACGCACGAAAGAGGAAGAAAAAGGTGCTCTTGATGGGCAAAAGCGGCTCAGGGAAGTCGTCCATGCGGTCCATCATCTTCAGCAATTATGTCGCAAAGGACGTTCGTCGACTCGGAGCCACCATTGATGTCGAGCACAGCCATGCCAAATTTATGGGCAACCTCACCCTGAATCTGTGGGACTGTGGAGGGTAAGGAAACCGCGTCGGGTGTGCAGTGAGAAGAGTGTTTGAGCAGGCTGCTGACTTTCTCGGACCGCAGACAAGATGCCTTCATGGATTCCTACCTCAATGCCCAACGCGAGAACGTTTTCTCCGACGCCGAAGTCCTGATCTACGTCTTCGACATTGAATCGCGAGCGGTGGACCAAGATCTGGAAACATACAGTCAAGTGGTCAAGGCATTGAAAGAGTACAGCCCCAATGCACACATCTTCTGTCTAATCCACAAGATGGATCTGGTGCAGAACGAACACCGCGAGCGCCTGTACGAGGAACGGTGCCGGCTGATCGTGGCACGGTCCGAGGGCCTCAGCCTCGAGACCTTCGCGAGCAGCATCTGGGACCAAACGCTGTACAAGGCATGGGCAGGCATCGTCCACAAGATGATCCCGAACCTGATCGCGATCGAACGCTTCCTCGACGCCTTTGCAAAGCAGCTCTCGGCCGAGGAGATCGTCCTGTTCGAGCGCTCCACCTTCCTGACCGTCACCAACGTCGTCACCCAGTACGGGGACCTGAACCCGAACTCGGACCGCCACGAGCGCATCTCCAACATCATGAAGAGTTACAAGCATACTGTGGCCCGGAACACCCGCACCACCGCCGCCAGCGCCGGCTTTCTCGTGTTCAAGGTCCAGACCCCACGCTTCAACTGTTTCCTCGCCAGGTTCACCGAGAACACGTACATCTTCGTCGTCCTCCCTCCCGGAGAGGCCGCGTTCAATTGTGCCGTTTTGAATACCATGATGGCCAGAGACGTCTTCAGTAGAAAGACCGGCGTCGAGGGTTGAGGGCGGCTGAAACGCCGTTGCCGATGCCGTTAGCGCCCATCTTCTGCAGAAAAATAAAGCAACCAAGAGTGGGTTTGTTCTCGATCAACGGTTTTCGGTACCGTAACACTACATTCCCCCCCTGCAACCAATCCCCCTTCCCGACCTTGCCCTCCAATTTTGCACTGTTAGGGGCTACCGAGGACGCAAGATGTACATTTTGGTCCCATCTGAGCCTAGAGTGTCAGCCATACCTGCTTCAGGGCGATCCTGGTGAACAGATGCCAGCCACCCAGTTAAGACAATGGTGAAGATTGACAGGAGAGACAATCCAACACGTTAAAATCCAAACCTGAATGACATCTGATGTGGTAGTTCCGAAGCCTACGAAGCATGATGCATGACGCGTGCATTGGCTTGACTCGGCCAGAGAAGAAATGTCCACTCTGCAAAACAGAACCAGTACAATGGTCGGCGGCCATTCACTGACTACCCACACACGGCCAGCGATATTCATACCGGACTCAATCTACCATTGCACTCCACTGCATTGGCGCTGAAACAACGGCAATGTCATTTTCCTCGCCAGCAAAATCGGTATCAAGGCATCGTGGAACTTGCACTGGGATGACAAATACTCGAGGTGTCGACCTCACGCTAAACCGAAGGATACAAAAATCCAAAAGGTCGAGGCTTGCTTGTACTGAAGTATGCGAGAGAGAGGTCGCATTTGGTACTTATGGGAGGAACCTGGGCCCGTTGGGCCCTTATGTCAGGTGTGGTGCTTAAGGAGACAGAGATTCTTTTATCCTGTTAGAGATATGTGCTGCTAGCAGACGATCTGAATCGAAATCAATTTCCAATGTGTCCAAACTCAAAGCCACATCTCCCTCGTCAGTCCATTCAATCGTTGTTGATTGGTTGTTGGACGTGCAGCAAAATCTGGTTCGTTCCGTAGAATTTCCTCCCATCAAGCCCCAACCCCAGCGACGACGCTCGCACCCTCGGCAACGGCACCAGCAACGCCGAGCCCAACATGGGCCTGGGCCAACCTTTTGGCCTCGAGAGCGTGGAAGTTCCGCATCATGGCGTTCCGTGTGAACTCCTCGCCGGTGACGAGAGGGTATTTCTTCTGGGGACCCTGGATTAGGGTGTCGCGGCAGGGCTGGTTGAAGAAGGCGATACTGTAGCGTTCGCCGTAGTAGTCGTCCGGGTCCGAGGGGGCTTTGACGCGGTGTAAGGTCGACTTGAAGCGGTCGTCGGACCACGACATGAGCAGGTCGCCGATGTTGCAGATGATGGCGTTGGATGAGGGATCCGGCGAGATCTTGGTCCATGTGTCGCCGTGCCCGTATTGCGTCGACGCTTCGCGGCCGGGACAGATCTGGAGATCGAGGGTCAGAATCAGGATCAGGATCAGATAGGAGGAGATATTGAGAGAGAAGAAGGTGGGGCATTTCAGTAGTACGTAGAGAATGAAAGAGGAAGAAAGGGGGCGTGCTGTGACAGACTCACCTCGAGACCTGACTGTCCGGTCTTCTGGAACAACAATGTAAGCAAATCCCAATCCGTGTGCGCGCCGGCCCGATGCCACACTTCGCCATTCGTCTCCTTGGGCGTCTCAAAGTAGCGCAGGAGTCGGCCCACCGTCTGGCTCTCGGGCCTGCGTACATCGTGCGCCTTGACGAAGTACTCATCGGGGAACCCGAGGCCTCTGGCCAGGCAAATCATCAACTTCTCCGATACGTCTTGGGCGTGCCGCATGAACTTCAGGCTTGACTCCTTGAAGCCCGGGATGTCGGCCTCGTCAAGCCACTTCCCTTCCATGTTCGTGCCGAACTGCATCTGGTACGATTCTTTCTTGTCCGCCGCCCCTGTCGAGGGTCGGACCTGTGAGTTCTTCTCCCAGCCCGCATTGTGGGCCGAAGAGAATATCACTTTGGCCTTGGTGTCGTCGGGGAGGGCAAAGAAACGTGCAGATTGGGCGAAGATATCGTCGACTTCTTGTGGCGAGATGCCGTGATCCACGATGCAGAAGAATCCGACGTTCTCCGCCGCGGTGACGAGTTGGGCCGTGATTTCGTTGATGCGCTCGGAAAAGTTGGCCAGTGAGATGGTGGGAACTGCCCGGTCGCTGTATTTGGTTTTTGCGGGTTCCATCATTTGATGGGATGACTTGTCGGAGATGGTCGTTGTTAGGTCAATTGGGTACAATGAGGTAGGAGCTCAGTACTCCCGGCGATGCATTGAACGAGGGCTTCGAAGCTGGGGTTGATGATGTTGGAGAAATTATGGTTAGGGACTGAAGCGACCTTTCATATTTGATTACCCTTCCAACCTATGAATCGCTGCTCGCTGTTTGTCAAAGGAGACCGTGCATACGTCCAGATAAGGCCGACAGTCGCTCCCCGCGATTTTAAAACCGTCCAATTATACCGCATAAATGGTCGTTGTCGTCCGCCTTGGCATCCGGTCGCCAGCCTTTTCGGTATCCTCCGATCGAGATACTTCAGTAGAATTCAGATATCAAAATTGAGAAGATCCTCGAATAAGAAGTTGTTACTGATCCCTGTATGTGGAGGGAAAAGTTGTTCAAAAGTCTCATACCCCAGGTCTGATGTCAGGAAGCAATCTTGTGGGGCCGGTGTTCCTGCTTCAACCTGTGGTTCGTACAGATCCAACGACGGTTCCGTGCCTCTGTTAGCAGTCCGGAGGGAGTTTGTGAACGAGTCATTCCCAACGAACGACTCTACGAATTTGGGTACGTTGAATTTTTGCTTCTTTGGTTCGCCGCGATCCCCCAAGCTATCGTTGGCTCGCTTTCGGTAGTTTTCCAGTGTCTGGTCCGCCGTGAGTCTGGCCTGCTCAGCAAGAAGTGACGACAGAAGGCGTATGCCTCGGAGGGCAATCATGCTGTTTTCGAACTTTCCCAACATGCTGATGGTATTGTTGACAAGCTTCCTGTGGTCTTCGTACTCCGGTTCGTTCGGTTTGCGGTGGAATATATCCAAGGCAAGCGTGATTCCAGCGGCAACCATGAATGCCTGGTCAATCCACAACATGGGTCCTTCCTCGTCGTAGGCTTGTCTAGCCTCCTTGAGTATAGTTTTCGCAGCCGTCATGCATGTACGACGAGTAAAGTCAAAGGTCGGCTCCGTGAAACTGCGTCCGAGGAAGGCACGGTGGATCATGATGATCTTGTGAGCAAAGCAAATAGTCAAGCTTCGTCTCGCCCAAGGTACGAATGCCGGCCACTCTGGGGAAATTGCTTCTCTCATGTTGAAAGCTCGAGGGCAGCCTTCGAGGGCCATTTCTCGCATCTTAGCATCATATTTTAGAACGTGTTCATATTTGGTATAAAGCGTGTTTGATGAGATGACAGCGTCATGCATCTGCGGCATTAGCGAAGCGATGTCATAGAGGAAGTTGGTGAAACTCGTCATGGTTGGCACATCATCTGGCAATGGCTGCATCAGATGATCATCGCAGTTCAAGGGCTTGAGCGTCGTAAAATGTAACTTCTGAATCGAATACATTTCGGAAAATGGTATTGAGAACCAGTCTTGGACGCATAGCTGTGACCACGCTCTCCTGCCAGTTTCTCTCTTGATGCATTTGTCTCGTTGAGAGGGGGTCTTCGCAACAGATGTCTCGGTGGCATTGTTGGTCTCATCTTCTGAGCCCAGTCGTTGAAGGCCCAAGCCTTGAGCGATCTTGAGGGCAGCGCCTAGCAAGGTGCTTTGGGTGTTGCTGAAGCCAAGAATATGGGCAGAAAGGGTCAAGACCTCAATTGCCTGGACCGAGTAAATGTGTTGGCGCCACATGTAGTCGGAGAGGTTGAGGCAAGTCACCGTGGCTTTATACCACTGCCTTGTAAGCTTCGCCCTCTCGCCCTTCGTGAATCCCCACGACAAAGCCAATTGTTCGTTGGCACAAGTCATGCTGGCGGCCAGAACCGAGAAGAGCAAGGCTGTCCATCTTAGGTCCATGTCCCTCACTTGCAGCCCGCTAGGGCCTTTGTAGACTTCCTTGAGTTCTTCGTAGAAGGTGGGGCCATGGAAAGATGAATGGTACCACAAAACTGACGAGATATGGTACTCTACGAGTTGGAAAACCTGCCGACGTCCGGGAAGTAGTAGCTGTAGAAACGAAACTTGGGCTGCACCGGTACCCCCAAAGCCATTTGAGATATCCCAATCCGGGCCAGTGTCTTTTACCGAACTCGCGCCGACCTGGTGAGGCTCTTTGAGAAGATCCAATGCTTTCAGGTCATAACCCGAAGGCCTCGATCGGCCCCAAGCCACGAAGTCGATAAGGCTAGGAGATGCTGGGCGATTGGCGGGGGTTGGGTCAAGGGCAGTCGGTTGGCTTGGGTAGGACTGTGCTTGTTCTTGAGGGCTAGGCCCAGAAGTTGCCGATGGGGTCCTGAGGGAAGGATGTACGATAGATTCGGTGGCATTGCTGATCACAGCGGGTGAATTGTCGGTGGCTGTGGGGCTGGCATTCTCGTTGTTTGATGATCGAGGATAGATCCGATGGCGCTTTGGATCGTAGCCTTCGCCTGGCCATTCTCGGCTGCATTTGTCACCATCACCTCGCTTGACACAGCGACCACAAGGGATGTTGCGGTCGCATTTCTGCCGGCGCATTGAGCACTCGGTGCATGTCTGGCGTTCTTTGGGCATGGTTGCTAGTTGCCGTATGCCGCTTGTCGGTTGTCGCCCCCCCCTCGTACTGCAACTTGACTTGATAATGTCGGGCCGAAGATGTTTGTACGGAGGTGAAGTGAGGACGTTCAACCGTCGTACGAGTACGAAGAGTGGAGGCGAAGAAACTGAGTTGATAAGAAAATGTCGGCCCGGATGACGGCCGATCGACGGTCGGTTCAGTTGCCTAAAATGTGGCTATCTAGCCTCTTTAGGAATAGATCTTATCACCTTAACCCCAGCCTTAACTTTAACCTTATCATGCCTTATATTAAACATGCGCTGCTCTTGACTGAAGGTGCAACAAGAAAAATCGCTGTAGCGAAATTTGACTTTCAACAAGCCCTTATCTATGTTCTATCTGAACACACCTTGACCAATACTTCTCATGGAGAGTATTCCAACTTGCCAGGTGCGCCCAATAAGAGTACACGACGAGGCCGCGTTCAATGGGAGCCAGAATTCGTCTATGAGGGCGCTTTCAGGGATATGGAAGAGATATCTCCTTGTAGCTAAGATTGTTTAAGGTAGGAGACCATGAAAGCCGTTTAGAGCCTGCGATGTGGAGGAATAAGTTGGCAAGGAGAGCAAAGGAGAGTGTTAGAGGCGTACCCAGGTAGGGGCTCCGATCCGCGCCTGGGGAAGAGGAATCCGACTTCCCTACTCCAGATAGGACCGATAGGACCAGTTGGACGTTAAACTCAACCGAGACGCAAGAAATTGCAAAAATCTGTCAAGTATGCGTAATAATCTCTCCATGCCTTCAAAGACGTAATAATTGACAAAATCAATCCAACAGTTTGTCTAAAACAAGGCAGCTTCGGCTGCTTCAGGTGCAAATCGTTCGCATAAAGAAATGATTTCAAGAGTGGAAAGATGTAAACATGTATAAGATGATTTGTCTTCATCCAAGCCGTTCCAGTCTATACCGCAAGTATTAATCTCTCTTCGGAGGGCATCCTGCGAAATCTTTGGAAGTTGCATTTCGAGCCACAGTGACGATTCGTAAGGCGCAGGAGTCATGTCTGGCCAAAGGGAATGCTCTCCCGGAGGTGAACTGCTTGATTTGACCATTCAGTAGCTTGACGGAAATGATATTGTCGGGTTTTATATTCATCAGGCTTCCTGATACATTCAACCCGTGTACATCTTCGTATCCCTTGATCTCTGGTTTTTGGATGTGGTCGTATGCAGTGAGAATCATCATAGGAATCAAGCGGAGGTGAAAGCTCGTTTCCTGCAGGGATTCGGCTTTCTCGATAGGCCATTCTTGTTTGGCCCTTAGATAAGTGGAGCTCGTTGCGCTCAGAGCTTTTAACAACACGGCTGCTGCTGTCAGATTCAAGCCTAGCTGATATATGCTTTCCCGGGTTACTTCTTCTTCAAGGTACTGTAGTGTTTGGACTGCAACTTCCTCGTCAGAGGATGCATAGTCAATTTTGAACTGTGGGTGGAGGTCGAGAAGACCCACTAGGCCAAAGACATAATCTCGAGGATTGGTACAAGAATGCCGGTGAAAAAGGTTTACCAGTTCACGAAGGGAGGTTCTTACGTGATCAACGAATTGAGTATTATCGAAGAACTCAAATTGGCATTGTATGGTCCACCGTGGATCTGAGCAAGACGAAGTATGTCCTATATGCGGTCATCATATAAATTGGCAAGATACCTTCCACTATTTTTGGACGTTGCTGTGTCCGGTGGACAGTGAGAGCCAGGAACGTAAAGACAAGGATGTATCAGCTAGAAGAAAGCTGACAAGTGTGATATTTGTATGTAAATTGCGCAAGTGCTGGAGTATTAGCCAATAGAACTTATTGGTCCCGGGTAAAGTAAGGGCAAATGGTATATTTTGTCCAGCCTAGACCCCCAGTTATTAAGCGATCAATTGATAGGTCTGCACAGTGTGGATATTAGTAGCCTGAGGCCGACATTGCTGCCTGATTCACAACCCAATTACAAGGTTGTAATAGCTAGACTCGCTAAGTGCAACATTGATCTATTCCTAGCTTTTGTGTGGCTTGCACTGTTGCTCTATGCGAGATAGTGACCTTACCTTAGTTGGTACGTAGGTTTGAGCGCAAACACTAATAAAAATGTAAAGTTTCAATTACTTGATGCTCAAAGAGTCCATATAAAAAGATGCCGAGGAATCTATAATACCTCGAAGTGGAATATTTGAAAAGCTCGAGTCGCTGCCGGTCCTTATCTATGTATTAATTCGCCGAATCTCTCTCTTCTTAATAATGTGACGCTGTTGCTGTCCAAGATCGATGCAAACCCCTTGTAGCCAACAAATAGTTCCTCGGGATCCCATTCGGCTCGTATTCTCAACCACTTCTTCAGCGCCGAGTCACTCATCACCTAGGTCAAGCAGTCAGTAAGACGATCGGGCTTCTGAGCAGACTGGAAACCTTGAATGAGGGAACTGGAAACGATGTCGGCTTACCCTTTCCATGCGATGCGTGGCGTCGAAATCGGCGATGTATTGGCCTACCCCCACCCTTGCGACTTTGGTGTACGTGTCGAGCATCCACTGCCGCATTCGAATGTCCCAAGCTGGATTCGTCCAACATGTCATGGTAGAAATGTAATACTGCTGAGGGAGACTCAATGCTGAATCTCTTTCGTCGGGGTAATAATCGGCGATATAGATACAACCAACGGATCGGCGAGATGGCAAGTCACACATAGCCGGCTTGATGGCCTTGATCAACTACAAGTGGGCACCAAGGAGCAGTCAGTGGCTGGTCCATGCTGCGTCGGTGGGTTTTGATACACTTACCTCCTCTCGGGGGACGTTCGGGTCGTTCAAAATGCTATCGCATTGCCACCGTTCCCCCCCACCTGTTGGATTTAGAGTGTCTTGGTCCATAAATAGGTGCTCCCAAGTCTTTTCCTCCACGGATGTTTGCGTGATGAGTAACTTCCTCAGATCGTCCGGAATCTTGTGGTAGGCCCCTAGCATGGTGGCGGCCTCATCTGGAGACGATGCAAATGCATGGGCGACGACCACCATGATCAATGTCCTTTCTTGAATTTTGTCTTCCAAGGGGAGAGTATTTTTATCCGCATAGCAGGTGACCGCAGCCGTCTCAACGCCATACCTAGGAGTCTTATCATTGGAGTCCATCATCCATTTGCAAACCATCTCCCACGAATCGGTGGTGTTGAAAACGGCGACAGTCTCGAAAAGCCGCCGCAGGGGGATGGTACGACCCCAGATTCTTGTCACAACGCCGAAGAATCCCTGGCCAGCTCCACGGGCTGCCCAGAATAGATCCCGATTCACTTCCCTACTCGCTTCGAAGACCTGCCCATTCGGGACCACAACTTCGATTTTGATGATCCACGAGTCCGACGTACAACCCCAGCCACGCATGAACCACCCCTGGCCACCGCACAATATAAAGCCTCCGACTCCTACAGTTGGTGAATGGCCAAAAGGAAAGAATCGGTTGATTTTCGTGCAAGCCTCGGAGATCTCTTTCGAGACACATCCAGGCCCGAATGAGAGCTCTTTGGTGACTGGGTCGTAGTCTATAGACGGATTGAGTTGCCTTGTGTCGATCAAAAGCCCATCCTGAATGAGTGCAGAGCATGTAAAGAGGTGCCCTCCGGAACGAACACCGACTTTCTGACCTAGAGACCTTGCCTTTTTGACCGCTGTCACGACATCAGTAGTGGTTAGTGGACAAGAGATCACGGCTGGGTACAGCGGAGGAACGCGAGCATTGAAGTACTTCGTGCGTAGTCTCTCATAGTCGGCATCTCCGACGGTCAACGAACCGGTTTGCTGAGTCGAAGTCATTGCTGAAAAGGAAACAATTAAGAAACTAAAACGAGAGAAGTTGAAAGTCCGGCTTGAGTGTGCTCTTGGGGTATATTTAGACCGTAACTACCCTTTACCTGGTTCGTGGCGATCCCCACTTTGCTCCTTTTGCTCTGGCCGTATGTTGGTGAAATTGTGGGGTCTCTCCGCATAGTCGTGGAGTGAGTCCTAGTGAGCCAGTGGGTCGTAACCGGCCAGATGATGATTCTTGGAAAGTGGTGTTTTGCCTACGGTTGATGCTTTGTCAAGATTAATGTAACTCAGAGAGTAGGGAGCATATGGATTAGACCAAAGTTCTGAAAGTCAGTATTCTCAGCCTCGTGCTCTACGGGTGGCTAACTCGCTTAGTAAAATAGTTGCCTATGTAAGGTAGCTAAGAAGCCACCCTTTTCTATTGGATTTGAGGAAACCGAATCTTTTGTCAAGCTGAATGCAGCTGCATATTGACGGACTCTCCCGGAGCGATCTACACTACAGGCCTTTGGAACGGAAAGCATTTTAACATGCAAGATATAAATTCTTAAAGAGACTTTGGCAGCCGAACTACAATATTTCCAATGTAACCTGCTGCTTACTTTTTGGAACCCGCCTCTCCAGACTTTGGAATCGAGCAATCACTGATTTGGGTTGATCTTTCAAAGGCGAAGGCTGTGCTCGAATGTAGGACCGGACAATATGAACCGCAATTGAGCCACGTTCGTAGAAAGGGCTGATGCCCAACCTGACAAATTTCTGAGCAGCTTGATTGCGACGAACTGGTACGCCGTCCAGTATTGTTCTAAGCCCAAATGAAATTGGCGGTTCGAGAGGAACTAACGGCCAGAATTTGGAGAACGAGGTTGAAACGAAAAACTCGGCCTTGATATGGGGTTTCTGAGAACGGTACTCGAGTAGATGGGGGTAGGCAAAAAAGAACTGTGGAAGGCAATGTGGGGTAGTAAGGAACGAGAACATGCCGGCCGTCTACGACGCAGGCTGTTGCTTTTCCAGCCATATTTGACCCAAGGTGGTCCTCTTTGAGGACTTCAGCGATTTAGGCATCATTGAAAGAGAGTCAAATTGCCGTGCAATCTCTAGAAGTCGAGCACTGGCTCGTAGATAATTGATATTTCGGCAACGTCAAGCCAAGGGTACTTCGGATGGGTTTGGGTTCAGTACTGTGAGACCACCACAGAAGTTTTCAATTTTGAGATCATAGAATTTCTTCTAGAGTAGCACCGCCCTTAGGTCTCCTTCTCCTCTTCAAGAAGTGTGGTGGGCGTAGGTTGCAGAATCTCACCCGTCGACTCATCAACGACCGGTTTGGACGGCACCAGGACGAACAACACGCGGCAATTCTCGTTGCTCACATTCTTCCAGGCCTATTTGGTTTCGCAATCATCAACTCAAAGGTTCGTATGGACAGGGTTAGGAGGTGCCGTCGAAGAAAAAGAAGGAGAGACAGAAGAGAAGAGGGGAGAAAAGGAAAGGAAGAGAGACATACATGATTCGTCGCCCTCTGCACCACGACATCGCCTTCTCTCATAGTTGTCTCGACGCCATCGTCCAGAATCAACCGGATCTCCCCCTTGACGACGAGGCCGAAATCCACACTCTGCGTCCGGTGCATGATGTTCACCTTGTCCTCGGTCTCGCCGGTCGCGGGGAAATCGACGATTCGACAATAGACGCCCGACGGGTCGACGAGCCCAATCTTCTTTCCGTGCACGTCGACAAACGACCCCTGGGCCTCGGCGGGTATGCCGTCCGTCTTGAAGATGTTGGTGAAGCCCGGGATGATGCCCGTGGGCGGGTTTCCCTGCGGGTCGAGCGGGTTAGCTGGTACAAGGGTTTGATCTGATGTGAAGACAGCTTTCCCCCTCGAGTCGTGGCCTACAGGATGTGAGGTCAGCAGGGTTTGAAGTATTTTCCATACTGGAAGTCTTGGAGTGAACGGCATGGCTTGGGCTTGAGGGAGACGGGGGCAGGCAAACCGGTCACAATCCTGCGGGTTGTTGGAAGCGACATTGTGAGGTTGATGTTTTTTGCTCCCGGTGATGAAACGACTTTGGGTTCAAGTCAGTGCTTGGGAATTATATTTCAATTATTCAAGGGGACACAAGAGGAGATACTTACTTGTTCACCGTCATGTTGGGAGCTGACGCACCGCCCCGCTGCTTTTAACGGCGGCTCGCCCCTCTTTCACCCCTCTCCTCACCATTTCCACATCTCCCTCAACCTGAACCAAGATCTATCATCGACGAACGAGACGGTGGTGCGGCCCCATGGCAGATTTCAACAAATCACCACTGGGGCTGTGGAGATCAAGGAGTTGTCTCGGAAGCTACGTGTCTCGAACGTGGTCAATATCGCCGTTGCCGAATCATGGGCTGGGTTCTTATGCGCGCCATCCAGGTGCGAGGCGACTGTTCAAGCTTCTTTTGGATTTCAAGCGATTTTCAGAGCGAGTACGGGACAGGCCAGCTGTCGAAAAGATGCCGAGAGAAGGGGCATATTATGAACTAGAAGCTCAATCTTCTGCCTGTTAGTCTAGCTTCCGGGTCTAGAAAGTAGTCGGCATTTGATGGTAGTTGAATCCTTCCTCATTCAAGCCTGAGGCAAAGGAAAAAAATAGTGGCACACCAGCGCTCTATTAACAATGGTTTCAGGCTCAGGCTCAGGCTTAGAGCGGACCCATTTCTGGAAGGAGGCCGGTTAATACTTTTGCTTTCAAGATAGCAGACATCCAGCTTACCTTTCAGATCCCCATAAATCCAATCCCCGCCCGTGATGCCACCGCCTTGCTTCCTGTACATTTCCTCAATATCTTCCCTCCGCTGGTGTAGATATGCCTTGAATTCGTCCGGGCCCATTTTCTTCGCGTTCTCCATTAGGCTGTTAAACAAGTCCTGCTCCTCCTTGGACGTCGACTTGACCGGCGCGCTGGTCTCCTGGGCCAGAGGCGTCTTGGACGCCGTCGAGGCCGAGTCAGAGAGGTGGTCGACAGCAGGATGTGATTTCTTGTGGAAAATCTTGGCAATCAGGCTTTCCCTGGATTTGATGGTGTGGCTAGGAGGAGAAGACATGACCCTTGCTGAGTGCTCTCTTTGTAAATAGAAAGGGATGAAGATCTCGAGCAAATATGGACTCAAATAGTGGAAAACAGAAATTACAAACGGGGTATTGCTTGGTTCTCAATTGCTTCCTGGGTTTGGCAAGGACGATTGGCTTCTCTGTACGCGGGCATGGTATCCCTTCGACCTTAAGTACTTTAAAAGGTAGACACGGAAGAAGCCGCCCCACAAAGGGCTTCGCGAAAGCTTGCAGGGCGACTGAACTCAATAATGGGAGGCGAGAAATATAATTGATTGGTGCCCTTCAGGTTCTCTGGGGTTAAAAATAGGTGGCGTTGCTAACCCGTGGTCCTCGTGACCAGTTACCACGTCTGGCCGTGCCTAGCTGCGCGCTGGGTTGTCGTGTGCGCCGTTTCTTCCACCTTTGCCGATATCCTTATCGCCAATATCCTTATCGAAAAGAGAGATGAGCTCACCATGGATTTATCTTCTCTTGGCCGCTCATGAAGTAGGATGTCTCCTCGATACGTCTTCTGCCAACGATACGATGAAAAGCCCGTACAACGAGGCCTTTTCGCACAATACTTGATGTATGATTCGAGAGGGCATAAAGGAGCAAGTACTTGATACCCGCCACCCTACACATCGGAACCTACCAGTATAAGTAAGGACTAAAGAACTGTAGGGCTAGGGGACGAAGGCGAGCTGCAAAGATCATATGGGAAGTATATGTTGAATGAATTATTTTTTGACTTCACGGCCAGATAAAATCCTCGTCATTCATCCTCATGAGAATTGATAGTGTTATCCCTGATCCAAGCCCCTTATCCGGCATTCAATATCCTATCAGTATCCATACATCTTCGTTGTCCACTGAGATGAGGTTGACTAGCTGGCAACTACAACAAAGCAGCGAGACCCAAAAGCGCGACACCAGCAACTCCGGACAAGGCAGTGGGGAGAGCGTTCGCAGCATTTCCAGTGCTTGTTCCGGAGGCGGCGGCGGAGGCGGAGGCGGAGGCGGAGGAGGCAGCGCCCGAGGCAGAGGTAGAGGCGGCGGAGGAGGCCGAGGCACCTGCAGCAGTTGAGGCAGAGCTGGCTCGGCTTGCAGCACTGCTCACAACACTGCTTGCCGCACTAGAGGCGCTGGAAAGAATGGAGCTGGCAGCCGATTGCAACGATGCCAGGGACGACGATGCAGCGGAGTTTGTGGCGGCAGCAGCGGACAGACTGGAGAGACTGCTTGCAAGTTCCGAGGTGACCGAGTTGAAATTGGAGCTGGCGGTGGATACGGCACCTGAGAGTGATGAAGCCACAACCGAGCCAGAGGCGGCAATGCTGGAGATGTCGGAGGCGACGGAGCTGGCGATGGAAGAGGCAGCGGATGCCACGGAGGAAGCACGGTCGTCGGTGGAGGATTGACCCAGAGCTGGGACAGCTGCCAGGACGGAGTAGAGGAGAACTTTGGTGAGTTGCATGTTGGCGGTAGAGGGGGAGGGTAGGTATTAGGGATGGAGGGAGATGTAAGGGATAGTTCGAGTTGAGTTACGGAGGGGATTGAGGCTCGAGGAAGTACTGAGAAGACGGCTTGCAGGCTGACGAGAGAGGGGTAACGCAGGGAATGGGCGGAATATATATATCTTGTTTCTTACATTGGAGGACCGGGCGGCCTGGATGGATGAACGGGTGGCCTGGATTCCATTTGGACCAGACAGTTCGAGGGTGGAAAGCACGGTGCGTCATGTTGGACAGAAGCAAGGCAGGGGGATTTCTCCACAACAATGACCTGACATGGCTGCTTTGGGATGCTGTGGTGCGTTGCCCGTGGGTTGTGCCTTGATTTGTGCCTTGGGTTTGCGCCTTGACTGCACGCCGACGCATGTGTGAGCAGTGACGGACAAGTAATATTGGACCGTCGCCGGTCAACCGCGTCTTCCGGAGAGCGGGTGCGAAGGCGGATGTTTGTGTCGACGGTGAGCACGGATGGAAAATCGAGTGGATGGATGGCGAATGGCGAATGCCGTCACTGGCAGCCTGCGCTAGTCTGCTTTTGACCAAGTCGTGCTGATCTATTACTTTTCAGAATCTTGTTCCCGGACTGCCACTGCCTCTGCACAGACTGCGCAGACTGCGGCCAGCCCCATGGGGCACTTCCCAGCTCGCTCGCAACTGGCGAGCCCGTCTCGTCTCGACGTCAGCTCTTCACCAATGATCGTGTTGGCAATGGAGAGCAAGGGAGATTCCATCTCATCGATCGCAGCTTTCTGGCGTCACCGGCAATATTGACTCCGTTGCCACATCACCCACGACCGCCCTCACCTTGGGTCTGGCTGGTGGGGTCTCGCTGGACCTTTGTTCCTCCTTGCCCTGGCGACGCTTCGCTGCCTTCCGCTTCGGCCTGCAATCCGGACCGCGTCGATGAGGGGGCAAGTTCACTTGGCGGCCGCAGCTTCAAGAGGGGGAGACTGGTGACACCATCATTGCTGGCATCGAGGACATTCTCGAGCTGCCGTCGAGTTGGTGGTACAGAGACATGCCGGTGTTTTGGCTGCGTTTGAATCGAGGCTGACCCTCGGAAACGACAGTCTGCCGTCGACCCAACACGGCCGCGATCTTGTGTTCCATGCATCCTATCCTGCCTATCAGTACCAGATACGACTCACCAGTCGATGGTTCATCTAGCCGACACAGAGCTTCCATCTTGCTGCAGTGCACGACGATGCTTGCGAGCTTCGAGATATGGTGAAGAGCGGGTTGACACGAGGTCACAAGAGTGATGACAACAAGCTGCTAGACATGTCAAACACCTGCAGATAAGCTTGTCAAGAGATGGTCCTCCCTTCGGAACAATTTTGACACAACTTGTCCTGGAGGTTGGAGTATTTGAATGTGGCTACCGACCCAGGAAGGTCTTGAAGTGGTCTCCCCCGGCCGACGTCATATTCCAACGTGTTCGACAGGTTACAGTATCCGTGCCAACAGCCTTCAAGCGTCGAGGACGTAGAACAGGTGAGGTGGCGTAGTCATGCCAGAACCAAGACTGGAATTCGTATGCATCAGCTGTCTTGGTTCTTTAGCAATGCAACATGGTCGTATCTAGCTGGGTACGATAGTCATGTCGCGAACCAAGTCTACCCAGTGATGGTGGCGGAAGTCGCCTCATGGGCATGTCGGTACGCAAAGCGGGACAATACACGAATTTGAACCCCCAAACAGTGAATACACGTGTAGAGCTGGGCCGCATATCATTGGGTCGATGGGCTTTTTTCAATGCAGGAACGTAGGGAGAAAGGCCGAAGAGTGAGATGATCGTCACCCGGAAGCCCCTGAAGCTCCGGGCGGGCCTTGGCCGCTTGGGAGCTTACAGGGTACAGAGCTTCAAGCATGCCCCCGGCTCGCCTGGATGAAGTCCTCTCTCGGTAGCCAAGTTAATATAAAAGCGATGAATTGACAGCAGCTTCTGTCGGACACGATTCCGCCTGCCACCGCCCCCTCTGCACCTACATACCATGCTCGCTTCATCGTCGTCCGCCATGATCTCGTCACTTCTGCCATTTGCGCTTCTTCCCTTGGCCGCCCGGGTCAATGCGGCTCCGCTGCCGGCGACGGCAACAGCCCAGGGGCTCGACATATCCACGGCGCTGCAGAACATCCTGGCCAACACCCACGGCAGCGACGGCTACACGTACCCTACGGACCTGACCCGAGGGATCGTCCCTGTAAGTTCAATTCTCGGTGGAAAAATGGGAGGGAGGAGGGGTGGGCCGAAGAAGTAGAAAAAGAATTCCGCCCAAAAGCCCACCTCCCCCCCGCCCCCCCTGCCCCCGTCATGTCCCCAGCACGCACTGGCACTGGCACCGGCACCCGTGGGCCAACATATCTTGCTTGGCCATCATGATGCATGCATGCAATCATCAATTCATCCGGGCCAGCCAGCCCATGCTAACCAGTTTTTGAGTACATGTAGAAACCGATCCACTCGCACAACGACTACTGGCGTGACATACCGTTCTACACGGCGCTGTCGGCCGGGTGCGTGTCGGTGGAAGCGGACGTGTGGCTGTACAACGGCACGCTGTACGTGGGCCACGAGGAGTCGGCGCTGACGAGGGCGCGGACGTTCGACGCGCTGTACGTGCAGCCGATCCTGCAGACGCTGCAGGCGCAAAACCCGACGAGCGACTTCGTGACGACGGGGCCGACCAAGAACGGCGTGTTCGACACCAGCTCGGGCCAGACCCTGTACCTGTTCGTCGACGTCAAGACCGACGGGCCCACGACCTTCCCGGCCGTCATCGACGAGCTGCAGCCGCTGCGCGACGGCGGTTACCTGACGACGTGGAACGGCACCGGCGTCACGCCCGGTCAGGTCACCGTCATCGGCACGGGGAACACCCCCCTCGACCAGGTCCAGCCCGTCCAGCACCGCGACTACTTCTTCGACGCCAACCTGGCCCTCCTGAATACCGACCAGGCCAACATCACCGCCGCCGTGTCGCCCATCGCCTCGGTCGACTTTGGCGCCGTCATCGGCCCCATCAACGGCACCGCCTTCAACGCCACCCAGATCGCCACCGTGAGGTCCCAGCTCGCCTTGGCCAAGTCCAAAGGCATCATGGGTCGCTACTGGGACACCCCCGCCTGGCCCCTCGCCACGAGGAACGCCGTCTGGTCCTATCTGGTCGAGCAAGGCGTCGGTTTGCTGAACGCCGACGACGTCGTCGAGGCCGCAGGCTTTGGGGGATTTGCGGCCTACTGGCCATCAACTTAACCCGCCAGCGACACGAGACTAGATCTTAAAAGGGCGGGGACTACGTGGTCGTCGACTTAGACTGTGAGTTGGACAGGCTCACCTTCCCCTGGCAGGACATGTCCCAAGGTGGAAAACTAAAACATGCTTGTGGCCATCAATGCCATCGAACCAGACAACCCGAGGTATATAATAATAATAATATAAACCCAATGGTAAACCATAACCGATGAACAACGGTGGTGGTGACAATCACATAGACAATTTTAGATCTTCAACACGCTGGGTAGGATTCTATTTCCCCAATCTACAGCCGACTCTTCTCCTTCTTGACGAAGGCGCCCTTGGGCTCGACGTCATAATCGGCGCCCTTCCTCCAGCCCAGCCACTGTTTGAGAGCGGCATCGCCGCCGTCGCCGGGCCGGATGGCCCTGCCCTTCCACGGCTCGGTGACGTTCTTGGCGGGCGAGTCGGTCAAGGCGACGATGGGCCGGTGGACGTAGCCGGCGCCCTGCATCTCCTTGTGGTCGAGCACGGGGGCGGCGCAGGCGTCGGTGCCGTCGAAGATGGCCTCCCACTCGGCACGGGTCTTGGTCTTGAATCGCTGGGTGAACAGCTCGCGCATGTAGGGCCAGGCGCGCTTGTCGGTGCGGTCCAGGCCGGCGCCGGGGACGACGTCCTGGGCGGTCAAGCCCATCCCTTGCAGCAGGACGGCGAAGAACTGCGGCTCCAGGGCCCCCACCGACATGTACCTGCCGGGGTCCTTGCACTCGTAGGTGCCGTAGTAAGGGGCGCCGCCGTCGAGGGTGTTGGTTCCGCGCGCGGCCGCCCACATGGGCTCCTGGGTCAGCAGGCGCGGGAAGGTGCCGAGGTAGCTGACGCCGTCGACCATGTTGGCCTCGACGACCTGCCCACGGCCCGTCGTCTGCCGCGACAGCAGCGCCAGCAGCACGCCCGTGAAGGCGACCATGCCGCCGCCCGCAAAGTCCGCCAGCACGTTGCCCGGCGGCAAGGGGGGCGTGTCGCGCGCCCCGAGCATCGACAGCACCCCGGACACCGCCAGGTAGTTGATGTCGTGGCCCGCCATGGCCGCGTACTTGCCGTCGCGCCGGAACCCCGTCAGCCGCACCACGATCAGCCGCGGGTTCTTCTTCTGGAGCACCGTCGCCGGGTCCAACCCCAGCTTTTCCAAAACCCCCGGCCGGAACGGGTCGATCAGCACGTCCGCCTGCTGCGCCAGCGAGTGGAAGATCTCCAGCGACGCCGCCTTTTTCAGATCCAGCGCCACCGACGCCTTGTCCGTCGTGAGGAGGTCGCCCGTCGGATCGGGGCCGGGCCGGTCGACGCGGAGGACCGTCGCTCCCCAGTTGGCCAGGAGGAGACCACAAAAGGGTCCTGGTGCCACGGAATCAGAATCACCTCTCGAGATACGTGCAGGCAGGGTCTGCATCATGCATCATGCCGGGATCGGGACATTGGGGGGCATACCTGGCGCTAGGCCTGCAAGTTCGAGGACTCGGATGCCCGAGAGCGGCGGGTTGGAAGTCATGGTTGTTGTGATGAGTTGCGCTGTAGCTATCCCGTGATGTGCCGCAATGAAACAAGCTCTGTCAGGCTCTGTACGCAGTCACTCACATCATGTATCGAGGTGTTTCTGATTTCGCAGGATAGGGTCGTGGTCTATGTGCCTGCGGCGGCATTGGAGAAGCAAATCAACCGAAGCCCGAGTCGACCGAGGCTCGAGGTTTGGGAGTAGCTCCGAGTCTCCGACTCGCCGAACCGGGCGCTTCTTATTTGCTCCCCAAGAGGCTCGGGGCCGACCGAGTGGTGAGGGAAAACGCGGGGAAATGGAGCGAGTCTTCACCTTTAAGCACTGGGCATCTGGACATGGGTGCGCGGGCTGGGCGGACAGGTTGGAAATTGACCTTTGATTTGTTGGAAGTCAAGGGGAGCCTGGAGGCTGGGCATGGCCAGGGGTGCGCAACGGACGTCCTCTTGGCTGTCTACGGAGTATTGAGCAGGTCTTGCTGGAATGTAGCGTGATGATTGAATTAGGAAGAAGGAATAATGATGGAGGACATTATGATACTGCATGGTACTCTGTACTCCCTAAGTTGTATGCGTCTACAGTATGCACTGAGGTGCATTCGTGGCGGAAGACACGTGTTGCTGACTACGCACTGCAGGAATCAACCCCTCCTTGGCAGAGCGACATGGATCTGCCAGTGTCTGTCACTATCTCTCTGTCTGCACTCCAAGTCTCTCGTTCACCCTCATTCTGCCCTAGGTGCCCCAGCTGCTCTAGGTGCACCAGGTGCCTTCTCAAAGGGTCGACCTGCAGCTCCTCCAGACATGACTTTGTGCGCCCTGCCGCGCCTGGGATCTGTAAGCCCCACGCCATCCACGCGGGCCTGGCGTGACATAGGCTTGAATTGGAAAATGCTGGAGGTACTAGGGGAAATGATTGTCAATAATAATGTCGACCGCTGCATCGCATCGCATCGCATCGCATGGGCACCCGGGGGGGGGGCGCAAAAAATAGAAAGGCGGTCAGCGGTCAGCGGTCAGCGGTCAGCGGTCAACAAGACCAGGCAGGCACTCTCCGAGAAGACCTAGAAGGGGCACATGGGAAAAAAAAAGCGAGATTTCAGGCCCAAATCAGGCCTATTTTCGACCTGGGGGCTTGAGCCGGAGCAAGCCTGACAACGCTTCCTTGGCTGGAAGAGGAGGAACCGTCGTGTGGTCTTGCTCGCTTATGTGCACTAGTACTTTGTACTGTGCTTCAGGTAGGCAAGCCTGCCACAGTATTGCCACTCCACACCTGCAGCCAGACTAAAGTGTAGCCACGGAGTCCTACTGCTCGAGTCATACAGTAGGTGTTGCTCGCATGAGCACGGAATAGGCCTGACTTCTTATGTGACGTGGGGTCTGTTGAGAAACTATCTTGGATCAAATTGACCGGCAACAATAGCTTCAAGTATTCCTCCGTAGCTATCGGAATGATGCACGTGGTGTTTAAGCGAGAGCCAAAAACCTGATTTTCAAAATACAGTCGACGTCGTTCTTGCTTGGGTCTGCAGTGCCTAGCTAAAAGTCGCCTGCGGAGATCAATTGACTAGGCCTTGACCTTGACCTGCCCCCGGTCACCTACTGACGTTCCTTTTCAAAGCCGCGTCTTGCGCAGCTGTATCATACATAACAAAGGAGTAACGTAGGCCACCCACGGGTCCTAGTGCATGCCGGTTCATCCCAGTCGGACCGGGGTCGGCGCCTCCACGAAAGTGACTGCCACTCTCCCGATGATTAATTATCAGCCTCAAAACCCAACTCCATCTTCACCCGGGGTTCGGCAGATGGCAGCGACATTGGCCCTTCGTGACGAATAGTACTCCGTAGGGGTCCGTGGTTCTCCAGAGAACATCCCCTATACCGACAGGACCGCGTGCCACACTCGTGCAGCAATTCCAAGCGTCGTCCCATGTTGTCATTTGCCATTATTAGATCGACAACCAACCCTGAAGCAAATCCCATTAATCGTTTGCCTCGTCCCCATGCCCCAAACCCCATAAAAATGCAGTAGTCACGGTAGTCTCCTGGGAACAGTACCCCTCATTAATCATCCACGTCCGGATTCGCCACAAATAGTTTGATGGTCGATCCCATACTGACGGTCCTCTCATCCACGCTGCCGCGCCGTCGTAGATCGTCTGTTTTCTTGGCCTGAGCCATCGCATGGTGGACCGCGCTGGGACCCGCCATGTCCTTGAGCTCGCCGAATGAATCCTCACTCTCAGCTGGCGTGGATTTGTCATTGTCGTTGAAAGAGTCGTTTCTTCCGTCGCCCGCCAAATATGCGGTTTCGGTGTCCTCGGGAATCCGATGGCCGGGGGAGCCTTCTCCACTTGGGGGCGTGCTGGTGCTGAACCGGCCTTGATCGGGTCTGGGATAACCGCTTCGATATTTGGTGCTATTCGTACTGCTTTTCCCACTGCCGCTTCGACCGTGGATCATGCTGCTGTCTCCTAGGCTCTGGCCCTCTTCTTCGTCTCCTAGCATTTCATTTGCGCTTAGTCGAACTGGTACCGAAGCTCCACTCATGTTCGCAGGGACGTATCCGGGGGCTTTGGGAACGCCGCCGTGTCGGATTTTTCCCACCACGCCGCCTGAGCTGATTGTGTTTGTTCGTGCTGATGAGGTGACCCCTTGTACTTCGAGAGCCGCGCGATGCCTGGCCATCTTCTGAGCGGCTGCCAGCCTTGGATCAATGTTTTGGGACCGGTCGCACCACACAGTCGCCTTTTGTTTTCGCATTAATGCCACGTAGGATGTAGGGCCGTTTGTTGAGGTCGAGCGTCCTGACGTCGACCGGCGAGGGACGCTGACAGCACTTACAGCCGAGGCTGTCGTGGGTTGTCTGTGCATGCTCATACCGTTCGAATTAGAAGAGTTGCGGGAATGTGACGTAGGAACGTGGGAGTGCCGTACCCCGTTCTGCTGGGAGGGAGGGAAAGTGAGAGGGATGGTGTTCGACGAGGCAGTTCGAGAACGATGGTGGTTGCTGATGCTGTGGACTGGTGCTGCTGGAGGTTGGGTCGGGTAGGTGTAAGAAGGCCGGTCTGGTCGGGTGTTGGTGCCTGGAGGCGGCCGTGTCGCCGACAAGATGGGGCGATAGGGCAGCGACGAAGGTTGGGCGGGTGAGGTCGAGTAATTGTAGGGCAAGGTGGGATCTGGGATATTGGTCCCAGACACTGTTAGCACGCTCATTGAGGTGTGTGGGGGGGGAGGTTTTGTCTGTGTAGACTCTAGAGGTTGGGACTGAAGAGGCGAAGGGAGCTGAAGTTCTTCCCGTCGGTGGGGACAACGGGCTGTTTGCCGCCCAGAATGGAATGGGATTGGCTGGTAGTAGAGTCGTACCGACGTCAAGATTGGCCGAAGACCGAGGGCACTGATGCTGGCCTTGTGCGAAGGTTTAAGAAATCAAAGAGGCCCGGGTGCGGGTACGGGCGCAGGTGGTGTAGATGTAGTGCTGGCCTGATGGGGACGAGCACTGAGGCAGAGGGTGACGGAGGGCCAAACGAGAAGGATGTCTCGTATCACGAACCCCTCGTTGCGGACAAATTGCTGGAAGAACAGAGGCCGTGGGGCCCACGCAAGCGACTGTGCAGTTGTGGGCCAATGATGACGAACGGCGTGTTGAAATCGGAAAGTCTGAGGGCTTTTGTCTTTGTTTTCGGTCTCTGGCAGTCCTGGTCAAGTCCGGGCGCGGCTGGTTGGATGCGTTTCTTGGTCGCCTTCACACAACAGGTGGGAGTGAGTAGTAGCCTTGCAGCGGCGGACGTGAGGGAAGGAGGGTTGATTTGAAGCAAGTTGGCGTGCGAGCAAGGTCTAGGCCTGGTTTGGGGAAGGTGTAGGGATCTGACCAAGCAGGGCTCGGGTGGGATGCATGGATCAGGAGGATGGGAAAGCCTGAAAGGATGGAAAGCATGAAAGGATGACGGCCATGCCGCCATGGGTTTAGAACTTTCCTTACAGGGTAGTTTTTAGGTGCCAAAGCCGAAAACTAGTGAAAGCATGAAGGGGATTCGCAGCAGAATCAGTGCCGGTGACTGGTCCCTAAGCTAGTCGGAAGATCGGGCCCCGGGCGTGTGCTGCTATCATTAGGCACGAGAGGCGCCGATGCGTGGGGCCCAGGGCCGCCAAAACCCAGCTGAACTGCGACTTTGCTGCTCAAGTCTCAAACCCCCAATCCTTCTTTCCCCGCCGAGTTCGAGTTCGAGATGATGCGAGTGAAACCATAAACCGTGAAACCGTGCACCGTGCGTTCGCTTGCGCAACTGCTGCTTGACGCTGCCTCTACAGGGTACCTATCTTACTTTTACTTACCCGGTAACTGTTCCCTAGATGCCCGCCCGGGCTGGTCTAGCTACCGAGATCAGTGAGGAGTCGGTTGCGTGAGACCGACGGACTCCTGCATGCAGTGACAAACCGCCCGCCACTGCCTGTTGCCTCTATGTTGACCTGAGTTGTCATGCCGCTGCATGCCTCTCCTGATTCTGGAGCCTTGAATCCCGATGAGACGGTGGTAGCAGATTATTGGGCCTCTCGGGTCGGCGTTCTTTCATCCAACACCCGGTGACACCGACCCCAGAAAGTCCACAGTGGGCAGGAGTGGCAGGAGTGGCAGGAGTGGCAGGAGCCCCTGCTGGCCGCTCCAGGCAAGCACGGCAGAATGGAAATCCATCCATGCACAGCGCCACGTACCAGGCACAACCAGGCACAATCAGGCACGACCAGGCCATGTACCATGTTCGTTGGTGGGTGGTCACCAAACAATCAAGATCAGGTCTGCCCAACACAGTGTGTCGCAGGCATCAGGCCGGTAGAAAATGCAGAAAAGCGCAGAAAAGTGGTGCCGCGGTGCCTGCGGCTCTCCCGCCGTTCAATACGTCACCTCGTTTTACCTTTTTTCCAGCAGCTCTACGTTGAGTACCCAGTAAGTCTCTGTCCACGTCTGTCCTACAAAATCCCCCCGATTCCAAGACCCGGAGAACGTCATTTGGCATTCTCCTTCTCGGCTGTCGCAGATCCCCATTTCAGCGGCAGTATGATCATCAGCTCCCCGGTTTCTGATCGCCCGGAACTTTCACAACAACCACTGGTCGCCATGCTACTGCCCGACTGCACTCTCGGGCTAGTACGCTCCGTGGACAGTGCACGTGACAGTCTTCTCTTGCTAGTGACAGCCAAGGTAGGTCCCGTTGAGTGTGTTTGGAACCGGGGCGATCCTGGGCGGGCCATCCCAGTTGAAAAAGAGATGACGAAATGCATCTTCTTCGACGCAACAACGGCCGTACTCGGCCTGGTGGAACTCCCAGTCCTCCCAACCTGTCGGGGCGTGTGCATCTTGAGCCCGATCGGGCAGGTTGGTTTTCCGGGACAACCGGCTGCTTGGGTCTTGATCTCTTCGTCTCGATCGACGCACAACGCTCGTCAAGACGGCACAGGCTGCGTGTGAATTGTCAACACTGCCCACTTGGCGTGTTGAGGGTTGCGAATTTCCAATTTCCAATTTCCAATTTCTCATGGTGGTTGTTGCTGGAGAGCGCAGTGTGGCTGCAGACGGGTGTACAAATACCCCGGTTGGGACTCGGATCTGTAAGGAGAAGATTCAAGAGTGAAGCATGCCATCTGCAGCTATCGATTGACGTGAAGTGACAGAACCAAGATCGTCATACCTAAGAGGAGTGCTTGGAGACGAATCAAGTTTGCCGACGCAGTGTTCCACGATCGTGACATGTCATGTTATCTGTGGTGTTCCATGTGCGGAACAACACCTCCGCTACACAGATCACTTGGATGCGTTTCACAGGTCGTAACCAAAGCCTGCGCATTCAGCTATCTCGTGGGTTGGGACGATTTAAATCGAATGATCGCAGCGACTCGTGTTGTCCCTGCGATCCTGCTTGGGACACACGGCAACCAGCGATCGTAACCAGGTCTGCATCTTCGGTAACTCGTGTCAGCCAAATCTTGTCGCATGAATCATGTTTTCACCGCATATCTACAGTCAGATTCATCCAGGTGGCCGAAGCAGTGGCGGAACGACACGCCACTCATGGTCGCAACATAGAGATGACCGTAAGCCTGGTGTCAGTTCAGCTGTGCTGTGTCGATGTTGTAGATGGCAAGAAGCGAACGACGACGAATGACTTGGAATATTCGCTGAGCTGAGGCGATAAGTAGCAGTACCGACCCCAAGGGGGCGAGCGTGTCGGTGTGGGAGATGGGTACCTGCGCGATGGTTTCCAACAGGCAGTTTCAACGGCGAGTGGTCTATGGACAAGATGATTGGGAATGCAGATGCAGTGCCAGCGCATCACCCAAGTCTCGTGGGTCCAGCAAGGGCGGCGACAAGTGGCGTTGTCGGTGAGCCGACGCATGGCTGAGGATCGCCGAATTTGAGATGGCCTACGCGGTAGCATCTGAGAAAGTCTCCTGTGGCCCAGTCAGTGCTATCCCAAGGCTTGACGTGGCCGATTCTGCTACGTCGACAGGCGACAGACGAAGGGCCATGTTCTGCAGCAGTCCTGCAGCACCACCTGGAGCCAAGGGCCAGGGCAGGGCGAGTCACGAGCGCTGCAGACTCTGTGCTTGGGGCGTTTCCCGGGATCCAAAGACGCCGTACGGAGGATATGCCTCAGATCGCTGCGGGAGTCCCAGTCATGTTCACGGTCACGGTCACGGCTACCGCGAGCAGACGAGGCGAATGTCACGGCGCGGCGCCCAGGAGGCGTCGGCAGGGAGGCTGAAGCGCCACGGCGTGTTTCCAGTGTGGGAGCCTGGGAGGGCCACGGAGGGCGCACCGAGGGCATTTTCTGGTCCCTGTCTCCGTGCCACTCGCCGCTGGGCCTGTCTCGGAGCTGGCGCTGGCGTTGGCGCTGGCGAGCTGGCGAACTGGGAATCCGGGGAGTGAGCCGTGGCCTGTCGCGCAGCACACTCTGAGTTCCCGAGTCTGTGAATCTCTGACGGCCTGCTCCCTCCCTCCCCCTCCCCCCCTCCCCCCACCCACTGGCACGGCCAGCCTGTCGGTCGGTCGAGAGAGTCTAGCACAGCCGGGCCGGAGCGCATCGACTGCTGTTAAGCGGCGTAGAGAGCGCGGACAATGGACCACGAGTGGCTGATGAGGGCGCTGAGCTTATGTCAAGGGCCTATCTAGCCTCGACTAATGCAGCTTCGTTGGCAAATGTCGCCAGGGCCGCCGGGCTGCAAGTCATCGCTGTGCTGTGCGTGTCGACTTTTCGCAGAGTGCAGAGTGCGCTGTGCTGTGCTGTGTTGCGCTGGTCTAGTCGTCTAGGTCGCCGTCTATGTGTAGTCGTGCTTCTGGCCCCGATCCAACGTCTTCTGTTCGTCTCTACGCGCCGTGACCCAAGTGCAATCCGACGACGAGACTCGAGACTCGAGACTCGCGACCCGGGACTCGAGAGTGCGAGAGGACGACAGCCTTGACTGCGCTCTTGGTCCTTGTTGACGCATGACGCCCGACGCCCGACGCCTGACGCCCTCGATCCTCCCCGCATTCTGAGGCTTGAAGCCGCAGTCCACGGGCGACCACGGGCGACGTCGAGTGCCTGGCTATCGATCGCCAGCAGCCAGACCACAACCACAACGGCAACCACAGCTATAAGCACACCTATAAGCACACCTATACCCACAACTACCACCTACCAACTAACATCCACCAACCGCCAACCACCAACCACCAACCACAAACCGCCATTCACAAACCACCAAACCACCAAACCACCGAATCATCCCCCCGACCCCAAAGACAGGCTGCGAACCAGAAGCCCGCCGCAGGTTGCCTGGCCTCGAGCACCAGGTCGACTCGCGCCAGCGGCGAACTCAAGCGACTCGAACCCTTCCCCGCGAGACTCGCCTACTCTCACTGCCACTCCCAACTGCCATTCACACTCCCACACCCACGCCCACGCCCACGCCCACCCTCACGCCCAGACCCGCGCCGACGCTCCTCATCCCCCGTCCGAGTCGTCGTCGTCGTCCTCCTCTTCCTCCCCTCCTGCACTTGCTGCGCTGCGCCAGTCCTTACAGATCCGACCGCCTTCCGCGGCACCGCCAATGTAAACAGCTTGCGGGCACCCGTCATCTTCACCCACATCCTGGCAGCACATGGGCCGACACCGAGGGGAATTTGGAATGGAACTCATCAGCTTATGACACCACTATCTGGGGCTCTGGTTGTCGTCGAAGGTCGAGGTCGAGGTCGCGGTCGACGTCGGTCACCAAGCCCTTGCCCCCCTCCTTCCGACAGCCATGCCATGGTCGAGCAGCATCCGGAGAGGTCCTTGACCAGCGCCGCACGGGCAAACATGCGAGAGATACCCTTTGCCCACAAGCGCGTCCACTTCGAGGACTTTGAAGAGCAGCTTCGTTTACATAGACTCTATGAATCCCAAAAACGCAAACTTTCTCACCAGCGGAAACACCTGCAAAATGCCATCGCTTTGTCCGCTCGTCTCCGCCGCGTGGGCTCCTGGGTACACGACGGCCTGGTCGAGATATCCACGCATGCCGATATAGCGGGCTTCACCCACGTACATCAGCACATGCAAGATCTGGTCGAGGCCTGCTTTGCGCAATGGAAGGACCAAATCCAGGCCTTGGATCCCACATACACCGCAAGTACCCCGGCCAAGGAGTGCTTTCTCGCCAAATTGTCCACCGTCGCCCAGGAAGACTGTCTCGACTTCATCCAGACGCTTCGAAGCAGACCGCATTTTCTGGTGGAAAGATTCAAGGCCCTGTCACCTGCACAGATCTCGGCTCTGTCGACCTCCCCCAAGTACCAGAATCTGCCTACCTCCGTGCTGACGTCGCTTTCACAAAACCGGGGGAGAAATTCGCAACGACTGCGGACCAAAGCTTATTCGAAAGCCCTCGAGGAGTATGCCTCCTCGCTGGAGAGATCGAACCCCTTGTCGTTCCTCATCCACAATCTTTACGGCCCCTTTGAAGACATCCAAAGCTACGAAAGCCGGTTGAGGTTCTCAACCTGGTCAACCATCTGCTCGAGCTTGATGGGGGAATCGGAACAGGCATATCGTGCCATAATCGGACAAGTCCTGGTGGCATTTGCGAATCTGTACGAGTGGCAGATCAAGGAACGGCTGGAACTGTTTCTGATGAGCATTTTGCAACGAGGTGCATTCCTCCTTGATGAGGTCGAGAAACCGGGTGGGAGCCTGCACTCTGATCTCGGTTCTTTCGACCCCTTCAGCACCCCACAAGCAAAAGACTTCTTTACAGAGGCGGTCAAAGAACTGTTCGCCATACTAAGCTGCGAGGGCGGGATCCCGGAAGGTGCGCTCCAAATTGCTCGTGCAATCCTCGGGAAACTCCCATCCGAGACTGCGCAACGCGATTTTCGTGGCTACTTTCTCTACGAATGGTTCATGCAGGCATATCTCCGGATCGCCATGACATATCCCGAGAACGAGAAGATGCTCCTCCAGTCCCACATCAATGAGAAGGCAAGGTCCACTCTACTTGATCAGTTGTGGCGACGGGCGTATGATGTGGCGACCAACCCGGAGTCCTCCCAGCCAGACGATGTGAATTACTATCTGCAATGCATCATCAACCAACTCGATGCAGAGGAGAATTGCCACGATCCCTATCGGGCGAACAAGTCCCAGCACGTCCAGCCGACATCTTACACCCCAGCTTTTGTGTCGGTCTGTGCCGCTGACATCGCACATGCCCTCGACGCTCTCAGTCCCCAGTACATCCACACCTCAAGTCCCTATGATCCGTTCTTCAGTGGGTCTCATTCCACATTCAGCATGCAGTATTCCCGTGCCAGCACCAAATTCGATCGGCTGCGTGGGCGGATTCTGGGGGTCATTGAGCCTGGTCATTCGTCGAAGAATATCCATCCCTGCCAAGAGAACTGGGCGGTCCTTGTGGTTACCTCCCAAGGCCACTTGTCCGCCTCGACGTGTGACTCGCCCCCCCCAAGAACTACGGAGATAGAAGCACTAGGTCGTCTTCATCTCGCTGAAGAAGCTGCGCTTCGGTTGGTAGAAGGATCCACACCAATCTCGAAACCTCGAGGATCAAGCCTGGCTGAAAGAATGGCTATACAAGCACGGGCGGCTCAAACAAAGACTGATCACATCGAATCCATGTACTGGCAAGACGCCCTGACCTTTCTGCGACTTAATTATCCTCTGACAGTATGGACGGGGGATGATACCAAGGTGCTTGGGCCGCTGACCAAGAAGCTGAAAGCTTGTCAAGGGCAGGACGAAAGCGAATGTCGTGTTCTAGCACAAGAAGTTGCGGGGTTGGAAGCATCGTACAATTTTGCGTACGCCGAGATCTCGAAACTCTCCAGTTGGCTGGATAAGCTTCGAATTAAACTTTGGTACACGAAGGATGTAGTCAGTTCGAAGATATACGAAGAAGCGAAGAATATCTCGGTGGCGCTGAACAACATGGCTCTGTCACCGGCGCTAGAAAGGGGCATGTCCCCCGGAACCAGCCGGCCGAGCACATCGGGGACGTCGGCGTCGTCACTTTTCGACCAGCCTGGTATTGATACGATGAGTCTCCTGAAAGCACGAATTGAACATGGTGGACCGAGAAAGCTCTCCGACAGTCAGATTGGGCTGACCAAAAAGTGGCTGGAGCGGAATCACGTGGACAATTTTTGCACCGGGGAAGAACGAATTCATCGATTTTGCATGGAGGTCAAGATTGCAACGAAGAAATTGGTGGGAGAAACGCTCTCCGACAGCCCTGTGCTGTGGTCGAGTGAGCTCTTTGCGCGGGAGAAACGGAAATTCGATGTCTCCGTCTTCAGCGCTCAAGCCAGCACGAGAGCCCCAAGCGCCATGAGCGAGCCTCTCTCCTCCAGTCCATTCCCATCTCGTACCGGATTCGTGGGTTCGCGGGCCTCGTTCAACAGTCAAGGATCGAGCCGAATCGGGCGCGAGTTCGACTTGGCCTCACTGATCAGCTCCCCTGGACGGGCAGATACGGCGACCACCCTGGAGTCGGGTAGCAGCGTTTGGTCCCCCCAGCAGTCGAATTCTCGATCGAACACGTCCGCATCGTTGCCATCAAGGCCCGCTTCGACCTACGACGATCTCGGTGTCATTCGATCGACAGACAACAGCCAAGAGAAGACCAAGTTTCTCGATGGGGTGCTCCAGGATCTGACCTGTCTGCTGCTGTCGGACCTGGGATGCCCGGTGTGGAGTTGTGGAAGTGAGACCGACAACTGGATGGATACAATACGACAAACGCCGGGCATCATGGATCGATTGCAGCAAAGAGCGGAAATGGCCCGATTACTGTCCAATACGGACCCCCGAGGCTGCGTCAATCAACGGCAACTTCCGACCGCGGCAGCCAAGCGTGGCCGAGCATTGCGTCCAGATTTGACCGGGGAATGTGATGCGGTCGAATCTGTCCTGGAATATGAGAGTCGGCCTAAAGAACCCGGCGATTTTTCCTTTTCAAGTGCGTTCTACGATATCCTCGCCCGAATCAGGGAGCATGTGGACCCCAACTTGAAGCTGAAGGCGATCTACGAGTTTAAGCATTTATCGTTGGCATTTCAACGAAGCCAGCCAGATTTAATTTCTCAGATGAACAATCAAGACCCGAAGTCGACGCGGCAGAGGGAAGGGAGGCCACGCCGGCCAAGTCTTGACTCGAATATATTGTCGGCAAACGTCGGTCGGCCGGATGCGCAAGAGGCACATTGGGCGAAAGACGAGTCACGGCGTCGGCTAAGCCTCAATCCGGGCGTGCTGTCGGTGAATCTTAGCCGCCGCGGGCAGCAGGAGAATGAGGAGTCCTCTCCATCCGACTTGAAGGAGACAATGAGTGAGGAGTCAAACATTGTGCAGCTGCTCAAGAGACTCCTTTTTGCGTTGGGCCCCAAGACCATCTTCCGCGACCTGCAATATATTGCGGCGTTTGTGTCCTCTCATACCCTCGGGGACACGGAGATGGGCAAGGCATTCCTGCACGTCGGTCTGGCGGCATTGGCATGGAAGGACGAGGTCTGTCGAGTCATGGTGGACGTGGCGGACGAAATTGTGGCCAAAGACGCCATCAAGAGAGAGATGCGGCGAGGCGACGGGCCAGAAACATCGATATTCAGGGCGGCCAAATACTGGATGATAGCGGCCCGAGAAGGCAACGCGATTGCGCAACGAGAGCTGGCCGGCCTTTACCTCACACATCCCGAGGCACCGCCGATCGTCAGTCTGCCTCTTTACCGCTCGTCGGAGATATTCGAAAGCGACATGATGTGGGAAGAACAGCAAGGGACACCACGGAGCAGTCAAGCGCTATGCCTGGCGCTGCACTGGATGCAGCAGGCTGCGGAGAATGGAGACGCCGTGGCGCAGATGAAATTGCAAGAGCGCAGGGTGATTCGTTCAATTCGCTAATAGGGCATTGTTTTTACTACCACGACCAACGTTTTTTGGAGCACGCAAGAGTCGGACGAGAGACCAAGTCTGCTTTCGGTTCGAATGTTTCCATGGTGGCGGTCAATTTGGGGGTAACTCATTGAGAGGGGGCGTTCCCTTTCTTCCTTGAATGGATCGGTGCCACGGAGTTCTTTATTTGGGGTGTGCCATGGGAGATGGAATTCCGTGCTACACGTGTACTTGGTACTTGGGAGGCTAGCTGCGCTTTTGACGACGGAAGGGAATCTGAGCTGAAAGGGGGTGATATGCATACCTTTACAGAGTAGTGTTGAATGGGATGGATGGCCAGGCCCAAGCAAGGCAATCTGATCATCTTTCCTTAACGAGCGTGATGCCGCTTTCTTTTCATTGACAAACTTTAGTATACCAACCATTTGCCTTGATAACTGCCTACAGTCGGTGAGCTATTGTTATCGATAGATTGTAGAGAATAGCGTCGTTAATCGAGTTCCAGGCTTCTCTAGTAGCATTAATTAACGCTAACCTAGTCTCTAATATCTATATCATTACGCCAGTAATAACTGAAATTAGTGAATGTTAGTAGTTAGATCTCTCTAGCGCCTATGGTGTACACGCCGTGACACGCCTACAGTGCGCACGCCTCTACGACCAGACCCTGCTAAAGAACAACCTACGACAAGATATATGGAGGTCACGTGACCCAGCGGTCACACTATGGAGGTATTTTAGCTTAGGAATTGTATGAAACAGTGACAACCCGTTTGGTGAGCGGCGAGCAGTTTTCCCTATGCTTATGCTGCCATGTGCCGGCTTGAAGACAGGCCCCTCCCGGTGATTCGGTCGCAAGACATGCTGTGCGACGTGATCGGCTCGACTCAGAGGACACACCAGGACAATCAACCGGGCCTAAAAGAGGGCCCTGGCTAGGTATAATCTTGAGTGATGGTCATGATGGTCATGGCGATGGTTGCATGAACTATGAATTACGATGCCGTACAAACAGTTTGAACACCCCTGTAGTCAACTTAATAACCTACCTTATTCTGATTCGACTAGATGTTGGTCCTTCGGAGCGGTTCATAACAATAGATACAAAAGAAATATATCTTCCCCCCCCATGTCCGTGTACTCTTCCGTAAGCCAGCGAATTGGATAACGCTAACGCCGATATGATGGGGAAGGCGAGGGTCCTGTTTTCAAGCCGGCATATGGCTTGGTGGCCCGTTGATGCCGGCCAGGTTGGCTCCATAGCCAGCGAATCGGTCAATATTGATGTCGATGTGGTGGGGAAGGCGATAGGACGATCCGAGGTCGTTGACAAGGGAACCAGCCCGAATCTAACCAACTGAGAGACGCTTCTGGGGTCACTCGTGGTCACTGTACTGGGTAGAAGAATAGCAGACGCGTGATGACGTCGGCTGCCTGCTCGGCAGCGCAGGAGGGGGACCGGGACAGGCAGCCCACACCCTCGGAGCAGCTTACTGGTACTCAGTACCTACCTCGAACTAACGTTACTTACCTATTATTGCCGTGCCCACCAACCCTACCCAAGTCTTCCTGGGGCCTGGGCAGCAAAGGAGGTAAAGGATGCCGCCTAAACCGCCTAAACCGCCTAAACCGCCTAAACCGCCCAACCGTGCTCCTTAGCCAACCAGGCAGCTCCGCAGCCCCAGTGAACCGACTGACTGCCCCCATGGCCCCTCGGCCCCCCCCACCATCCGCCAATGTCATTGCCTGAGTGACTCGAACAAACACCACCTCGACACGCAGGCGACTGTCACACGCCCACCGAACCACTGCGAATCTCCCATCTGATCGGAACAGAAACAGGACTGAACCACTGATCCTCCATCCCGTCCTGTTGTTTCTCTCCTACCCAAAACCAAAACCTTCTTCCTTGCTTCTTGCACATGCTTCCTGACAGCATAGCATCGACTTCGCAACCTTCACCATCACCCATCACCATCACCCCGTTCCCGCCTCTGCTCTCCTCCTCAGCCGCCACCATAACCAAATTCCTCATCGACAGCTGCATCCTCCCTCCTACCGGGACTCTCGAGCCTGCCGACTACTAGCTACCAACTACCTCCGCCACTGTCATCTCCA
The DNA here is from genome assembly GCA_001599795.1 of Exophiala calicioides. NCBI lineage: Eukaryota > Fungi > Ascomycota > Eurotiomycetes > Chaetothyriales > Herpotrichiellaceae > Exophiala > Exophiala calicioides. The sequence goes on along the minus strand of BCHZ01000005.1, from coordinate 406,645 downwards.
TCGCAACCAGTGACTGCCTTTGTCTATCTTCTCTCCGTTGGCTACGGCGTGCCTCAGATTCACGGTTGATCCGCTGTCGACCTACCTGCGTCAACTGCTTCACCCCGCGTGACCACCCAAACTTTCGGTCGTGTCCTCGTCAGTCGCCACCGTCTCCGATCTCAACTTCTCCTCTCGATCCCGCTCAAGCTCTCCCGCCTGCTCCTTGCTTCATACCTCCCTCCTGAACACAGAATATCAAAATGCCTGTCGAAGTCCGCAACTCGCCACCGCCGCTGCACCACCCGGCTTCGGGTAACATTCGACCGAAAGGTACACTTGCCTTCTTTCTCTCTTCTACACAACCACACACCTAACAATTCTCTAGGAATCTTGAAGAACCCTTCTTTCTCCTACGGTAGCGCCCGACAAGCCTCGCCTGTCCACGAAGACTCCGCCCATCCTGTTTTCTACCCTGTCGACCCCAAGGAAGAGAGGGACCTCGTCCTCCAGAATACCCTCCAAAATGCCGGCCATCGACGTTCCTCGTCTGCTGCGAGAAGAGCTTCTATATCTCGACGCCACTCGTCGGCCGCTGGTGCTGTCGAAGATGACCCGGACAAAATCCGCTTGAAATGGGACGAGGCCAATCTGTACCTAGCCGAACAGGAATCTGGAGGTCGCATGAAAATCACCGAACCAAAGACCCCGTATCAGTATGGCGATGCAATGGAAGAAGAATTCGAAGAAGATGTGGCGATCGACCCTCGCTACGTTAATGTCGACGAGGTCGATCTCGCCCAGAACAAGTCCCAGAGGAAGCACCGCGAGAGCGAGATTCCTGGCTTGGAACTGGGCGAGCCCGAGGATGATTTGAGCATGGTGACGGCACCCGATGATGATCGAATCGAGCGAGCAACTAGTCTGTCGAGGGAAAACAGCAAGGAGAAACATGTTAGTGTCAGTGATGGAAATTCGGGTGATGCCGTCACCGAGTTGGTTGGCATGCCCACCAGCGAGGAGCAAGAGAAACACCGCGAGTTCGAGGAACGGCGGAAGAAGCATTATGAGATGAAGGATATCAAAGGTCTCCTTGGGTATGTTTATCCTCCTCCTTTCATCGCCGTCGATGGAGGAAATACTGACTGACCCGTGTTCAAGTCACCCTGACGAGTTGGACGTGGACGACGACGAACCACCCCGAGTCCCAGCCGCCATACCTCAGAATTTACCTGAGAGGGCGCTAAACGGAACTCGTTAGGCCAGACTTCACAACCCCTGTGAAGCATGCGTTGAAGAGCATGCGTCCAACAATGCAAGTCTCGGTCAAATTTCTTTCTTTTTGCTTTCGACCGACCATGTTGGCTACCACCCACAACGAGAAGTCTGAATTCTTGGGTGCCAATATGGGCAAGTTACCGACACGGGCGTTGCATAACGGTTCTAGAAGACCGCACAACTGCATGACATCAACGGGTTCTGCTCTTGGGAGATAAAACCATTCTCAGGTCTCATTTCCTTCGCTCCAACTTTTCGCCTTTGCACAAAGTTTTTCATGTGTTATTCCAAACATCACAGGGAACTACAGCTACCGCGACAATGGCATCGATCAGCCTTATCTGGGTCACTTTCATTCCGTCTTCGACTCTACGACCATGACGATACACCTTTTCACTCTTCCAGCGTCACACTTTTGCCACAACAACTCTTTGTTTGTTTTAACTTGATTGAAGCATTGGGGACCGAGAATCCACCATCGGACCGAGAATCCACGGCAGGTAGGGGGAAAAGGAAGGGCAGAGGAAGATACCGGGAGATTCGGGATTTCGAAGATTTTCGTTCACTACCACCACGCTAGGAATTGCCAGTTTGAAGCACTCCGAGAGAGGAACGTGCTCCAAGTTTCCTGCTGGCTGCTTGTGACGGACTCGGTTTGCTTCTGCCGTTAGTCTTTTTTGCACGGTGCCTCTATCCGATGCTTGCGGCTTTTTCATGCCAAAATGAAGCAAACCACGAGACCCACGCTACGCTACAGCCAGGCGGGAATCTATTATGAGATAGCAATTAGTTACTAGCTGCTAGTGAGCGAGCGCAAGCCAAAGTGAAATAGCTACGATGACGAGACGTGACTGTTTGGTGTTCCGAGTCCGCTCTGCCTATCCTACCACCTACCCCCCAACCCGTCGCCGTGCCTACTCCTGTGAAGAGAGACAGGCGAGGGAAGGAGGTCCAACACGTAACTACCCAGGAGCTCCGTTGCCGAGGGGCGGATGCTACTGCTTTTCGTCTGTTAATAGGACAATGTCCCTGGCTTGCTTGGTATTCGAGCCTAACTATCACACACGCAAGTCGCAAGTCGCAAGTCGGTGCTTGTCCTATATCCAACCTCCATCCGTCCTCGGAGCAACGGACCATCATGAAAACCCCGTCCGGACATGCTCAAAGGAGGTTGTGGAGTGTGGGAAAATACGGATACACACAGTCCCCATCCGCAGCAATGCCGCCAGGAGCAGAGACAACAGCTCACAAGTCGATCGATCAACCAGCATTGCCAATCCACAGCCTCCCCAGGATCAGCGTCTGCACGATGTCTTCGTTGCACATGACTTTGATCTGGGCGCCGCATTGTGCTTTCTCGCCATGGCCGCCACGCTGGTTGGCCCTGGCGACCGCAGCTTTCGAGCTCCCTCTGTTGTTCATACCAATCCAACCACTGCCATTGCTATTCTTGCCCAACGACGTCGCCGACGAGAACAAGGCTTTGGCAGCACCGATGTCCCGATCGTCTACAAAGACCCATTCGACCGTCGCCATATTCGTACCATGGCCGTCCACGTCCTCCTGACCACCAAGGGACGACACAGTTGCAGCCTTGTCGATCGCCGCCCGTGCGGAAGATATATCCGGTTCCATGTCGATGGTCCCGGCGCCGAGGGCACGGATGAGGAACAGATACGGCTTCCGCTTGACCTCAGCCTTGCCGCGGCCCATGACGACCAGGACACGCGAACCGCCGAGGATGTTGGGTCTCGCGACTAGCATGTCATTGACTTTCCCCGCCGGTTCCTGGTCCGCGGGGGCAGGTGGCATGGAGATGATTCTGGATCTTGTTGCGCCGTCGAGCTCGGCGCTCTCGCCCGCGGGGAGGAGGTATGCCGCCCAGTCCACCAGCTCGTCCGCCTGGATGCACGCGTCGATCCATTTCCCACTCAGACAAGGTAGACCGAGAGCCAGGGCTTGCATGTATTTCTCCTTTCGTGAATGTCGTTCTGTTAGGAGGGCTGTGAAATTCAAATCGGCGAATTGCTGCCGCACGACGACAGAGTCCGGCTCGAGGAGGTCTAGAAATGACTCCTGCAACACGAAACCGCCGTGGTTCTGGATCAAGTGGACGATCGCGGTCTTGCGCCCGACGTCTTCGTACGAGATTGCAAAGCCCATGTTCGCAAACACACCAGCTGTTGATATATACGGTGCACTCGCTGGGATGGCTGTTGGTATACCCACAGTCAGGCCCCGCCGACTTCGTGAAGTTGGTGTGCTTGGTGTAGAAGCTCGGTCGACTGGCGTGGAGAGCCCTGGCAAAGATACCCGTTGGGTTGGGGTGATGTACTCATACGTGCGATCCTTGAACTGACCCCACATGTTGCTGTCAAGGTAGATGGATGAAATAGGTACTGCTTTCGTGGTTTCGGTTGACATATCTGAAGGGAGGCTCTTTCGCTGCTTTTGTGAGACGATCAAAGTCTTGTAGCCTCGAATGTCTGTCACCGGGGGATCATCGCACTCGCGGCTTCCCGTGAATACCTTGTCCTGGAAGCCCCGAACGACATATGAAACTTTAGGGATGCCTTGCAAGTTGACTTTGACCAAGTCACCAACCCGTAGGTCTAGACTGCGTACGCCATACTTGTCCAACTCATCAGGATCGTAGCCCTCCCAGCGAATCAAGAATCGGGTTGAGTCGGTGCTAGAAAGACCAAGGCATAATGCGGGATAGTATGCTCGAGATTTACCGTTAAAACAAGCAAATACCATGTTCGGAGCCAGCATTTCCTCAGTTGAAGCGGGTGCATTCATCCCAGTTGAATCTCGGCTGGCTGTTTCGTTCAATGAGACCGGATCAGGGCTGTCCGTTCGTAATTCGACCCTAACATCGACAGATTCCGGAACCTCACTGGTGGTCTGCTTCTCAACCCTCTTCAGCCGCTTTTTGGAATTGCTAATCGACTTTGACAATTCATCCAGCTCTTTTGCTTTTCGCCTCTGTCCCGCCGACTGTCGGACAACCGGGATGGCCTTCTGAGGTGGCGAGGCGTCAAGATCCCATTTACAACTTCGCGACGCCGAAGGAACCGTTTTGGTATGAAGCTTTGGAGCGCTCGCGATCTTGGAGAGTGATTTCCGCTCTTTTTGGAAAGATGTTGAGAACGGTATGGTAGGCTGCATGACAAGGTCTGGTACCTTGTCATTAGGTGCGGAAATAGTGTGTTCCCCGGGGATTTCGAGAGACGTTGTGTCTTCTGCCTCATGTGCATCGGTCTGGATGACGGGCTCCTCTGATTTGTGGCGGCTACTACTGGCAAACGAGGGGTCAAGTCGCAAGCGTTTTGCTTCATTCGACGCCGGCATAGCTTTGGTCGGGCTGCCTCCCCAAGTGACGTGAAAGTTCTCGTCCAATTCGAGAGCCTGATTTGCATTGAAGCTTACCTGGGACTTGAAAGGAGACTGCTCGGCCGCAATATCTGCCATACGTTTCTGTCTTCGACCTGGGGGAGTGATGACAACAGGGGAGCTATTCAGATCATTAGCATTGGCGGGCTGGGCATCTGTGTCTGAGATGGGGAGGCGAGACTGAGCCGTCTCGAATACAGCCATATTCTCGCTATCTAGGGTTCGCTGCTTGTCGGTAGAGTTGGTCGAACTATTCTGAGGCTGGTGTTCATTGGAACTGGTCTCTGGAATAGTACTGCGTAATGCTTGATGAGATGACGAATTCGTAACAGAAGCAGCTGAGTGGATAGCGAGATCCGGTCCTTCAAAATTGGGAACACAGTCGCCGGCGACTTTGTTCTTTTTGTCTTCCGACCGAACTTCTGACGACTCCCATCGACTTGTAGTGGCTGTACGCTGTGGAGATGCCATTGGGGATTGTGGAACAAAATCGATTCCCGCCTCAGATCCTGTTGACTTGGGTGGTTGGCTAAGTGCCTGATGTTGTCTCCGTGACTGAGATGGTTGGGAATCTGCTACAGCAAAGGGTTCTGAGCCAAGCAGGGTCGTCGCCTGGGGTATGTTATTCGGCCTTCGTCCATGGCCATGTAACGGGCTATCTTCAACCTGAGGTGGAATATCGTGTATGACTCGAAGCAATCTGGCAGTAGTTTCAGGAACTTGAGATGCTGGGTCCGAGAAATTTTCCTTATCCTCGTCGTCCATGGGTAGCAACCCTTGGCTAGATCGTGCAACATCGACGTCTACATTGTCTTCCTGCTCAGTCTCTTCCTCACTTTCGTTTCCAGAGTTTGCACCATTGAGCTTCTCGGAACTCGCAGGACCTGGGTAGTCTGCAAGGTTGTCGGACACAACCGGAATCGGCGAAAGGTGGTCTGGACCTCGGATGGGAGATGATTTGGACAAGGATACGCCTCGAGGCCACCGCCTAGATGGCGATGACAATCGTTGAATTGCTTCTTGACCTCGTTGATACCTTTCCTTTGCTCTCCGATTTCTGGCGGCAACGATCGATTCAGGGCCGAATCCGTCGTCAAAGTCATCAGAACTACCATCATCATCATAGTTGCTCATTTGTTGTCGTTTCAGCTGCGCCTGTCGTTGTCGTTCGGCTTCCTCCTCTTCCATAGTGATATAATGAGTCGCAGGCTCCGTCGATGCTCGCCGAAATGGAGATGAAGTCGCAGTAACAACAGGCCGTGGCTGAAGCTCGATGTTGGGGGATGGACGATCAGAGTGTAGCTCGATATTGCTGACCCGGGCCCAAGGTGAGGTGTTTGCTTGAGTGGCCGCGAATGCCTGGCTGAGTCCCATAATCTGGTCGTTGCCTTGTACTCCATTCCGGAGCAGAGGATTCCGGGGAAGTTCTGGACTGTCAACCACATCTCCATTGTACCTTCTCTTCTTACCAGCCGTGGCAGGGGTCTTGAAACGCTGCGACTCGGGAAATTGAGGAAGAGCATGTTGAGACTGGGAAGGAGAGAAGTCGGCTGGATCTGATTCAAGGGCCCTTCCTGCTCTCTGCGGCGAAATCAAACTTGAGAGGAGGTCAATATGACCCTCATCGCCCTCGTGCAATGTGAACTGCGTATCCTCCTCTTGATCCTCCCGGTCCTTTTGGCTTTCCCCCTCTCCTAACAATTGCCTGGCGCTTCGACTTCGGCCGATAATGGACTCAAAGTGGGAGGGAGACAGCTCTTGTGTCGCTGGTTCACTTAGTTGACTCAACATGTTCCTAGCAAAGAGGGTGGCTGTTGTCGGCACAGACAGTGGCAGAGGTAAGAGGAACTGCGCCTGGCTCTCGACATTGGCCGCGGACAGTTGCTGAGAATCAGGAACGGTGCTGGGGAGTTCAGGGACCGAGTTCGGGGAGGTCTGGGAGGCTTGGGAGGCTTCAAGCTGTGCAACGGGTTGGACCTGAGAAGCGCGGACAAATGCGGCACTGAGTGCGTCGGGATGTTGGTTGGCGACCAGGTTTGATTCCGAAAGTGGCTGCTCATACGTGAACTGCGGCGCGATTAGCGTGGGTGACCAGATGTTGGGATGCGCGCAGGTCGCAGGGTGAGGATTGGGCAACAATGATCCTACCTGCTCGTCGAGGGGTTGGAGGGCGGCAAACTTGATGCTTGCAATGTCGATACTCTCGCTATCCGTCTCCATGGATGCGGGATGCGGGATGCAGTTCAGTTCATGTTCAGGTCTCTGGCGTTGGTCTGGCATTGGTCGGGATCAGACGTGTCAAAAAATAGCATGCAGGAAGCGCGCGTGCCACCACTTTGCGTTACGCGACGTGCGGGGCTGACGGCAAGGCACAGGCCCCCTTTCCCTCTTGGCATATCTCAGCCTTGTGTGTCCACAGCCTTGTCGGCCACGGGTCTCTTCACCCCTTTATCTTCATGGAGTGCGATTTCACGTTCTGGTCGACCACCTCCGTTTCACTTCACTAACAGAGCACCAAAGAGCACCAAAGAGCACCAAAGAGCACCAAAGACCGCGGCTCGATCAAAACAACAAAGCCCCGCATTTCTTCTTCCTGATCGAACCATCAAACGCCACCCCAGCTACACCGCCATCCTGAACTTCAATTTATCCCCAGCAACAATCTCATCCTCCATCTTCTGCAATTCATCCACATCCCATGTAGCAGCAAGATACCTCCCACTCAGCCAGGGCCGCCTTTCGCGCGTGAGCCAGGTCAAGAAGCCACCGCATAACCCGACATCGTCTATCAAATCTGAGGGTTTTTCGCTGTTAGTGTTCTCCCATCTCCCGCGGGGGCCAGAAAACGAAACACTCACTCGTCTCCCACACATCGCCTTTGACTGTGCTGTGCTTTTCAGTCTGCGGGGTGAGCACGCCGCCCGGATGCACTGCGTACGCCACCAACGCCTCTTTATCTCCCTTGCCCTCGCAGTGATCGTTGTGCATATGTTCGACCATGCGACAGGTCGCAAGCTTGCTCAGGTTGTATGCAGTCGGCACGAAGCTGCTGCGGTCCATATGCGCTGCCAAACTCGTGATGATGATGTACGCCCGGACCGGCGACGGGTTCGCCTCGGCGACCAAGGTTGGCGTCAGGTATTTGGCGACATAATAACTCCCCCTCAGGTTGATGTCAATCACTCGGTCGAAGTCGTCATCCTCGACAATCCCCACGGGCAACCGGCGCAGGGTCTCCTCCCCTGTTTGAGGGTCCGTGTCGTAGATGTATTTACTGATAATCCCCGCGTTGGCGACCACGACGTCCAGACGATCGTGGAATCTCTCCCGCACCGCGTCGGCCAGTTTCTTGACTTCCTCGGCGTTGCTGGTGTCGCACCTCTGCGACAGAATCTCAATCTTGGGGTTGATATCCTTCAAGTCCTGGGAGAGAGCATCGAGGTCGCTCTGTGTGCGGCTGGAGATACAGATTCCTGTGGCCCCTGCTCGCGCGTAGGCGAGAGAGATATGATACCCGAGGCCCTTTCCCGCACCCGTGACCACGACGATGAAATGCGACGAGGTTCTGTTGTTTTCTGGCAATGTCGGCCCTTCCGCTCGAGTGTGCAGAGTGGGCGTGAAGTTGACACCACAGTGGTCTGGGAATGCCATATTCCAAATTTGGTGCCTGTAATTTCAAAAGTGAAAATTGGTGGCCCAATCGCAAGTTGAACCATCGATATATCCCCCCCCTTCACGTTGCAAGACTCTTGCTCTCTGCTGTTATCAGCTGACGCGTTTGTGAGACTTGAGGCTGTGGTCCTACGTATCACGCGTAAAGGGAGAAGTGAAATGCCGACATTGCTGCAACAACAGGACAGTGGGACAGTTTCCCTCGCTCCGACAAACGCGAAATACCCATTCTCATACTACCCTCGAGGTGTCAGGGCCGCAGTAGCTGGAGAACCGTTCGTTGCCTGACGACCTCGACCGCACACTCCCCGCACAAGAAGAACAGGTATCCTCGGTTAAAGCCCTCGGCGGCGTCCATGCTTGACCAGCATTGGGTCATTGGCTGATCTGAAGTAGGACCAATCTAACCGATATGCAGGCACCCAGGAGGCACGAGTCCGAAACTGCCGTAATACTTGGAGAATGCCGAAGGTCGAGTTGGGCGGCCACAATAATACTCAGGAGAAGGAGGTAGTCCGCTGAGTACGGAGTCCACCCCCGAGTTCTGTATGGATCTCTCATACTTGCTCGAGCTAATACTCAGATGTGGAACGGAGAGAGAGGCGGAATTGACCTAGCCAACAGCTGTTCGCCGTCCTTGGAGCCCCGACTTGATCGATGAAACTGGTATCGTCTACAATTAAGCTTGAAAGCAGCAGCCAAAACTTCCTGTCGTCTCTCGTCACTCGAAGTCGTAGGAGGGTGGTGGCAATGGAAATAACAGTATCCTTGGATTGGATGCATATACAGCATATGTGCGTCATAGCTAGAGCCCTGACCAGTAATTATATTATTACAGCAGACTACTGAGAAGACACAGTCTCCCAAGTTGTAGATTCGTTGGTCTCGCAGTTGAACGACCATTCATGATCATGCCGACGCGGACCCAGACTGAATGGTCTGGTGTGCGTTGCGTATCGTCATAAAACCCGTAAATTCATCCAATATTCGTCTTTCAATCCCGACTCCGGTTCGGGGTCCAACGCCGTACATTTACATCTCGAATTTTGTAACGTGAAAGAAGTCGACCAATGTCAATATCCTTGCCCCTCTCCTCGTTCTTCAACGGGGGTGGAATATCCACATAGCACATCACCAACTGCTTATGGACTTGTGCCTGAACTCGATTGACCCCGTGCAACCACCACCACGTTTTCTTGGTTTTGCTTTCCACCAACTTCTTATTCTCAGGGCTTTCTGTCCAGTAAGGGTGACTGTACGACGGTATGATGACAATTGCAAACTCGGCGTGCGAGAAAGCAGGCCCTCGGTTGTAGAGCAGAAAATCGGTCGAAAATTTGACTCCAGATCTGACCACCCAACCGAGGGAACGGTAGTGATGATAGACAGCGTACGATAGCATGAAAGAATCATCAGGCACGGCAGGGACGGATAGTGATCGTGGAGGGTGACAGGAGTGGCGTCGGAAAAGTGATAGAAGAGAGGAGGGCGGAAGGATTGCATCACTGTCGTCACAGTAAATTTCAAGAACTCCCAGGCCATAGGACAGAAAGAAGGCCTCTTCGAGAGACAAGTTCAAGTGCTCTTGATTCTCTTGAATCGACTCCTCCTCGGGATGTGACACTTCTAAAGGCGATGATCCGGGGCTTTTGATGGGTGATATCACAGGAGAACTGAGGTCGAACTCCCTAGCTTCGATGGTCGGGGAGAATCGCACAGTTTTGGTTCTTTGTAATCGCTTCCCGAGAGGGCCTTCTGCATGGCTGGCCTCTGAAGAAGTTGATGTTGGCGGTGGGGTGGGAATGCCGTTGGCTTCCAGGGCTTTCTTCCATTCCTCAAACTCGCTGATCGTGCCAGTGCCAGTGCCAGTGCCAGTGCCAGTGTCTTTGTCCTTTTCTTTTTCTTCTTCCCCCTCGGGCGTTGCGGTGCCACTCGCCGAGTCCAGGACACTACCAATGTCACTTATATCCCGGGCATTCGTTTTGAGGACATTTTCTGAAACAACACCATTGACATGACCGTTCAGGTTGCCATTTGGCCGAGCCTCTTGCGACAGCTTCTGATCGATCTCTTCTTGCTCTTTACGAGCCCGTTCCAGCTTTTGTTGCCTTCTTTCTTGTCGACGCATAGCTGTATTCTCTTCTGCCGTCAGTCCTTTCTTCTTGCGGTTTTCCAGCCAGGTCGGCTCGCTTCGACTCAGACTGCCTTTCCCGAAAAATCCCATTTCCCATAGCTTTCGGATGGTGTCGGGATCGGTGACATGAATCGACGAGGTGGCCGAAGAGAAATAGCCATTGTATGTGGGTCGAGTAGGCGTAGAAAGGACTTGGGCGAGGTATGACAAGGCTATTGCGACCAATGACAATGGATTGTGAGGGATCAGGACTGGAAGAGGATGGACTTCGACAGGCAATAGATTCCGGTGAATGTAGTTGTAGTTGGGCCGTCGAGGGCGTCTTTGGGGTTTGGAGGAGCTGGATTTTATGGACGAGGCCTGGCTAAGAGCCGGCTCGACAACGGAGGACACCATCATAAGGTCATGGCAGGGACATCTATCAGATCAAAACAGGGATTAGCCTTATCTCGATTTGACTCTGGGGTCGTGCGAGGTTTATGTAAGAAAGAATCGATCAGATACCGTTGTAGTCTAATACAAAGGCCCGCATTGGAGGAAGCTGAAATCAAAGTGCTTCCTCCTAGGCAAGGAATGGGTCATCAGCGGAAAGATGGGGGGTGAAGTGGTGTGATTTAGAGCCATTAGATTGGGCATACTTACTCGAGAGCCGGGGAGCCGCAGGTCGAAAGGAAAGTCACTGGGAGCTTCCCTGGGCGTCAACGCAGGGCGAGATTTTCCATCACCGACAGGATGAGTGGACGGAGGGAGGGAATTTGCAGGCGAGTTCCGGTGACTGGACGAATTGAGGGATGGTTTGGTGGCGAGGGTGAAATGGAGGAATGAGGATTTTGGGTGAAAAAGAAAGAGTTGCAACAGTAAGTTTCAGACGCAGGCGCTGGCAGGCAAGCAGCGCACGGTGTATGGAGGAGCACTGGGTAGTGCTTGGCCCTGAGTGCTTAGTCCTCAGTGCTTAGTCCTCCGTGCTTAGTCCTGCCAGTGAGTGCAGAGTCCTGCCTGCGTCTTGTTGGCTGCGTGCCAGTTGTTGGCTGCAATCTCGGCGTGGCGCGGGGAAAATTTCATTGCAGCTGCGCTTGCCGAGTTTGATTTCTCCAACCACGTCTCTGCAATTATTCCTTCGTCCCCAGGCGACCATCCGCACGAGAACAATCCGCGACGAAAACCACCGAGCCCTCGATTGATCAGTCGCGAGGACAGAAGGAACAGCCCAACCTAGTGCCCCGTGGCTACGCAACCCGCGACAACGACAAGACAACAACACCGACACGATGCATTTGATGTACACCGAAGACCCGGCAGGGAAACGAATTTACACCCTCAAAAAGGTCCTCGACGGCGTCGTCACCAAGTCCGCCCATCCTGCACGATTCTCGCCTGATGATAAATACTCGAGGTACGATTGCGGGAGGTGACCGTGTGGTCCATTGCCCATGTCTAACATACCGCACAGGCACCGGGTTACCCTGAAGAAACGATACGGACTGCTCCTCACCCAGCAAAGTACGTTCCCCGCTGCCATGCTTTTAGTGCCCAGCAGCTGACAAGTTGGCAGAAGACGAAGTCAAGAAATGAATGGGCTATAGATCGGGATGGTGGGGGTTGGCGTACGGCGTTGCACCAAAAGAGCAGGACCTGGTGGTGATAAATTCGAGGATACCCACAGACTCCATGTTAAGAGGTCATAATGCAACGCAAGGCTGCTTGGATAATTCATCAACCATTTCTCGGACTACCGCTTTCGAGAATTGACCGTTCTACCAGCTCCAATTCGCGGCTTTCCAGATGCGTGTCCTCTGTTTCCCGACAGGATACTGGGAAGAGTGTCCTCGTCCATCAGATCCTTCTCTTTCGTCCTCTTCATGGTCGTCATGGCTCTGATGTACTCTTTCTGATCCTCTGCTAGCACCAGATCACTGCCCCAGCCTCCTTGTCCACCCCCTTGTCTTGTGCCTTTGTATTTCTGGTTGGAGCTGCCACTGACCGGCTTGGGTATCGAGTAGACGTTGCCTTTATTGTTCCATTGCATCTTGGCTTTTAGGTGTAATTTGACTTCGCCACGATCGTTCGTCGTGCAGCTCACCCGCGTCAAGGTCGGCTTCCCACATCGCGCACAGAATTCTTTCGACATGTCCTTTGTTGTTGAGAAACAGCCGTGGCAGCGCAGAATAAACTGTTTGATTTGCGATATCCTCTGGCAGGTTTTGGTCGATAGGAGATTGAGGTTCATCTGAAGCAGGACGTTCTGCATTGCAAAGTCCCCGGTCATTGTTGCCACCTGAAGATGCTTGGTAGCGGATTGTGACTTGCTTGTGGCGGTGTCATCCTTTGCCTGATGTTTCTTGATGTTTGAAGGAGTAATCCAGCCCTCGTCCGAATCGGAGCCCTCTACGACTTCGGGTTCTGTCGCCGTCGGTTCTGGGGTATCTTGCGGCGTCGATGCCACAGGTTGATCTGCTTGTTCTGCCGATTGTGATGGTAGACTCGGTTCGGATTGTACCTGGTCATGTGCATCCACCTGCTCTGGGACTTGGGATTCAACTTGAACGTCAAGTTCCCCTGTGTCTTTCGACTCCTCTGCGCTATTCTCCACAGGAGGCTCCTCGCCTTGTGCACTCTCTTCCTGCGCTACATCGGATCCCTCTGACGTCTTCAAAGGAGGACTTCCATTCACACGCTTTTGGCCGGGCACGCTTCTGAGCCTCCAATCTCCACCGTTCCGCTCGCATTCAATGTCGTATGCAATTGCCAGAACTTCAAAATCGGTGTGGCTGAGGACTGCGCCGTCTCCAGTTTTGCGCGCAAAGTCCTTGACGAGTTTGAGACTTTCTGGTTGAGGGGAGCGGATGGTGAGGAAAGGTTGGTAGAGGGTTTCTATTCTGGTTCTCGCCTCTTCGCCTCTTATTTCTGCAAGCACGGAGGGTGTGGTGACAAGGACATGACTGTTGGCGAGGAGCGACGAAATTCCGGGGGTATTCAGCAGAAGCGGTGACGAGTCGAGAATTATAGTATGCACTGGCTTGGTGTCCATGGTCGGAGGCTTCTCTGATGGTTCGCTCATGGTTTAATGAGATTAAGCGACCAAAACCAAGATTGTGTCGTGTCTGTTGCTGAGATTTCCACAGTGTCGTCGTTCCCCTCAGTGCACGATGTCGATAAATTTTTGAGTCGATCTTATCTTATCTAGATCTGATGCTACGGCGGAGTAAGCAACACTGAGGCGATCTACTCCGGAGCGTGCACGCGTTGCTGCAAGTTCATTATTCCAAGGATTGAGAGGACGTTCTACGGTACAATATTTACAATATCTTACATGCGACCCCGTACCGTCTAAACAGCTTCCACTTGGACATCTCGAGTCGTGACCAACGACCAATGCCTGAGGCTTGAGGCGACCACATTTGGGCATCATCAGCTTTGCAGGATCTGTTGAGGGGGCTTATCTGACCTCAGGGCTTCTTCTGCTGTCGATCGATCTCAGCAAGCGCCTTGAAACTCCGTCTTATTTCCCATGCCGTCGTCGAGATGAAGCCTGTGAGCAGACCAAACATAGCCGCCGTGTTCCGCACATTGGTCGGATGAATCCAGCCCACGTTTCCTTCCAGCGCGCTGAAAGACAGGGCTACGAAATCAAAGAGTCCGTGGATCATAGCAGAGGGTCCAACAACAGCCCACCAACTCATTTTTTCGCCGTAGTAGTCTCGCCGCATTGCCCGTACTGCGGTGAGAGAAGCAACCAGCACATGCCCAAGGGATCCAAAAAGGACTCTCTCGAAGACAGTAAACGTCAATTTGAGCCCGGTTTCTTGTCCCGTTGTGCAAGCACCGTAAATGTAGGCGATGCCCTCGATCACGCTGAAGCTCAGTGCGCCAGTGATGGCGTAGTCGAGGTAGGCTCTGCTGGGCTGCTGCGGGTCTTTGGTGGCGGTGTCCTGGCGGCGGGCATAGGCAATGGGCAGGTACTTGAGTGTTTCTTCGAGGAGGCCTGCTGCGACAAATGAGAAGACGCCATTGAAGACCCAGGTCTGCCAAGAGAGAGCCAATCTCGCTCGGTAGGCGAGTTCATCTACTGTGAGGCCGACAATGCTGCCGCGCTGGAATTCGTTCCAGATATTTTGCCTCGTTTCGGGATTTGGAAACAGAAGAGGGCCCACTGCGAGACAGATGCCCAATTGGCCAACGGCGACCAGGGCGAGACCGATAGTGCCTGTGGTAGCATAAGTCCAGATCAACGGTTCCAGCTTCCCGCGACGTTCAGGATGGACCTTGTTGGACTTTTGCCATTGTTGGAACACCACGGCGGTGGGGAGGACGGTCAAAGGTGAGAGCAGGGCCGCTTGCGGAGAAGCGAGAGACGTGAGCAAGACAACCGACGGCGGGCCTAGGTAGCACAGAAGTCGAGCCGATCGCGACAGAGATGTGTTTGGTGCCGGATGAGACATGGCGTGCGAGATGGAATGATACTTGAGGTCGACGAGGCAACATCCGAAGCGTTTCAAGCATTAAACCATCAAATAACGGAATCGCTATTTATGTATGCACGAAGTAACCCCCCGGTCATCTCCCGATCTAGATGAGCATAATGCCGCCCTAAGAAACTCGGGGGCCTCGGGCTCCGGCCCTAACGAACTCGGGCCGAGTTATTCCGGCCAATGAGACAGCCTTGCTTGAACGTGCTTTCCAGGCCTTGCTCAGGCCCGTTTCGAGGCCCCTAAACCTAGTGCCCTGGGGCTCTGGAACAAAGGATCTGACGGTTTGTTATGCATTTTCCAATCATGCGAAAGCCGAATTCGGCAGATGGTTCTAGAAATTTAGCAGTAGAAATTCAATGGGGGAATATTGCCAAATACGTTTTGAGTTTCCTGGAGCCGATGGCGGCCGTTGATCAGTCTGCCAAAGCCGCTACCTGACAAGGCTGGCTGGGCTTTACAGTGGCCTTGCCTGGGCACATTCGGTTATCAGAGGTTCCATCTCCGATCGGATAAACGAAGGATTGAATTTAAACAGCTACGCAAACAGAAGGTGAGCATAATCGACTGAACTAAGCCCCTTTTGATTGTGAGGAAGGTGCCTCCGAGCGGAGCCTATTTCCAGATCGATCCCAGTCGACCAGGGCTCTTGCCTATCGTATCAGAACATGGCAAAAGATGCATCTCAGGAAGTGGCGGTCGGATCGCTCTCCCAATTCTATCATGATCTACGCACAAAGCCCTTTAAAAAATCGTCGCCCTTACACCCTTCTTGCGACAGACACCCCAGGTCAGTGTTCTGCTCTCTTCGTTAATTCCTAGCTTCTTTACGACGTACGTAAAGGCCAACGTTCTTCATTAACGCGCTTTCTTGCTGTATCTGCATCCGACAGAATGGCTCCTAGGAAGCTGAAAATCGCGGCCGCAGGCCTTGGCCGCATGGGCAAGCGACATGCTTTGAACTTCCTCAACAGAACACCTCGAGCAGAGCTGGTGGCTGCCTTCTCTCCAGACCCGGAAGAGATTCAGTGGGCGAAGATCCACCTTGAGCCATACGGCGTTACTCTGTACACAGACTACGATCAAATGATCCAGCAAGCTGGGCTTCAAGCCGTCGTTATTGGCACCGCTACTTCAGTACACGCCGAAGAGTCGATAAAAGCCATGGAGAAGAACTTGCATGTTCTGTGCGAGAAGCCCCTCTCCATTAGCATTGATATCGTAAGTCTCCATTGGCTGATATGGAAGACGTCTCAAACACGACCAAGACTAACGTGCTGAAAACAGTGCAAACAAGTGGTTGATGCCGCAAAAAAGCGACCCCATCTCAAAGTCATGTGCGGTTTCTCTCGTCGCTTCGACGAATCCTACCGCGATGCGTACAAGAAGACCGAGCAGGGCATGATCGGCCGCCCCTCGATCCTCCGCAGCCAAACTTGTGACAAACACGACCCTTCAGGGTTCTTCGTCGAATATGCTGCTTGGTCTGGCGGCGTCTTCGTCGACATGGCCGTGCATGACATCGACCTGACACTCTGGTTCTTCGGCGACGATGTGATTCCCAAATCAATCTCCGCCTACGGCATTACGGCCGTACAGCCAGATCTCCAAAAGTACAACGACTACGACAACGCAGTGGGCGTCGTCGAATTCTACGGTGGCAAGATCGCGTACTACTACTGCAGCCGCATGATGGCTCACGGACAGGAGGACACCACCGAGATCATCGGCACTGAGGGCAAACTGGCCGTCAACAACAACCCACAAAGTAATTTCGTCAGCTACTATCACCCAGGTGGTGTTACGCGGGAGGTGCCACCGCATTATTGGGGCCGATTTGAGCAGGCGTTTGTGCGCGAGAGTGCGGAGTTCGTTGACGCCTGTCTCGATGATACATCGTTGCCGCTGAAGCTTAGCAATGCGGTCAAAGCCGTGCAAATTGGCTCGTGGTTGCAAGAGGCGTTGGTCAGCGGGAAGCAGTTGAGGTTTGATCAGATTGGAAGAAGGCTAGAGGCGGCAGCGAAACTGTAAATTCTCTACCGAGTACTTAGCTCGGGCTTTGGAAGGATTGACGCCTTCGCCTGGCTAAGTGGAAGGAAGCATGCCGATTTTTTCTTGGGCGAGAACGTGTTTCGGAATCAAGTCTTCAGATCCAGATTATCCTTTTGCCGTACACGAAATGATCATTCTACAGGTCCACTTATAATTACCAACCTGACCGACTGCTACTCTCCGCACTCGTCGGAGCGAAGCCGTTGGCACCAAAAAAGAGATGTTCTCCACCGTCGTACTGGTTCAGCGTCGCGAGATAGAATTAGGCTTGCTTTCCCCGAAATCACGGAATCAACGGGCTCTCTCCGTTGCTTGGTGGATTCCCCCGTGCCCCTCATCTGTACTTAAGTCTCTCCACGTCTGCCCCAGCCCCCGGGGATCACACTCCAAAAGCGGGATAAGGTCAAACGGGGGATTCCCCGCTTGTGCAAAGCGCTCATAGTTTTCTCCGGGCTTCATTGCCACTTCTTCTCGAACCCTCACTCCTCTACAATCTCCACCAAAGTGCACATTCTATCAGAATAATGCGTGCACGTACTGGATGGTCAGTCAATGCTGCTCCTGAAACTAGTTTAGCCCTCTAACAGCCAGACTTCTCTAGCCAGCCTTGCCGTGATCGTCATGTGAAATGTAAGTGCAGCATCCGGTGCAATGGCGTATCGGATCCTCATGCTACAGAGGTGTCAAGTTACCCGGCTCGAAAAAGTGCCAGAAGTGCTCGGAAACGGATAGAGAATGCGTTCTCAATTGGCCTCCCTATTTCCGACCCGTCAGGTTCGTGCGACTGAAGACCGTTGATGGACGAAGAATCAAACATGATTTGAGGCATACATCCCGACAAGTCTGGGTTGATGTCCCCGCAGAAGGTAAGCAGGGCTAGGTGTCCACCTAGCGCAAGAATTGAATCTTTTTCTGACCTTGAAGATCGACCTGCTTCCAGTCCGATTTGTTCCTCCCGATGATGAACCAGAAAGCTCCCTAGAAGCCGTATGGGAGGACGAGGCACCTAGGAGTCCGACGCCATCAATCGCCACCTTTCAGTCAAGTACTCATACAAACTTCCAAGTCGACCACAATCCCGCATCCGTTTCTGTCCATGGTTGGATCAGCAATCCTTCAACCCACCTTTCCGCCTTCCAACAGAGCCCCATCCTCTCGAACCTCCAACATGACAGCCCGACATCTCATTTTTCCACACCTGGGCATGCAGCTTTAGTGCAATCGCCTGTCGAACCTGCCGGCAGAACCTATTCAAACCAATATCCACCTCCCACAATCATAACCACGCCGTCAATTACAACCACATCTCCAAACTATGGGATCCAAACTTCATGGCAATTCGCAAGCTTACACGAGGCTCGCCTGTTACATCATTATATAGTTCATCTTTCGCTGCAGGTATGTGTCCCTTTATGCAATTAGAAGCGAGTTTAAATATGTAATAGTTTGATTCGTGTGACAAGCAACGCCATTTCGGCAAGGAGATACCCAAACGAGCAGCACATTGTCCTGTCATCAAAAATGCAATCTTTGCCGTGTCATCGCGGCAGCTGAGCCTGCTCGCTGGCAAGGAGGATACCGAGTCTCCTCGCTATGTAAGCGCATGTCTCCGGATTCTGATAACAACCCTCGAAGACCCCCAGGGCCATCTGGACGAAAACCTTTTGGCAGCGGTCATACTATTGAGAACACACGAGGAGATGTCTGGTAAGTAGCCAGTCAAATCGGGATACCTTAAAGCGTCGTGCTAAAATACCAATGAAGATAACGACGAAAGATGCCATCTGTTTGGCACCACTCGCCTCCTAAACTCGATAGCTTCCTTCGCTGCGGATGGTGGACTCGGAGAATCTGCCAGCTGGGTATCATTGCGACAGCATATCTACATCTCACTAACATCCCAGCTCCCCTTCACCATCAACCTCACTAATTACCGCGACTCGGCGGTATTTCACGTGATGGATGATGAATCCTGGGCAAACCGGATCATTTTCATTTTTGCCAACCTTCTGACGCACGTCTTCCGGCCCGACCACGAGCAACTCTCGCTGGAAAAATGGGAGGAGATGGATGCCGAAGTCACATCCTGGGAGTTATCGAAGCCGTGGCACTTTAGTCCGTTATATACGGAGAGCTCCGAAATGACCTCGTCGGATCAACCAAAGAGAAGTCCCTGGCCAGAGCTGTACGTGTGCAATCCTGCTCAGGGTAAGTCGAGAGAAGGCACTCGCGATCGAAAATCATGCGATTGACCAGGCTCCACAGTTGTCGGATTGCAGCATTACTACCTTGCCAAAATCGTACTGGCTATCTATGATCCTCATCTCTCGCAACTGAGTTTTGGTTCATATCGATTAAGACGGGCTTCAGAGGTACGTTCCAACATCTCATTCTCCGGGCCGCTTTATTGAGAACATAGAATGGTATCGATTAACAATCCACTTATAGTCCATCGTCCGAAAGAACCTCCGGATAGTTGTGGGTCTTGCAGTGTCCAACGATCATGTTTCTACCGCCATGTTCCAAGCCTCCCATATCCTTTCAGCTTGTGAGTGTCCCGGCTGATCCTTTTTCTATTGACAAGCCGAGCCAGTCCATTTCTGTTCGCCTATTTCGAACGTGCTTTTTACCACCTGGGGCTGACAAATTCGCACAAAATAAATAGGTGGTATGTACCTGACAAACCGAGAGGAGCAAGATGCAGTTGTCGAATTTCTCGTGCAGATGAACGTACGGATGGGCTGGCAGACATCGCACACCATACAGGACCTGAAACAACAATGGCAAATCTGAAATCTTTTCTTTCCAAATTGTATTCCAAGTTCTAACCGTGAACCGTGATGATCTGTTTTGGTGATGAAATTTCACGGATCATCCCCATACATCCTCCCTCCACTTCCCCTTCCTCTTCAGCCCTTCGCTCCAACTTTTGACATCGGCATCCGTCCAGCCTTTGGCCTCCTTGAAAGTATCACTTATACTAAATCCCACTTCTCTGGCCATCGATGCTCGGCCGCAAATGTAGACATTCGCACCTTTCTCTTCAATCATACTAACGACCTCCTTCCCATATTCCCTTACACGCTGCTGCACGTAAACTTTCTCCACATCTTTGACCCTCGAAAATGCCGTGATGATCTTCAGCACATCCTCTCCAACGGAAGCCTGAAAATCCTCCAATTCGTCTTGGTAGATAAAGTCCTCCTCAGGTCGGCGACACCCGAAGAACAGTAGCATCTCGCCCGTAGGTTTCCCGACGGCGTGTAGCTTGGCTCTTTCGGCGATGAAGGCGCGAAATGGAGCTAGACCTGTGCCTGCTGCGACCATGATGATTGGACAGCTACTTTGGATGGGAAGCTTGAACTTGCTTTTCCGGATGTGTGCAAAGATTCTGGTTCCTCCAAGGGCGTTCAAAGGGCCAGAGAGATCATATTTGATGCTGGGCTGGTCCAACGGGCGCCCTTCTGACGCTGAGAGGTTTGCTCTATTTTTTGAGAGAGCGAGGAGGTAGTTTGATGTCACACCGAGTATCTTTTGTTGCTGATTTCCCAACAGGGCGTCGGCTGCGACTAGGGCTGTGATCGTGGCTCGTCGGGGGCTGAGGACGCTGCTAGAGGAAATCGAGTAATACCGTGGTTGAATAAGGGGTAATGATTCGATTACGTATGAAAGGGGCAGCCTTGACCATGATTCATTGGGGCTGGTGAGATTTAGGAGGCGACCGAGTGTCAATTGCGTAGTTGTGAGGTAGTCGGAGTAGAACTGTTTGTCTTGGCCAAGTTTGAGGACGAGCGCTCTTGACTCGGAGCTTGGAGCGAACGGTACCAGGCCTTGAATGGTACTTCGGGAGACCGGGGCACAAATTTCGAGGTAGCGACTGAAGAGTGCTCGGATAGTCGTTGGGCTTGGGACTTGAGTCTTGACGGCTGGGTCGATGGATTTAAACGTTATCGGAATCTCCTGACGGTCATTTAGTTGAAGTGCTGTCAAGAGTGACTCCGCTTCGCCCTCCGGATTGCTGGGCCAGACGGCAAGGTGGTCCCCAGTTTTGTAATGAATCTCGGGGCAGTCGGACAGATCCAACTCCATGTGAACGCAACTGCGTTCAGAAGAATTAAAAAGCTCTCTTGGATTCCTGATACACAGAGCTCTGATTGGTGAGCAAGCCGCTGCTGACTTTGGGTTGTCTCGGGAGTGGGCAGGCTCTCCGTGGTGGATGTCGATGAGCTGGAGAGAGTCATCCTCGGTGATAGTCATTGTTGGCTGAAATCCCACGGTCTGTTCTTCTAGCTGGAAATGTGTACGAAAAACACCGAAGAGCTCATCTTTCCACGAGAGAAAGTCCTCATCGGTAGATCGCTCTGCTTCGTTGCCTTTGCCCACTGGGAGGAGGAGATTAGCTCCCGACGTGTTTAGATGTTGAACCACCACGTCGACGACACGATTATAGTATTTGTAGTTGCTGTTGCCGAGGCCGAAGGCTGCATATTGAAGGTTTGATAACGAGGGTTGAGAGTCATTGCTGATCCAATCCCAAAAGCCACTTGCGTTGTCGCTTGGATCACCTTCACCATAAGTCGAGAGGATGAAAATGGCGATGTTGCTCTTGGAGAGCTCCAGGATTGATTCTGGATCGTAGTCTGAGAGGTCGGCGGAGAGTGTGCTCAACCCGAATCGCAACTGGCTCTCTTTCGCAAGTTGGTTGGCGAACCTTTCTGCTGTACCAGACTGAGATCCCCAGAACACCACCGCTTTCTTGTCGTTCTCCTCGAGTTTCTTAAGGATGCTGCGTTGTGCGTCTGCCCGAGACTTCCCAGTTCCATTTTGTTGCTGGGGACGTTCGAAGTAGATGTGAAAATGAGGATCAGGCCTATCCCAAACGATCCCTTTCAACAAATACGCAGTGGCTGCGAATCCAGCCACGACCAGAGCAATAAAATCGGCAATTGTATTTGGTCGGAAGCTTTCTACGAGGCGTATAATTGCCTCAGGTAGGACGTTTACATTCAAGGCTGATGAATGCATCACGAAAAACGTACAAGGATGCCAAAGTTTCTCTGTCAAGAAGGATGATCCTGTGAAATAAAATAACGGAACAATTATGAAAGGTAAAAGCCTAGCGGGCAGGTAGACTTAGAACGAGAATCAACGAAGGAACTATTAAGTTCGATCTTGACCGACGAGGCCTTTGTAATGTTTTCTCGTGAAGAACATTTAAAGATTCACGGAATCTAAGTCAAGACTGGAAACATTCTTGAGCTCCGAGTGAATGGATGCCACCAGGATTTGATTGGCCCATCTGCGAGAATCCAAGATCTTTGCCGGAGAACTGAACATGGAGAAAGATTGCCTCGTCCACTTCCCAGACTATCAGGAAGGAAATCAAGAAGAGAAATCCGCTTGGCAGGTAATCCCGAAGCCCTTGCTAGGTCAACTTCCCCGGGGAATTCTTCCACATATGGAACTACTGGAAGAACGGATGTCTTTTTGCGGAATCAGCTTCATTGCATTGGAGCTAGTGTTTGATTTCTTCCAGAAGATGAACTCGCACGCAAAGGAGATTTCAGATGGTGGGGGAGGGGTATCCAAACTCGTAGATTCTATTTGAAGCCCCGGATGAAAGCTCAACTTCATGCTCTCGCCAAAAACCGAGTGTTTGCTTTGACTTCTTTCTCACTTCCTATCCATTGTACTCAAAGTCATTGACAACATGTACGTAATCACAGCAGCTCCGAATGCAACCCTCTTGGGGGGCTTGTGTATACTTTACTTTGTGATTTACCCCATTATTGCGTATTACAGAGATCCGAAAGGTAAGGCATTTGAGCTACTTTATGAATTGCATCATAACTAAGACTGTGCAGGGCTTCGAAAATTCCCAAATATGTCACCTTTGTCCGGCATCACCACGATCCCGTTCATCATATTAGCACATGGAGGTGCTCGATCTACAGCTCTCGCCAAGCTACACAAGAAGCATCCCGTCATTCGCACGGGTCCTAATACCTTGTCATATTCCGACGTTCGGGCCATCAAAGACATCTATGGACATAATACCAAGTGCATTAAAGATACCTCTTACGTCCTGACGTCTGGGTCTCACTTCCACCTTGCAGATGTTATTGACAAACCTGACCATGCGAGGAAACGTAAAGTTTTGTCGTCCGCATATGCCTTGAAAAACCTGGAGGACTGGGAGCATAAAGTGGCGGACAAGACCGCCCGAATGATTTCCCACTTCGACAAGTGCTGCACCTCACCAATGTCCACCAAGAGTCACATTCCTGACAAGGAGGATCTCAATGTCGATTACCGAGCCTGGACCAACTTCTTTACCCTTGACGCCATCGCCGATATTGGCTTGTCGGAGCGACTCGGGTTCCTCGACAATGGCCACGATAGAATTACAGCCCGCAAGACCGATGGCACCCGTTACGAATGCGATTTTCGAGACTGCCTGTATCAAAACGCCCGCAAGCAATCTCTCCTGATTTGGCCCTACAAATGGTATCCTCTCATCAACAAAATCTCCAATATTATTCCCTTCTACGGCAGGATGGGAAGACTGGCGACTGAGTGGGATGGTATCCCGCTTGAACTTGCCCAACGTCGCCTTGAACGATATAGAGCAGGTGAGAAGCTAGATGACTTCTTTCAAGCGCTCATGGAAGACAAAAACGGGAACCCGAACGAGCTCGAATGGGGAGAGATTGTCGCAGAAGTTAGCATCATGATGAATGCTGGCAGCGCCACGACAGCGATTGCAATGGCAAATGTCCTTTACCAGTTGCTGAAAAATCCCGAGATGATGAAAAAGGTGGTCGAAGAACTCGATGCCGCTTTGGAAGACGTCGATGATGTGGAAGCAGTGGTCCCATACGACCGCGTGAAGCATCTTCCGTACCTGAGAGCGTGTTTGGACGAGTCTCTTCGACTATTTCCTCCCACTCCTCAAGCCCTAGCGCGTGAGACTCCACCTGAGGGGCTCAGAATTGTGGACGACTACGTCCCAGGAGGGGTCACGGTTGGTATGTCGGCTCTAGTCGTCCACAGAAACGAGGCTCAATACCCTCAGGCAGACAAGTTCATCCCCGAGAGGTGGCTCGGGGAGGAAGGCAAGAACCTCCAGCCTTACTTCCTAGCCTTCTCAGCCGGTGCTCGTGGATGTATTGGTCGAAACATCTCTTACTTGGAACAGACCGTTGTCTTAGCTTCTATGCTACGCAGATATGAATTCGCACTCCCTCACCCCAATTGGGAGATTGAAAGATTGGAGACTATGAACTGGATACTTGGGGAAATGCCAGTTAAGATCTGGAGGCGGCAGGTTCCAGTATTTTAGTTAGCGAAGGGCGAATTTCCATAGAAATCGTACTCATGATATCACGAATAGAGGAAATCTGGATTTACATTAAACCATGCTCAATTGTCTTACTTCTCTCGTCTTACTTTGACAGATCCTGCTAAGCCTTTGCTGAATCTTGTTCCTCCGACCATTACTTTAATGATGTCTGAGGAGCCGACCCGATAGCTAAGAGAGCGGCAAGATGAATCGATTGAAGAGCTATCTAGAGAATAGGTGCCGGGAGAGCAAAAGGCACAACGCGGAATCCACGGCGATCACGTGTATCGGGCTTGGTAGCACAACATTGTCCTGATCGATATCCACTTGAACCTTCTCGTCTCACTCCCTTGATGCCTTTCTCATCTCTCAGGCAAGGCGGACAGAGTTTTTCACACAGCGGGCACAATTGAAAGCTCCCTGAATGCAACACTTTGACGCCGAGAACAAAAGCAATTCAGTCCCGCATTCCCAGTTGTCTCTCGAATTCCGCAGGTAAATGAATCCCGAACTTACAGTTTATTAGACGGCACCAAAGCTTCCAATCGGAATTGTAGCCTCTGCTCGTCGAGATGCCGCACTCCAAGGTTTGCCAAGAGGAAATCCAAGGAAAGTTTCCCCGAGGTCTCCTTGAAGTAGCAATCTTTCTCCGAGTGAATGAGCACTAAAAAACCTGCTTGTAACTCTCTGACACCGCGTCTCTCCACCTTTCCACCCCGTGGGGAAAATAATGTCCGCGGTCCAAGGGGCCAAATAGGCTTTTCCAACGAGGTCAAGTAATGGCGATTCGCCGTTGCGCTAAACGAAATCCACATCTGAGTTTGTTCCTTTAACCTGGCAGACTGGAAGTGTTGAAAAGGCTGATGGATGCCCTTCTTTCAACTCTGTTCTTTCCCAGCTCCAACAGCAATTCCAAAGGGCTTATCTTATTCTATTGTTCAGCAGATCGATTGCTTATTGCAGTCACGGACCAAAGATTTTTCTTGTTTCCTAAAAATGGCCAGCGACAAGGCAGTCAAGGACTACAGCTCCCACCACGAGGAGAAACTCGACAAAGTCGAGACCCTCGAAAGCAGACAGGGCACTTCTGATGAACTCCTCGAACTCAGCGGCATTGAGGCAACGGCTGCTTCCAAGGCAGCTTGGTTGATCTCCATCACTGTTTCTATTGGCGGTTTTCTGTTCGGTATGCAATCCGACTATGACTAAAGAACCAGTACAACTGACGGATATCCAGGATATGATACCGGCTATATTTCGTCGGTGTTGGTGACGATCGGCACCTCCCTCGGGAAATCACTGAGTTCGAGCGACCAAGAGCTCGTCACTTCGTTGACAAGCGGAGGCGCCTTAGTTGGAGCCATTGGAGCCGGTCTCTCCGCCGACCGATATGGACGCAGATGGCCAATCTGGGGGGCCTGCGTCCTTTTCGTGATCGGAACGGTCCTCCAGACCTGTGCTTATTCCATCTCCCAATTTGCTACTGGAAGGTTTGTTGTCGGCCTTGGAGTCGGAAGTGCGGCCATGATTGTGCCACTGTACAGTACGTATATCTACACTCGCCCTACAATGGTTCGTGTCCTAATGCAGAAACAGTCGGCGAACTGGCTCCTGCTAAATACCGTGGGCGCATGATCGCGTTTAACAACATGAGTGTCACTTTGGGTCAACTCGTAGCCAGCGCAATTGGTGCCGGCTTTGCGCAGCTCCAGGGGGAAGGTTGGCGAGCAACAGTCGGCATTGGGGCTGCACCTCCAATCGTCCTCGCCGGACTTTTGCTTCTTTGCCCCGAGTCTCCCAGACAATTGGTCTCCCACAGCAAGTATGAAGAAGCGGAAGCAGTCCTTTTACGAATCTATCCCACTTCGACTACCGCACAACGCCAAGCCAAGATTAGAGCTATCGAGATCTCGGTCCAAGAGGCCACTCTAACCATGACCGAAGAATCCCTTTGGAAGACATTCAAGCGCATTTTTACGACGCCTGCGACCGGCCGGGCTGTCCTCACGGCGTGTGTTATCATGGCAATTAGCCAACTCGGTGGGTTTAACACGCTCATGTATTACGCTGCAACTCTGTTCAAGATCGTGGGCTTTAACAACCCCACTGCGGTTGGAATCACTGTGTCTGGCACAAACTTCGTCTTCTCGATCGTCAATCTCGTACTGGTGGATAAGTTTGGACGAAGAATTCTCCTCTCTGTCACTGTCCTCGGCATGTCAATTTGCATGCTTATCGCCGCCGTCGCCTTCCAATATATCCCCATCAACACCAAGGACCTGGTGGTTGAGACAGATCACGTTGGCTGGGCTGGTTCTCTGGTTCTCGTCACCATCATTTGCTACGTCGCTTGCTTCTCCTCCGGTGTTGCGACGATTGCTTGGATCGGCACTGAGCTCATCCCTCTTGAAGTCCGAGCTGTTGGAACTATGCTGGTAAGTGGTTTCCCTTTGGCTAAAACCCCAATCATTGAGGTACTGACGAACGAAATCAGAACACCGTCACCTGCTGGAGCACCAACATCATCATCGCCTCGACCTTTCTGTCCATGATGAAAGGCATGACTCCCAGCGGTGCCTTTGGCTTTTACTGCGGCATCTGCTTCTTCGGTTGGCTTTTCATCATCTTTTTCTACCCCGAGGTTAGTTTTCAATGGACACTCACCATCACCACCACCAACAAGCACTAATATTCATAATTCAGGTCAAAGGAATGCCTTTAGAGGCCGTCCGAGAAGTCTTCAGCAATGGATTTGGCGTCAAATACTCCAAGCAATGGCAGAGAGACAACAAGCATCTTGCTAAGGTCACAACCAATACTTCGTTTGGTCATTAGGTTGACAATATCTCAACTAGGCTGGGAGGATGAGGGGCGTTGTCGGAGGTATATATGGATGCAAGGTGGAGGCGAGAAGTCAGTTTGTGTATACGATTTGAATAGATCTCCTTCAATCAATGCATGCTCCAGATCTCTAGTCTAAGTAGTGTTCATTTAGTTCCTTGCTTATTTCAACAGCAGAATACTCTCTTCACTTCTCCCTTGCAGGTGAAGCTGCGATCTTACTAATATGACGACAACAAGCAACAATCACATCCTTCTACAACAACACCTCATCTAGAGACTTGACGGATTTTCCGATGTAGATGTGTGTCTTCCATCCACCCCTCGGACCTGTGGTTGGATCTGGACTTGTAATCACCCCAATCCTACCCCCAACCCTAGTCCATCACGAGTTTTGCGCCTAATTCCTCTCGCCAGAGCTTGGCTTTTGGGACATGCAAGAAATACCCCTACCACTCTATCGAAGAAGGGAGTGAGGCCAGAAGTCGATCCTTCTCTCTCACCAAATACTCCTCGAAGGTCGTCATGCGAATGCCATAGTTCTTTTGGATTCTTTGCCCATCGATAGTGACGTCGACTGTGTTGGCCCACAATTGGAACGTCTGGATAGGGACAACATTCACTGCCTCCACGATTTCCTCCGGCGTGCGCTTCCTGACTCTGATCTGGAGGCGAGAACCACTGAATTTACTGAGGATGTTGGCTGCTTCTTCTATTGTCAGATTCTCGTTTCCAAGCTCGATCTCCTGCCCACTGAAGGTGGTAGGGTCCAGCAGCGCTGCGACGCCGTATCTGGCGATATCGTCTTCGTCAATGTGCGCCATCTTGACACCACTCCCGTAGGAAAGCACGAGCTCGCCGCTCGTGCTGAGGCCAGGAAAGCGCCACGTACTATACGGAAGCAGATAATTTGCATGAAACCACGCGGGACGCAGGATCGTGTAGTGCTTTACGCCGGCCTCACGGGCCACCTTCTCCATCTCTGCTTTAGCGAGATAATAACCACGCACACCACTCCTTTCGCCCTGCGGGTTGTCCCACTTACTCCTGTCGCCGGTGAAGTATGCTGTCGACACCACGATCGACTCCAATCCGGCCTCCTTGCCTGCTTGCACAATGCCTTTGACCTGGCGTTGCTGTGAGTGCTGGTCCGACCGCGACGGCTGCAGGTTCAGATATATTCCTTTGCAGCCTGAGGCAGCTTTGCGGAAGACGGCGAAACTGTTGTTATCTCCCTCGAAGAGAATGAAACCTTGGCTCTTCAGATGAAGAGCTTGTTCACTGCGAATACTGTGTACCACTACGTGGACCTTGACGCCGGCGGCGAGAAGATATTTGACCACGGATCTTCCTTGCTGGCCCGTGGCGCACATAACTAAGTATGTGGCCATGTTTGATGTTCTCGGTTATTTCAAAGTCTGAAGGATGTTGAGGCTTGACTGGCAGCATCTAACTATCCCCTCGGGCCTTGATTTGATCTTTATGCAACTCTATCGACGCTGTGGCTGGATCGTTATCTTGCCGTCAGCTCCATTAAGGGTGGCACGAATGGTGGCTATTTGATTTTCTTTGCCTGGTAAGTACTGTATGCCACCTCTCAGTGGCGCTGTAAAATTGCCACGGAGCCATCGAATGGTAACCGGCAACGGTGAGGCTCTTTAGGCTAAGGCTAAAGCTAAATGGAGGCGGGAATCTAGCCTTGCATGTTGGGTGGAGTGAGGAAGTAAAGCCACTGCGGACGATGAGGATATCTCCTTTCCGGAAAGTTGTCCCTTGCTATTTTGCTGCCTGTGGCAGTTCTGTCAATGATATTGAATGGTGAACCAATGCGTGGCGGAATGTGCCATGCCTCTGAGTAAAACTTAAATGATCAATAAGGACACCGCGACCGCAGATTGCTTGCTCTGCCATGACTGTTGGATCGAGATTTCAGCACGCAGTACTTCAAAGAACTTACAGATCCTAATTGCTGTCGACAAAACTTACCATGGACTCCATTGACCTTTGTAGCAGAGTCACCGTAAAAATCACTGTTGGCTCTGCCATTGTAGAACAGATGTTCCTGTGCACCAATTAGGGTCATTCCAAGAAGTCGAGCCAATGATGCCCATCCTTTTGATATGCGAAGTGTCGAAGACCATCCCATTGGCTGGAGGACTGCGTATTTATTGTGATTAGTTGTTATAGTTAGCTACGCTGATGAATGGCTATAATGAATGGACAAACTTGCCACATTGTCGTTAGCAACTCGGGCTGTTTTGGGATAGAACTTTTGATGGAACTTTTGTCTTCTAAATGAAGGTGTCGCAATCTTGTCTAGTGGCCAGCTGAGAGACTCAGTATCGAGCCCTATCGATATGCTCGCTCGAAAATCGATACTTACTCCAGTGAGATTCGAGTGCCTGTTTGGATTTCCTCTATCGCTGCAGATGTCACGATTTCGTCGGTGAGAAGGTTCTACTCTAAATTAATGTGGTTGAGGTTACGCTTCAAATCTGGATTACTGACAAGGCTTCCCAGTTCATCAGAAGCTCCCCAAAGCTCCCATGCGGAATACGGGGGATCTGAAGGCCCCGAGGGGAGTTCCTCAAATGCCGGTCTTCCAATCTCACGGGTTGTCAACATGTTGCCAAATACGCTGTGTTGCTCCTGAGAAAAGTCAATTGTATGAATAATCTTTAGGTAGATTAAAGGTAAATTCTATTTGAAGCGGTACGCAATAGTCACCTGCTCTTCGACCTTCCCTCGAATGACGGTGCTAGAATTATCATTCATGATAGTATACCAGGCGTAGCGGACGAACGCCGAGTCACAGTATGGGCTCGGGCGGGTCTCCGACCCCAGTTGAATCAAGCCCCCCCCCCCCCCCCCCCACCAACCCCTGGTCCCCAGAATCTTGGAGCTGGCTGGTTATATGAATGTGGCGATGATAATTGTCAGAACTCAAAAACTTTCCTGACTATACGCAAACCTTAGTGGTGGTGGTGATCTCATGTAGACATGGCTTCATAATCAAAGTGGGAAGATCTGCCAGCCGCAGATATAAAACCCAGTCATATCGAGTCTAATGTGGATGTTACGACAATTGACCCTTGGAAATTTGCAGCCAGACGTCAGCCATGGCGGTCTTCCTCATGTCGACATGGTGAGTAGAACACGGAGCATTGAAGGCTGAAGCTCACTCCTAACAGAGGGTAGGTACCCTCGATCGGAACTGTCGAAACGATTTGCGTGCTTCTATGCTGGTCTTGCTCCTGCGAATATGTTTGGTGACCTCATCGCCGGAGGAGTATTGAAGAATCTCGACGGTATGGGAGGATTGGAGTCCTGGCGCTGGCTTTATATTATCGAATGCATTATGACTGTGGGGTTGGCGTTCATAGCATTGCTAGTTTTCTACTACGGCCACTATTTGAACGCCGCAAGGGCCGACTTATCAATAGTTTGGCACTGCCCGGGTTTCCAGCTACCACAACATGGCTTAGTGATGAAGAAAGAGCGTACGCCAAGTGGCGGATTGCCAATGATCTAGGAGAAGATCAGATTGGTGAAAAGAGCCCAGCATGTTAAATGCCGTTCTGCTAGCTGTGACTGACTACAAGACCTGGATTCTTGTTCTCATGCAACACTGCGTTCTCCTTGCGCAAACCGCCACCTTTTTCTTTCCGTCGATAGTGAAGACACTAGGATACGGAAACTTCAAAAGTAGGTGGCAGTTTACGTGACACGCAAGGAAACAAGCAGCTGACACCGGGCAGCACTTCTGCTTACGACCCCAGTATGGGCTGTCACATTTATCACCTGTCTGGCTGTCACATTTTCTACATCAAGAATGCAGGAACGGTGCTTCCACATCATCATTCCGATGCTCATTATAATTGTGGGAAACGTCATCGTTGCGAGAGTCTCCTGTGTTCATATTGGTCCCCGTTTCTTCGGTATGTTTCTTATGGCGACGGGGGCGTAGTGTTGCTTCATGGTCGTCTTGACATGGATCGCCAACACCATGCCTCGACCTTTGGGGAAGCGAGCTGCGGTTATTGCCTTGGTGAACATGATCGGAAATACAAGCAATATCTAAGGCAGCTATCTATACCCGTTAAGCAGCGCGCCGTAGTATGCCTTGGGATGTGGAGTCGTTGGTAAGTCGGAAACGAATTTCACGAGGAATCGTCAGGAAAACTGACAATATCATCTAGCTGGAGTTGGCTGTGACTGTATCTGTCTCGTCCTGACCCTACGATTCATCCTCAAGAGAGAGAACAAACGGATTGTGGTGTTTGGAAGCCAGGTTGAGATGAACAACAGCGATCAACTAGCCGCCGAGTCTCAGACGACGGCACCTATTTTCAAAGGTGATGACGAGAGGAAAGCATTATACATAAAAAGCTTTAGTCAAATTTACTAGTTCTTGATAGCCCACCAATCTAGTCAGCCCTATGGGCCTATAGTAGACGGTAAGGATGCGGCCATATCCCGAAGTTTCAGAGATATATTTCGTAAGAAGAAGGGTCAATTCTTCATTTAATTGAGTCTCTGGATGGTAGTTACGATGCATTCGAAAGCTAGTACTACAAGAACTTGGAAAGAGTGAGAAATTGGAGTTAATGAATTACGGTCGAGAATTACCGAGTCGGAAAGGGTATGACCTAGTAGATACGAAGAAAAATTGATTCTTTCCCCTGAGGGTCTAAAACATATAATACAGATCAAATATTGCTATTTGAACGTTTTTGGTCTCACAGAAATGCAAAATCCTCTGCGGCCCAATTCAGCACGTCAAAATGCAGATTCAGATTTAACGGGACCATAGTGTCATACGCAAACGTGTCTTCCATTCCTTGAGGGTAAATGGCCGCGGAGTTCGACTGAGGAAGCTCGATCGTGTTGGCAGGACTTAGGGTTGATGTTGGATCCAGCGAGTTGGTTGCATGCTTGCGGACTGAAGCCTCTGTCTGGTTGACGATATGGGAAACCGCGCAGCGATCCAGGTACCTCTTCGTCTTCGCCTTACCACCCATGATGGTGTAGATCTCAGGAACCAAAGCATTGAAAATAGAGTTCGAGGACGAGCCCGCTCTCCCGTCGCCTTCTCGGTGGTTGACGTTATTGTATGCGTCAAGAATCTTGGCGAGAGTAGCTTGTCCATCCACGGCCATGGGGATCGAATTATCCTTGTCGACCAGACCCTTGAGGTCTTGAATCACGACCTCGATGTCAGTCTGGATCCGACTCGGGACTACAGGACGCTCGACAAGTAGAAACACTGCCACCGATACGGCAGAGCAGAAAATCTGATGGCTCTGTGCGAGCAGCTTTTGTGACTTTTGGAATCTGATGGGATTCGCCGCGCGGATTGAATGGTAGACGGCAAATGCGCCCTCAACCGCGGCGATGCATTTGGACCAACAGTCGGGATGTAGTTCAGATCTCAGGAAAGGCCGGTACATCCTTATCCGCTGGACAGAGATCGAGTTGTGCATGATGTGGTGTTGCCATTGGACAAAGTCATAACACAATGGCAGAGTGGGGCTGACAAATGTCCCCGCCTCGGAGAGGCGGAGATACCAGGGGAATTGCTCGACCAAAGCTGAGATTTCATCGTCAATGGCAGAGACCCAGTCATAAGAGGTCAAAAAGGCGCTATTGTTGGCGTACAACTTGTTGAGGACCTTGAAAACACGAGCGCGGAAAACATGTACCGTCATGCTGGTCGGTTCATCGAGAGGACGACGATTGATTGCCGAGTATGTCAGGTCGCTGTCATCGCAGTTAGAGGGGAAGGGAACATCCGACAGGTGAGCTTGGATTAATGGCAATCGGTCTAGGCAAAGTGATTGGTACGTGTCCGAGGAACAGAGATCCCACCAAATCCTTAGGCGCATTTCTGACGCCAGGTTCGTGGAGGGTGCTCGGTCCTTGTCTAGACCTATGGCCTGAGCACATCGGACGACTTGGCCTAAAGCCCTGAGAGAAGTTAGTGACAGTATGCTTGCACATAGCCGCCAAGACTTACGAGTTCAAAGATTCGACAGCCTTGGTGGCATACCAGTATAGCTGGGATTCAAGAAAGACCAGGATCTGTGTCAAGCATGGCCGAGATTCGTATTCGCCTGCATGCAAGGATTGTCGGGATAGTCGAAACCAGATATGGGCGCTCTCTCTAACCTTGGCGCCTTCAAATCCAACACTCTCACATGTCGCGGGATCAATGATGAGAGCACTCACAGACATGAGGGTGTATAAAAGCGACATCCAGACCAAGTCGACATCACCGACCGGCGAGGTCCAGAACGTGGAATACTTTTGGAGGAAAGACGGAGCGTGGATTGCGCCGTAGATCCAATTGACATTTTCGAGAAAGTAGGATACAAAGACGTCGCATTGCGAGCGTGGCGGAAGTGAGCTGACCAAGTAGATCTTCCACTCACCCTTTTCGGAGGCGGACAGACCAACGCCGAACGACGAGGCCGTGGGGGCTGCGGGGAGGGACTGGGCGCCCCTCCTTAAAAACTGGAGATTGTTGAAGGTACGCAGTGCATCAACACTGCACGAGATTGAGGCATGCTCTGGTTGATCGGGATGAAGATGGGTTTGTGGTGTTTGTGGTATGTTCGGTGCCGGGAAGGCAATGGTGTCGTCGTTAACTGGGACGGCTTGCCACTGTCGTCTTGTGGGAATGAAACGGTCCTGTGTGGGAGTAGGCTCGCAAAAGACGCTGTTTTCACTGCCGACTTGGCTACTGGGCGTGAAGACCTGGTAGGCCTCTCGCCGCTGCGATTCGTTGGCCCGTGGAATGGGCACCTTCTGCTGATGCAGAACGACTGGAGGCCGATACGGTTGACACATGTCCTCACAATTATGTCGGATGCAGCTTTTGCAAGGGTCCAGACGGTCACACCGAACCTTCCGCTCTCGACATGGTCGGCAGCTTAAAACCTTGGAAGTTGGGCCCATTGTGCCGGGAACTCGAAGGCGCCTGTCGGTTCATCAAAGACGACGTAAATGTCGGCGACAAGACGTAGCTACTCGCTTGAGCTTGGGACGTGCAGTTCAATGGGGGGCTCCTCATGATCCAAATCCAGGGTTTAAGGTCGTCCACGACAACGAGGACATCGAAAGAGGAGAACGGCCCTGTCATTGATAGGAAGTCGGCGGGAGAAGTTCCGAGGTGGCTGATCTTTGTCTGTGCCAAGGCGCGTTACATTGCGGATAAGAACCCCTCGGCCGATACGTTCCCTTATTGGTGGACTCTGTGCCGCTATCTTCCGCTAAACTCTAGTCTCCACTAGCAGCTTCACGAAGATCCACTTGTCTACACTCGAACCTCGCATGATGATATAGCGACTATCAACGAAATATCCGCCCATAACCGCAGTACTCTTCTACAACGCCAGTACCTGAGATGGTCCTCCCCAGGCCAGATCAATCTAGACTTCGGGCCCGAATGGGTAACTGAGGGGGTTCAAAGCGGAAGCGGCGAATGGCGCACGAAGCGGACGAGGGGCGACAAGGAAGGCGACAAGGAAGACATTCGACTGACTGGATGCTGGAGATCGATGGTGTGAATTTCGCTGTTATCTCAGTATTCACTGTCTCGCTCCCCAATGTTGGCCGTATATTCACTGCTAGGGCACGTGAGAGTGCTGCCTAGTCTCTTCCATAGATGGCGATCCTGCGCTCCGCAGGTAGCAGAGGGCAAGCAGCTAGTTTGACTCCGCGCACGTCGCTCTTCTCACCCAAGAAACAAAAGAGCTCACGATGGAAGTGGTAGCCGTGAGCCGAAGTAAGCCACAATGGCACGACGTGAATGGAGTTCGAACGTGGACATCCATCGTCCATGTACCAGCACCCTCAATCCATCTGACAACTGACGGCATCGATGAGAATGAGACGGCTGTGCACGACGCTCCAGTTTATGTCTTTTTCTCTCACCACTACGATTATTGGAGGAAAAAACTAGGAGTCTCCGAAACTGCGTGGAAAGCCTGCCACTGGGGGGAGAACATTACATTCAAGACTGACTTTCCAATAGACGAGCATGACTTCAACCTCGGCGATCTCTGGAAAGTCGGCGATGACATCGTGCTTCAAGTCTGCGGCGCCCGTGTTCCCTGCTTCAAGTTATCGTGGAGATGTGGCCAGAAAGATATGTGGCTGAAAGAGCTGGCCGACACCGGATTCTGTGGAATCTACCTCAATATTGTGGCTGGGGGTGTGGTTCGTCCTGGGGATCGCGCAGAGCTGGTGGAAAAGTCCACGGGCACGGCGAATGTGGCGTCGATAACGAAGCTGGCGTTTGACAACTCGATGAAAACCAAAGACACCATGAACCTCCTCGTCAAGGACCCCAATTTACTCTCGATGAACAAGATCTTCCTCCTCCGCAAGTTGTCTGTCATCCACGATCAGGAGTTTCTGAACAAAGGCCACTGGGAAGGTTGGCGGACGTTTCGGCCCTCGAAAATCATCCAAGAATGTGACGACATCAAATCCTTCTACCTGAAACCTGTCGACGGGCAGAACCTAGCGACATATTTGCCAGGACAGTTCTTGACGGTGCGCCTGCCCAACGGCCTGGTCAGATCGTGGTCCATTTCCGACTTCCTCAACCATGAAGACCCCGAAAACTACCGCCTCAGCATCAAGAGAGCCGGAAATGGCAACGCCTCCGACTGGATGCACGATAAATGCACCACTACCACCAAACTCTTCATCCGCTCTCCCATGGGACCCTTCCACCTCGATTGGTCGCCGATGTTCCCCGGCCGGCAAGTGTACCTGACTGCTGGGGTTGGAATAACACCAATAGTTGCCATGCTGAAGGCGCATCTCAGGCATTTTGCAATGAGGAAGGCGCCGGCCGTTTGGATCCATGTGGCGCGAGATGAAGATTCTTTCCCTCGGAAATTTCTCCAAGAGGTTCTCGATCTCTATGATGGCGAGTTGAGGAGAAATTCAATATTGAGAATTAATATTTTCTACACCAAGCCGACGACAACACCTATCTCAAAGATCCATCAACCATCCAGAAATAGTGACACCATAACCACCAACAATGGTCGACCAGACCTTCCCTTTCTTTCCTCCCTCTTCTCCCCGTCCTACAAAATCGACCCATTGAACATCACGCCCATCGAAATCCCAGGCCCTATATCAACATTCTACATCTGCGGCTCCGTGTCCTTCGAGGCGGACATGAAATCCCACCTCGCCTCGATCGGGGTGCCCGCAGGGATGATCCGAAGCGAGTCCTTTTCTCCATCCGCAGGAGCATCTGCCACCACGACTATCTCTGAGGCGACAGTGGAATTCAGCTTCTCCAAGACTTCGGCGAAATGGTCATCCAACTCTTCCCCGGGATGTGACTCTTCTTCGGCGACACTTCTCGAACTAGCCGAGGCCACTGGATTGAAACCGTCGTTCGGCTGCCGTGCTGGCGTTTGTGGTGCTTGTAAAGTGAAACTCATCTCTGGTTCGGTGTCGGGTGGCATTCAGCCCGACGGGGGAGTCTTGATCTGTTGTGCCAAACCAGCTAGCCAGACAATTGAATTAGAGCTGTAAAGAATTTCAAATTTCAAATTGAGAAAGGAGATTTACTAGCATATTGTGAATGGGGTTATTTCTAGGAGGCTTTGGTTCCTGCAGTGAGAAAATGCTACCAGAATCGGCAATTTTCTGAGGGGATACAAATTAACATGAGGTTAGACGTATTACAACCCAAACTCTTCTATTACAGACTTTGGCTGCACCCATTCCGCCCCGTATTCCTTATATTCCATATCCATGCTGCAAGACCAAAATGTTAGCAACACAATTCCAAAGGAAAATACAATGATATGTCCTTGACTCAAAGAGAACACAGCCACGAAGAGGAACAAGGGTGTGTGCAAATTCAAACCTACCCAAAAGCAGCAGGACCTCCTACTTTCATGCCCTGCTCAGTTCTCCAGAGAGGATCCGCTGGCATGGAGATGACACTGACACGCAGGCCGTAGCGGAGCTCGTGGGTGCCGATCGCCGTCCCATTCTGGTCTAGGACGGTTATCAGATCGGGTGTCGTGCAGAGTAGTTCGAGCGATGAGTCTGGATTTTGGAGCCCAGCGTACAGGAACTCATTCTAGCCCAACGTTAGTCCTTTTGTTCGTGCTAAAAAGAAAATTTGAACACAGAAGCCGCAGTTTATGACGGCACAAACAGGATTGCAGAGTATATTACCTGAAATTGAAGAATCAATTTTCTTTCATCAACGGCTCCGTTACCCATCGATGATACTGAGGCTTTGTATTCATCGTCAAGGCTCAACGTGGTAGACCCTATGGTCCAGCCGCCCTTGATATTTCGCACCACGTTGACGATTTTGCCCGAGTAAAGCTTCCTCGAGCCAGGAATTCCGGCGATCTGCGGCGGATGGAGGTCAGTTGCGAAAATATGCAGTAGTAAACTAAGCGCCGGAGGGAAAAGGGAGAGTGACCAATCGATCGATGTCCATAATACGAGGAGGTCACATACCAGCGAACCCACAATATCCGTCTTCAAAGCCCTCGCCATGCAGATCGCTCGGCCTATAAACCAAGAAGCAGAGATTGACCGATGACAGCAATATCGATCAACCACGTCCCCCGATAGTAAAAGCACCATTGCGGTGAATAAGCCGAGTTCAACGCTGATGGTTCTCACCTATTAGAGAGCAAAAGGTCAGCCATCCAACGCCGTCAAATTCGAGGGACCGATCTTGCTTCTTGCGGCTACAATCTTACCATATTCTCAAACCTCGTGGCGTCCTCTACTCGTGCAACGACGTTGACGTTTCCTCGGGCGTCACTCACAACAGCCGGAGCCGGGCTGGCAACCTTGAAGACATAGGGCAGCGACATGTCCACACGGGGAAAGGCGCGACCCATGGTGTCGGCATCGATGACGGGGATGCCCATGGAAGCCGCCATGGCAAAGGGCCGCATGCCGTTGGAGCCACCAATCTCGGCGCTCAGGATGCCGGCGAAGTGGTCGAACTTCTCATACTTTGCCAGGGCCTCGGCCGCGAATTCCAGCTCTCTGTCGCCTATCAGGCGCTCGTTGGATACGGACGGCGCTCCGACATAGGCAACGGTGGCTATCTTCGCATCAACCGCAAGGACCTTGGGGTCCACAACTCGAATACTTCCCTTTCCTGTTGCTGCGAGGGCTTCCAGAGAGTGTAGGTAGGTGGTATAAACGGACCCTCCGCCGCCTGAACTTCACGCTTAGCCTGGGTCATCTTGGAAAAACTTGAAGAATCAAAGTCTGGCTTACCTGTCCCTAGAATTCCATTGCCCTCGGCAATGAAGAGAAGATCCGTCGCTGAGATGAACCATTCACCCGTTGCTTTCGACACATCTGGCCGGTATGAAGGGATGTCGACTTCTTCTGCCTTTTTCAACTGCACGAACTCTAAGCGTGCACTCCGTGGTTTGAGGTTCTCACTCGCACCGGCTTCAGAGTCACCACATATCAAAGCGGAGCCACTTTGGGGCCTTCTTTCCCAGCCTAGCTCACCAACCTGAACAGCCAATTAGCGAATAAACAGAAAACAAGAACAGATGGTCAAGCTCACCGCTTTGGCAATGACCCTGATTGCTCCATTTGTGGTGTACTGAATCGGGATGAGTTCCAACTCCAATATCTCCACCGTGCCAGGCTCCGCCCCGTTGCTGACCGCAATTTCAATTGCTTGAGCACTAATTTTCTCTTTAATCTCTTCATGAGTCTCCTTTCCTGGAATGATAATACTGTCGATATCTCCCGAGATCTAGCCCCGAAAAGTCAGCTCGAGTGCTTATAACTCTCAATCAAGTACCAACCTTCGCGATTGCCGCACCTACGGCATTGGCAACGTCAGAGAATTGGGGTCGCAGGCAACGCTGGACGTTTTCTAAATCATCCATGAGAATGATCGACCCTCCCCCGACCAAAAGAAGGACCACGGGGAGATCAGACGTCTTCATGATGTCGACGCTATTCTCCAATTGCCTCCGGATGTTCCGGCGGGCTCCCTGGAGGATCGATTCTGGAACATCATGCAGTTCGCACAAGCTTGTTGAGACCTTTTCGCCATAGCCGGAGGCCACGACGATGTCGGTCGCAGTTAAGGTGGACCCGCCAAAACACCTGCTCTTCTCAGGCAGTAGATAACCGACCGAGATGGGACCGACCGAGACTTCACCGGATTCATGTTGGAGGACCTCTGAGCCACCACCTAGGCCTATACTGAGGACCTCAGGCATGCTGAATGCTGTACGCACCCCTCCTATTTTGACCGTAGCCGGTGACTGTCTCGGGAGTCCTGAAGGCGACAAAGCTGCGAAGTCGGAAGTTGTCCCGCCAATATCGCACATAACCACCTGAACTTCACGAAGGTTGATTCCAGAGCCTGGATCGTGAATACCAGACAAGAACAACGCACCGATCAGCGAGTTGGTAGCCCCAGAAGAGAAGGTGCGGATAGGTGCCAAAGAAGCAGCCTGGGCATCCAAAACGGTGCCATCATTTTGCGTTAGGTAAAGAGGACAATCGATTCCCAGAGCTTCGACGGACTTCTGGAAGCGGCTGATAGTCATTCGACCAAAGGCGAGAATGGCAGCGTTGAGAATGGCAGCGTTCTCCCGCTCCAAGTATCCCACTCGGCCAATGTCTCGCGAGCAAACGACATCGACTTCCGGGATATGTCGCTGGAGGATCTTCTTGACATGTTCTTCTTGGGTGACGGGCGACGAGTCCAAGGGAGAAAAGACGCCGTTGACCACTACCGTCGTCACGCCACTATCAAGAATGGTTTTGGCGTGCCTTGTGACTTCTTCCTCGTCGATGTTGGAAATGATTCGCCCGTCAACTAGTACCAACAGTGGTGAGTCTACGTACGGAATGTGACGGTTTCAGAAGCATAGCAAGTTTAACAGCAGCGAAAACATACTCTCAATCCCCCCATTCAAATATCCCACCGGCCCTTCGACGACGGCCCTAAGTTCGGCCGGGAAATCCGCGAACGGCGACACCTCTCGACAGAAGGGCCCACAAAGTCGAAGGACGGCGACCTGGGCAAGCTTCTGTCGGTCTGCCTGGACGATTGCATTGACGAAATGAGTCGTCCCAATGTTGATGGATTGAATGTCGGACGTTGCGATCTTGGTCGAGTCGATCACGGCGCTGATGGCGGCACAGATTCCGCTCGTGACATCGCTGGTTGTCGGGCTTTTGCTGCTGCCAACGATTTTGACTTTGGGGATTCGAGACCCGTTATCATACACTGCCGCTGCCAGTGCTGCATCGGTGTTTGTTCCACCTGTGCCATGCGATGAGTATATTAGAAGTCGGGAGGATAAAGCGAGAATGTGATTATTGATATTGAAAGGGGGTTTCTTACCAACGTCCACTCCAATGCGATAGAATCGAGGATGTTCTGCCATCTTGGGGGATCCGAACCAAATACAGACAGGCTAGTTGAAAGGCCCAAGGGGGTACGAAGTTGGAAATGATGGAAAGCCGTGTTCTCATGAAATATGTGCACCCAACAGTTTAAAGACCCTCGATCAAAAAGAACAGGACATCACTATTTATTCCTTCGTAGTGTTGGTCATAGTAATATCGTTTCAAAAATCTCCCAAGTCTCGGAGTTTTCGGGGAACCAAGCACTCGGAACCCAACACTGCATGTGTGCACCCGCTCTCTCTTCATTCAAACGCTGCAGATCGGTTAACTAGAGATCGGTTAACTTGCTTGGCACTGATAGGAAGAAATAGCGTTTTACGGAATATTACCCGGTAAGTAGCGAGGGCAAGAACAACCCCGCAAGAATGATCTAGCGGAAGTACTCCGTACCCAGCCAGTACTCCGTAAAACGGTCGAGTTTCTCCAGACCCATTCCGCTCTCATGATAAGATCGAATGTCGGCCGGCGACTCTGCCGGAAGGAACGCAACAAGGTAAGGTGCGGCCGGTGGCTGCAGCTAAGACGCGGCTTGGGCCGAAAGCGACAAAAGGGGGGATCTAGCCTCGTCTAGGTCTCCACTGCTCGGCCTCTTTGACCTCTGATTCGCTGTCACGTTATCAGTAGCGTCGGGGCCTCTCGGGGATATTTTCTTGCACCAGTGTGAAATGTGCCGCCCACCAAAAAAGCAACGTCGACTCGTTCAGACTGCGACTTCCTGCCGTTCTGAGAGATAGAGCGCTCTGGATGATCTTTTGGTGGCGGCTACGAGACCACGCGACAGAGATAAGCATCCGTCAAACACGGACCGCCGCACGCACATATAAGAACGTGAAAGAGACGCGACAATCAGATGGTCGCAATATCCAAGTCTCGCCCAGTCCTGAACCAGTTACGCATGAGTCTCGAGATCGAAAGCGACTATCCAGACTGAACCACCACAAATTATACAAGTGATTCTTCGTCACTAGACAGCATGGGGCTCCTCAAGAGACTGCAGGTCCCTCACGACGCGGACGAACTGCCCCCGACATACCTGATCAGCCACGATGTGAAGCCGATTGAGCGGGAACGACGCTCGTGGAGTAAGTCTCATGGGATCCAAGCCTTGGGATTTCCCCACATGCAACCAAACATGGTCCAAGTTCTGACAAGCCTTTCTTCTCAGACTGGGTGTCGTACGTAACGCTCTGGTCGGTCGTCGCGTTCAATATGTCCAACTGGCAGCTGGGCTCGGCGCTTCTGGCCGTGGGGATGAACTGGTGGCAGTGCTTCCTCTCGGCGCTCTTGGGGCACGTGCTGGCCGCGGTGATCGTGGTGCTGGCCTCGTATCCCGGCCTCTACTACAACATCGCATTCCCCATCGCGATGAGGATCTCTTGGGGTGAGAAACGAACCCGAAGAGCTCCCCGTCGGTCGAAAGACTCCGGGGTGCCCTCGCCCTCCTGCCTGGCTTGACCCGACTTGAACTGACATGACGAACGACAGGGTTCTGCGGCTCCATCTTCGTGGTCATCAACCGGATCATGCTCTCTGTGCTCTGGTTCGGAGTGCAGTCGTGGCTCGGGGGACAGATGACGTACGTGTGCCTGCGGGCGATGTGGCCGAGCATCGACCACATCCCGGCGACGTTCCCGGCATCGACAGGCATGACGCTGCCACAATTCGTGGGGTTCATCGTGTTTTTCGTGGTCCAGTTGCCCTTCTTGCTCCTCTCGCCGCGACAACTCCGGTACCTCACGTTCGTGAGCACGTTCGCCGGGTTCGGGGTACAGCTGATACTCCTGATCTGGGCGTGCGCGACCATGGATAGGTTCGGGTCGGTGCTAGCCGACGAGGCCAAAGTCGGCAACGGCGACCTGGGCTGGATGTTCATGTACGGGGCGACGGTGGCCATGTCGAGCATCACGAGCGGCACGCTCAGCGTGTGCGACTACGCGCGGTTTGCCAAACGTCCCTCGTCCGGCACGTACTCGCAGTTCATCGGCTTCATCCCGGGCTGGCTGTCCAACGTCTTTGGCATCCTGACCGTCGCCGCCACGCAGGACCGTTACGGCAGCCAGCTGTGGAGCGTGTCGCAGCTGCTGGTCGCCATGCAGGACGCCAACCCCACCTCGGCGACCCGTGCCGCCGTCTGGTTCGCCGGTTTCGCCTTCCTCGTCTCCCAGCTGGCCCTCAACATCGTCGGCAATTCCTTCTCCGGCGGCACCGACATGTCCAGCCTGTGCCCCAAGTACATCAACATCCGCCGTGGCCAGCTCCTGACCGCCATCTTGGGTTTGGTCATCAACCCGTGGTACCTGGTCTCGGGCGCCATCGTTTTCATTTCTGTTATGTCCGCCTACACCATCTTCCTCCAGCCCTTCATCGGCATCACTGTCGCCTACTACTTCTTCCTGTACCGGGAGCGCCTCAAGGTCTCCGACTTGTACAAGCTGAAGAGCCAGTCCATCTATTGGTTCAATTACGGGGTGAACTGGAGGGCTGTTGTCGCTGTAAGTTGGCACCACCAAATGCCGCCTATCGATTGGGACCAAGTTTGGCTGACCCGTGAATGACAGTGGCTTGTCGGTGTCTTGCCGCATCTTCCAGGTTTCCTCAACATCGTGAATCCCTCTATCAAGGTGGGTGATGGAGCAAAACACATGTATTACTTGTGCTCAATCACCAGCTTCAGTTTAGGTAAGGTTCCAAACTTTGCTAGCACATTTTTGCCCCCCTTCTTGGTACTGACGTCGCGGCCTAGCTTTCGTCGTCTCCCTGGGTTTGGGATACGCTTTCCCGGTCCAAGCTCAGAAACAATTTGTGGAATCTGTGACTCGAGAACAGGCTATGGAATTATGCGAGGATTTCATTACTGGCTCAACCATCTTGCGTGCCGTCGACATCACCGAAGAAGTC
The DNA here is from genome assembly GCA_001599795.1 of Exophiala calicioides. NCBI lineage: Eukaryota > Fungi > Ascomycota > Eurotiomycetes > Chaetothyriales > Herpotrichiellaceae > Exophiala > Exophiala calicioides. The sequence continues at coordinate 363,123 of BCHZ01000005.1, read as the reverse complement.
TCTCATGTGTATGATGGAGAGAAGGGAACTGCGGATGCCAGCTCTTAGTTTGATCCTACAGGAAATGTTCCTTCTTCTAACTCGCGCATAAATTGGCATCTGGATTGCCGAAAAGAGTTCAGACCCATTAGTCGCAGTTGTCATTGTCATAAAGTCAATTTTAATTTGTCATACAGTCATTATCAGTTGCCCAAATGCTGGTATCAATCGTGGCAATCAGTCGTTTGTACAGTGTGCTTCCCACAATCTTAAGTCATTCCGAAGACCAACCCAGCCCAACAAATCCCAAATGCAATGATTTGAAAGTGAACGCGTCTTGTACAACAAGTTCATCCTCGTGGCAATCGTAACACCCCTTTTCTCCCCTAACACCGGAAACATGCGGCGTCGTGGATGTCGGGATGACTTTTCTACCTGTTAAATCCCGACCCCATGCGAGGCATGCTTTGTCTGCGAAATTCAGCCTGACTCTGTCTTCGGGAGTTGAGACCTCTCGAGGCGTCGGTGTTGGTACGGGAGAGTCTTCTAGATTCCGACGTCCCAGAGGTTGAGGGGAGATATGAGAGCCTTCTTCCGGCGTTGTCCTCACGGGCAGACGCGAGAGATTGGGCAAACGGCGATCTTTTTCGGAGTTTCGGTCCATAATAGTAGATGGCATAGACAGCCACGACGAGAAGTGCGGCAATACATGCCAAAATAGTCACGGCGTAGTCCAGATGATAGCGACCTCCAATATCTGCAGGTGGTCAGTTCAAAACTTCTCATCGCGCGGCGGAGAAAAACTCACTCGTAAAGAATGGCGTGGCTGGGATTGTGAGCACACCAGCCAGGAAATCTCTTGACCAGCCGTTACCGCCAGTTGCAGAGGCGGAGTAAGGGCCGTAAGCGCAAATCATATAATCCACAGTGGCCATGTAAATAGAATAGTTCGCGATGCCGACGAGGGTGGCGAAGACCATGGAACCAATCCAGTGGACGGGAGGCCCTTGAATCGTCCAGGCGAAGCCGATGAGGCCGATTGGGAGGGTGGGGGCAGTCCACAGCAGCCACCATAGTCGAGACTCATATTGAGCCTTCTCATCCCCTGGTTTGGTCTCTCTCTCGTGGATATTTCTTCGGATGGCGGGGATGAAAGACATCCAGGCAATGAAGTAGCCGATTCCGAGAGGAAGGAATGACAGGCCAACCGCATAGATTGGGAAGTTCCATTGTTTGTACACCAGTGAGAAGGATTGGATGAACATGAAGATGAGAGCGTCACTGAAGCCGCTGAGCAGGGACAGGGTCAGGACGATTGGTTCAGTGAGAAACATCTTGAATGGGCGGATCCATGTAATGAGAATTTCTTTGGCCGAGAAGCGGTCGCCGAAGGGTTCGAGCTCGTTCGGTCCCCAGATATTCTCGCCAGTGGCCTTGCGTCTCTTCTTGGCAATTCTGTCCATGATGATCGTCGAACGAGTTTCAGGGACGAGGAAGAAATGGCAGGCTTGGACGAACCCGCCGAATATGAGCTGAATCCAAATGGTCCATCGCCAGGAAGGCACGTATTGCTCGACGAATCCACCGACGATGGGGCCTAGGACGGAACCGAACACAGAAGAGAAGACCACATAAGCAACGGCGTACTGCTGGTTATCGGAATCCCACATATCGGCTAGGCATATGTTAGCAGCTGTTGTACTCGTCGATGAGGCTACTCACCAATCATTCCGAGGGTGACTGAACCACCGGCGGAGCTGAGACCACCAAGAGCTCTGCCCACCATGATGGAAGCAAAGTTGGGAGCCAGGGCGACGGGCAAGTTCCAGATGTTGACCAAACTCAGAGAGAGCTGAAGTATCGGCCATCGACCAAGTTCTTCGCTCCAGGGCGCCCAGAGTTCACAGCCAAAGGCGTAGAGCACCAAGAAGATCATAGCGCCACATCGGGCAGCTTGGGCACTGACATTGAACTCTTCGGATATGCCATTCAGACCATTGGAGTAGAGACTGGTGTTGAAGTTCATAGAGAGCTGGACAAGAAAGATGATGGTGAGAATGGTCCATTTCTTCCGCTCGGTGTAAGAGTAACCCAGTTCACTGAAGCAGTCTTCTTCAGTGATCTCGATCTTATCGAAGGTCTCGGGTTCATCTTTGGAATCTTGAGGCCTTTGCTGGGCCATAGTGTTTCCCACATGTTCGGTTTGGGGTTGCGCTTCGTCATCTGGCTTCATTCTGCGCTGCGTGTCGTCTTCTGGCGCGACGGTGGAGGCCTTTTCCCACTCTCCACTGTCCTCGTTGCCCTCGGTTGGAGGCTTGGAGGCTTGGCTGGGAGGCGTGAAGGCAGGATGGCCTCTGGGGTCATGATGATCGATAGGAGTGGCCATGGCGAATAAAGCCGGTAAAGGAGAGCCAAGATGAATAGCGAGTAACGATGGGGTAGTGGGATGTGCGGCAGCAGAAAGCTTATGTATACTTGAGGATGAAATGGGCGGCCTTATGCCCGTCAAACCGTGTGGCCATGTGTTACGTATGATATCAACGGCTCCATCATAGTGGAGCCAGAACTAATGGGGCAATGGGGAAAACTCAATCCATAGGGGGTCCCTGTGCAATGACGATGGCAAGTAGGCATTTTTCCGTGCGCTCCACGGGCGAAGAGCGAGGAGCGAACTGGGGATGGATCGTCATGATATGAGAGCATGGAGCGCGGGGAGGTGAGTTTGTCGGCCTCTAAAACGAGCTGAATGGGATACAAACATGGATCTAGCCACACCTAGCACACCCTGGCACAAATGGGAGGCAATGTTGGGAGGGAAATGAGGAGATGACTGAGGTTGTGAGGCGAAAGGCTGAAGGGGGGAGAGGGAAGGGGGAGGGTCGAGGGGAGAGCAGAAGGCTGAAAGTGGATTGCCGAATCTTTCCCGATCCAGCCAGCATCGATAACGGCGTCGATGACGTCAAATGACCATCCCCGTACCTCGCCCAGTAACCAATCAAAGCCGCCAATGACCGCATGGAAGGCCCATAATGTATCATTTCTGACGTCGTCGTGTCTTTCTCACCACTCACCATCCGCACCACAGGATCACCATGTAGGGGTCCCACTCGGGTCACATTCATTGTCAAAACAAGTAATCGTCTCCTCGAGAACCATCATCATGCCTCCCTGAGTTAGCGCCATTCTCACCCTGGAATTCAAGGTCTGCCTCAGGAGTGCCATTGTGTCTTTTCCAGCTGCGACTTGCTTACCCGGCGGGGGAATATTCACTACAAAGGATACGAGTGTGAAGGGGTCCAAGGCGTTCACGAAGGACCAAGGAGCGAAGCCGACGGAAGAAACTCAGATCCGCAAGATCTTCAGGTGAGCAAGCTTTTGAAAATTGGCTAGTGCAAGCGTCATTCCCCCACTGTCGTCGGCGTAATGCCTCAGCTTCCCTGTGGGGCATTGAGATCGACATGATGCTGTTGCAAGATTTGCTATGCTCCCAGGATGCCATTCCCAAACTGCCTTGCAGTGGTATCATTTGCCCATCTCGGCCGACGGTACTCACGGTGCCCGTCCTCAGTAATTTGACCGCCAACGCCGTGCTAAACCATTCATAGAATTCCTTGCCGCTCCAATCCCAAACACTCCTCAATAATACAGGGGTCTTACTTTCTTCCCGGATCGCGACTGAAGTTTCTGGGCTGGCCCGTTCTCCGTGCCCGGAGTTGCGCGATTGAGCTGCCCAGGGTTCGCTGTCGTATTTGATCCATCCTGGCCATCATCCTGGAAGACCTCGAGGGTGTTGATTGCCCAGAATGCATTGGCAAAGTCGGCGGGGTTGTTGGCCACATAGTCCTCGCAGGTTGGCGCGAGAGATGCGCAGCTTGAAGAATTCCACACTTCACCTGCCCACTGTACAAGGAATTAGCCTTTGACACACGACCACAACACCAAGGGAAGTGGAGACACTGACCTGCCCGCAAAACGTGGTGTCGAAGACGATCTGTAGATTGTTAAAGTGATCGTCGATGTTGGCCGACGGGCCCTGGAAGACCGAGTTTGGAGTACCCCAGCTGGCGCTCGGGACCGGTTGGCTATTCACGATATCGTCGGGAAAGGAGCCGCGGGGGAAGAACCAGATCTTGATGAAGTCCGACGTCCATTCAGTTGCAAAAACCCCACCGCCAGCGGTGTTAAATTCGTTCCCGAAGGTCAGGTTAGACACGTCGCCAATCGAACATCCAGCATTCGTAGGTTGATTGAGAGCATTGATGTCGCAATCTTGAGTAACCAAGTCGCCTGAGAAGTCGGTCCCGTTGGCGACAACAACCCCCTGATTTGTATGCAAGGTCATGCTGTTGGTGGCTTGATCATTGACACCCTCGACTATATCAATCTCTCCGTTAGCCGGCCAGTCTGCCCCGACCATCCAAAATGCTGGCCAGGTGCCACAGACGCCTCCAGGCAAGTGTACAATGTCGGCGATGACCAGGGCATGCTGAAAAGTCTGGGTTGACGTCACTCGAACACTGGCCCGTCCCTCGGGTGCGATCTTTTCCGTGTCCACGCCCATATAGATGGCAAATGATGCGTTTCCCCCTTCGATGAAGCCCGCCAAGCTGGTCGAATTAGCCGCCTCGAGAGATTGGAATTGGACGAGGCCGTCGGTGGGATCTGGGTCGGTGAAGAAGTCGAAGCCCTGCCAGAAGGCCTCGCCTGAGTAGTCCTGCACCAGTTGGTAGGTTGCAAGTGTGTGTCGCGCAAATAAGCTGACCAGCAGCAAGAAGAGATGGTAACAAAACATTATGAATTGGCTGTTTCAACTGACAGGAGCTGACGTTCGTGGATAGGGTTAAGGTTCAGGAAGTGGCCAGCAGAGACGAACAAGTTGAACAAGTTGAACAAGTTCGCGAGGAAGGAAATCAAGAGAGATGAATCAATCAATCGCTCAATCAAAGTATGAATGACAGTTGCAGTTGGTCAAGGACGAAGGAGGTTTGCCTCGAGACAAGGAGAATAGGGATCAGATATGTGGGCGTGAAGGAATGCGATGACCACGGAAGAAGAGAGGGAAAGGAAGAGAAGGAACAGAAAAGAGACAAGCCGAGAAGCGTCGGCAGGGCCAACCGTGTATGAAGGAAGTGAAGAGGAATGCTCCAAGTGCTCAATACCAGCTGTTGCCATCAGAAGGAATCGCAGCGCGACTTGTCACTGGAGCTTGTCGCCAGGGCGGTTGGGACACATTCCTGCGCCTATTCTGCCGGTACCTACGGAATCGTGGACGACGGAGGTGCTCACCATGGGAAAGGTTGCCGTAGATGGCAGGCTGACATGCAATGGGAGACACTGCCAATGCTAGAGCAGGTCGAGCCTGGAACCAGTGAGGGCCCATTTGAACAGAGTCAATTGAAACAGAGTCAATTGAAACCGAGAGAGATGAATATAGAATCGAGGGTGAAACGCGTTTCGGCAATCGCCTTGCAGTACGGCGTGTTATCACTACCCAGTACTTACTTAGTACTTAGTACTTTCTTCTTACTTAGTACATGGTGTTCGCGTCGCTTGCTGGGCGCCGCGACGCCACAGTATGGGGGGTCCGAGGCCCCGAGGGTGGCCCGGGATTAGCGTGGACAGCCCTAGCTTGGACAGCCCTGAATGGCTCTGAATGGCCCTGAATGCCCCGAATGGCCCTGGACCGCCCCGGGCGTCAACTGGCGCCCTCTACCCAGTACCCAGTAAGTAAACATTTGCCTGCGCCGTCAACCGTCATCCGTCAACCATCAACCGTCGACGCCTCCGCGCCAACCATCGCGCATTCCACCCTCCCATCCCAGACCCATCTCAGACCCTCCTCAGACCATCTCAAGCCTCTCTCATCCCTCTCGTCCGTCGCCAGTCGTCCTCACTCCTGCACACGGCGCTCTCCAAAATATGGCTGTCGCCTTCCAGTTCTCCCTCTGGCCGCCATCATGACCACAGTGGCGCAGCCGACGACGACTGCCCCAGCCTTCAAGCCCGTTGACCGTCTCCCCATTGCCGACCTGTCCCCAGGCTGTACCAGTCCATCCTCTTACATTCTGGCCAATGTCGCCCTTGTTTGGCCCTACTCCAGTTCCACCGCCACGCTTGCCTTGCTGCTGGCCGACCCCGATATCCGCGTGCGAAAGTCCAAAGGCCAGGTCAAGGTGGTTTTTCGGGCGGGCTGCGCGAGAGAAGTCGCAAAGACCAAGGTGGGCATTGGAGATGTCGTCAAGCTGGCCCTGCAAGGCTGCCGGTGGGAAGAGACAGGCGATGCCGTGTCAACACCGGGCAAGAAAATAGACTGGGATCTGGAATACAGGAGCCGTGTCGTTCTCAACGTCCTACGCGACAATAAACCCACCGCCACGGTGGACTACTCAGGAAACGAAGCCGACTTCCCTTCCACGAACGGAGTAGTCGCTCTTCTAGACAGCCTACGCGATGCTAGCCCTCGTTCGAATGACGCCCTTCCCCAGAAACAGGGTCCAAGCCGAGTCCAATACTTGACACCCATGAAACCGGCAAGGCGATCCTTGGGCGCAACCTTTATTGATGTTGCACTCGACTCTCCCGCTGAAGACGATGGCTACATCCTTGGTCGAGGCCGCAAACGAACAAAGTTTGCCCGACACAGTGGCGCATGGAGTCTGCTGGATGATGAGGAACAAGACCAAGAAGACCAAGAAGACCAAGAAAAGACGTCACCAGTCGAGGTTGGGCATAGGGAGACGCCCACGAGTCCTAGCGAGGTAGAGCAGGTCGATGATAGCGAACAACAGATGCCCAAAGACGCTATATTCACACAGTCCATACCTGCGCCCATCCAAAATGGCGCCGAGGAAGCATCTCCTGAGGTGTCTAGTCCTAGCCAACCTCTAGATCCAACGGAGCAGGCTTCCAAAACACACTCAGGGTTGATGCGACCTCCCCTAACGCCTCTCAGAGCGCCCCGGCTTCAACCTCCTCGGCCGTTAGTACATGACAGTGACAAGGAAAATTCAGACGCAACAATAACGCCTCGGATTCTCCCCCTTGCATCCCCTGGGCTTCCCCTGGTTTCGCCCCTAATCCGACGCTCTGGGGTCAATTTGGGATACTTCCCAGCTTTTGAAATGGACTCCTCACAGCTAGACGCTTCAGGGCAGACACTTGGAGAACAAGACCTAGAGAAGCATCCGTCAGAGCGTCCCGAGTCGATTAGCTCTGATGACTCTCTTGTGGTTTTGGGAGAAATCACTGGGAAGCAGGAAGAAGCTCCGGATACAAGCCAAGGGCATCAAGAGTCTCCTGAACCTGTTCCAGTCGAGTCTCCGATGCTGTTGAGGGCGGCTGTGGAAGGAGATGACTTGTCTGAAGGATGGTTTTTGTCCGTTGAAGCTGCAATCACCGAGGAACTTTCTCACACAGAGCGAGATTCCCCTCTACGGAATGTGGTGGGACCATCCTCTCAGATTCTAGAATTGGAAGATGATGACCTTTACGGACCACCGGTCGAGACTGCTAGAACGCATGACGCTTCAACAAATCTTACGGCTGCCGAACCAACCGAATTTCCTGTGGACGTTCTCGAACAATTCCTCGAAATATCTCCTGTGGTCCCTTTTGCTCCGGAGTTGGATCTCAGCTTGAACCTTGGGAATGCCCACACGCAAGCAGCCACTGTTCAATACCCGCAGTTGAATGAAACACCCACTGGAGATTGGCAAGAGAGTTTCGGGGACAGCAGTGCCGATAAATCTTCCCCTACGACGCACCCATCTTTGCCGCTTCCAGCCCCCCAAATCCGGGAGGAACAATTGACTGACACAACATCGAGTCGCCGGTCCTCTTCTTCCAAGCCCAGTCTCAGGTCCCAGTCGCAGTTTCTTGATGGGAATATCGATGAGCGCGAGAGTTTCCCTTCCGGGCCAATCCAAACACTGGAGTCCGAACCAAACTCCGAGCACTTACAGTCTGATCCTAGACTTGAAGAAGATGGTCAAGAAGTGCGGCTGGGCACTCAGGAACCAGCGCCTGTAAACATCGTTGAAGACCCAGTCGTCACAGTGATTGACGAAGATGACGTTGTCTTCCTGAACGCGCAAAATGCCATAGTTGCTTCCCAGACTCAACAGGAACAGTTGCCAACGCCCGATCAAACACAACGCGAACGACTGCCCCTCAACTATGAACTTGAAGTCGAGTCTGTTGAGGTCCAGTCACCGGTTGGACTTCCCTCGCCCCATAATACACAGGAGGAAACTGCCGATGTTAGCATGAAGGAGTCGGTGCAAGTGCCAGCGGCGGATGAAAGTACAACTCCCGCGCCGGACACGAACAGGTCAAAAGTACGCCATAAACCCCCTCGCCGGATTTCTCGAAGACTCACGGCCAAGAACCCTGTCATGGCAAGAGATATCTTGAGCCCATACTTTACCCCTCGAAGATCACCACGAATAATCTCTTCGTCCCCTACCCGGGAAGAAAACCACAATATATCACCACACGATCCGAGAAGTCTGCAGTCATCTCCTATCCTGGGTATTCGGTCTGTCGCATCCTCTGCGCCGCCTCCCGCCGTAGATGAAGTCAGAAATGGTTATCAAACCGACCAAGTCCACTCGATCGAGAAGGGACTTGACAACCCTCCCTTCAGTCAACACACTGGTATCACCACTCCTCTCGCCTATTATCCTCAGCTCTCGGCACTGCCCCAATACTTTGGACAATTGCTCGACATCATCGCTGTGAGTGTCGATGAGTCCGCGGCTCCGGAACGTGCGAAATCCGGGCCGAAAGATTATCATACGACACTGCACCTAGCCGACCCTTCTGACGATCCCAACGAAGTCACGCCAGTAACTGCTCAGATATTTCGACCGTTTAAAAAGGCAGTACCAACAACCCGCCGTGGGGATATAGTCATCCTTCGAAATTTCAAAGTTCAGACTATGTCGAGGAAGTTCATGTTATTGAGCACCGATATTTCTTCCTGGGCAGTGATCAAGAAACCAGTCAGTCCCGACTCTGACTCGTCCAATGTTATCGTTTCAGGGCCTCCTATCGAGTACGGGGTGGAGGAGATTGAGTATTGCAAACACCTTATTCGTTGGTGGGACGATGAGAGTGAGAAACCGTTCTCGAGTACAACAGAGAAAGCGGCAACAGAAACGGAGATAAGCAATGAGAAGGTCAATGACACTACCATAAACGGTCTTGGTCTGGTCCAAGATGCCCCTCTAACCCGCAACAAAGCCCGTCCCGCCAGCCGACGCAAAGAACGGATGACAGACAATTTTGCCAACGAAGGAGAGGCAGAAGACGTCCTGGAAGAATATGACGCAGACGAAAATCATACACCATTGGCGAACAAGACCAATCGGCGCCGAGAATCCACCATTTCCTCGGCCCATTCGACGCCCAAAGAGACCGGAAGGGAATTCACACCCCGGCGCAGTGCGAGGAATAGAGGATCGCCGAGCCTGGTGCATGAGTTGCGCGGGGGCACAAGGTATGTCGACAATGATGATCGGGGACGGGGGAATTCGGTCATCCACGAGCTGAGAGACGGGGTTACATATGTGGACGAGTGAGAAGTGTCCATCATGGAAGTTTGGTCGTGGTCCACTCGGTCAGTCGATTTTGTAATGGTCCAGGGTGTGTGTGTGTGTGTGTGTGTGTGTTTTGCTCCTTCGCCCTGTTTTGGCGGTGACTTGAAGTTTGTTTTATTCTAGCCTTTGCATTGATTGCCGTGCACTGCGAGGGAGATTCTGGCTTGTTGAGAATGACACCAGATCGTGGCTCCCAGCCCCCGATAATCTTATAAGATAATGTTATAGATTCGCTTGTGTGACACAGACTAGAAACGAGCAACGTGGAAACAAGAACTAGCAACGTGGAAACAACAAGGCCAAAAAGAACGCATGTGTGTGTTTGCAATCGATAGAATTTCTGTCGCTGTTGTTGTTATCATAGAAAATATCCCGTAGCTTATTCACAGTTTCCCATCCATGCATCCATCTGACAGCAGACCGAGTGGCATCCTCTCTCGCCCACTGACTACTAGTAACTCACTCAATCACAACAAAACTGTCAGGCCCAAAGCCGAGACAATACTCAGGCCGACGACCGACCAGCCCGTGATGATGACCTGCTTATTCGTCAAGGTGGCACCCGTATCCCACACCAAATGCCGGATACCGTTGAGGCCGTGGAAGGTGAAAGGCAGGGCCATCAGTGCCTTGAGGCCGAGGTTCGCGGCGATCGGCAGCGCCGCGAAGCTGGCCGCCAGGCTCGCCGACTCCAGGTGCCAGCCGAACAGCGGGGCGACCAGGTACGCGGCGCCGAAGGCGTACATGGTCCCGGACAGGGCGACGCCCGTCAGTCGGTTCATCATGCTGGGGTACCAGGTGATCTGCGGTTGGTAGATGGAAAGATGTGGCGAGATGGGCCGTCGGCGTCGTTGCTCGGCGAGGAGTTCGATGCCTTCGCTCTGTGAGACTGGCGTCGTTGTGGCTTGTCTGTAGGATAGAGACATTGAGTTAGCTAGGTTACATTCATTCATCTCGGTTCTTGTGTTTTTCCGTTTGTCTTGTCTTGGTCTTGTTTTCTTTTCTTCTTTTTGCTTGTGACGCCGAACGGACGGAGCCGGATGGGGGAGTTGATGCCCGTCCTCCTGCCTGGCTTGTGTCCGGTTGGGCTCTGCGGGGGGTGTGTGTTTGTCATGGAGAGAGTCGGTGTTCTGACCTGATTTGAAGATGCTGTCCCATCGCTATTGCTGCGGGAGCCGAGAATCTCGACAGAGAGGTCTTGCTCAAGGTGGAGGGGTTGGCGGCGGCGACTATGCGGAAGGGTCAGTGGTCATTCAATCCTGGTTGGTTTTCCAATGGGCGCGTGCTTACATCGCCGGTTTGCCAGTTGTAGCGCCCTGCGCGAGAACATGTTGGCCGACATCGTTGCGGCTGCTGCTGCGTGATGCGTGCTGCGTCGGATGAGGTGTCGAGGTGGTTGTTCTTCGATCGAAGCTTCGTCAATTGATCGGAAGCCATCTCGGCTGATTCCGCTTGGCATTGCGGCACGTGACCTTCCTGACCTTCACGTCGGCGCTGATTGGTCGACGATAAGCAGTCGTCAGAGCTTGGGAGTGCTACTAGTACATAGTACATACAAGGAGAACTTAGATAGCTGGGGTCAACATTAAACATTACATCCTCCATATTCTCGTCGATTCACGGGAACCCAGGGGCTACGTATTCAAACGGCCACACGGCAACGACGGCGACAGCGACTTGGGGAATTAACATCACAGGGGAGGTCGCAAAACATGTCGTCTTTACCTGGAATTGAAACAATGGTAGGTTGCAGAAATGCAGAAATGCAGAAATGCAGAAATGCAGAAATGCAGAAATGCAGAAATGCAGAAATGCAGAAATGCAGCAATACGAAATGAGGCTGAGGAAAGTCTTATATGGATACTGTGCCCTTACTTCGCCGGCTTGGTGTGATGAAGGTACCTTAGTCTACAAGGCGGCGTGGCCTCACCGGACAAGCTCCTGTCCTTGCAGGATATACGCGCGCAGTCGCAGGCCGCAGAAATGCAGAGAATATCTTCGCGGTTGTGGGTTTCTGTACAAGCCCCTGGGCTGCCAGTCCTCAAGTGAAGGTGTCACGGTGCATGTTCGGCAGGTGAATGTGCGTGTAAGTTGTGTGTTAAGCTTATTGAGGCCCTTCTGCGGCGGCTACGATTTTATCTTTGCATTGCAGCGCAGTCTCCGTCCGCATCGAAATACATCTGTATGGTAACAGCCCTGTCTTCTTTCCTCTCTGCGCTCTTTCTCCCATCCTGATCAACGACTCTTGATTCCCTTCCAGCGAGCAATGTGTGAACGATGAGTCGTGCTATCACGTTGAAATACGCCGCTGAAGGGGCCTGCGTCTGTTCAAACATGGCCAACTCGCCCGCCATCCAGGCCCTGTGCCCTGTACATCACCGCCCTGACCATGCTATCGACCTCATGAGCAAGTCCATCCACGAGTACAAGAAAATCGACATCACTCGCCATGGAAGGAAGATCGGCGACAACAAGGTGAAGAAGCAACCCCGTCGAGCTTCGACCCGCAACACCAATACCCGCACCGAGAGGAGACCGCCATTCTTTCACGAGCTCGCTGTCGCGGCCGACGCAGTTTGTCAGTCTCTCATTAACGGCCATCCTTCCGACCGATACATTCGATCCATTCCATCCTCCGAGCGCAGTCCCTTGACCTCTATCGACTTCCTCAGTGCCAGCCAGGAGGTCCGTCAGATCATCTATCGATTCTTCCTTTGTCCATACTCGAAGTCCATCACCTTCCCTCCTCCGTCCTCTCCAGACTCTGTGTCTATCCTTAACCCGGGCCTCCGACCATCCATCCTCTACCTTAACCGCCAAATCAACCGAGAGGCCTGTAAGATCTTCTATGGCGAAAACAAATTCATCGCAGCCGAACCCTCACACCTCTTCTACCCCCGAGGCATCCAAGCCCTTCGGCGAAAGACAACCACATTCATCCGTCATTTGGCATTCGAGAGAACGGGATCGCCTTCGGCCCTCTGTGAGGAATCCATCGAGAGCGTCTACCGACCCATCTGGGATATGATGGTGGAGCATCCCGCGTTTCTCAGTCTTCGGAAGCTCACCATCCGTCGCGAGGTGCTTCGAAGTGTCGACTTCAATCTTTTCGAATTCCAAATGGCCGTAGCCGACCACAACCTGGGGGTGGATACGAGACAACTCTTCAAAAAGAAGTCACTGGTCATGGTCGTGGCAGCGAAGCTAGCCTTGGAGGCAGCAAAGAGACGATCCAGTTTCACAAGATTGCATCTGATTCACCACGAGGAAAGGGAGGTTTCCACACCCGAGCAATGGTTTAAGAGTAATGTGTTCGAAGTGTGTCTGACCCGAGTCGACGACCCGGACACCGAGGGCCTGGCAGAGACGGCGCTGCTAGATCTTGACCGAGCTATCGTAGACATGCTGTTCAACGAGAGGGAAGCCCACGTGCCCGGAGCTGAGCGGGAATTCAACCGGTGGAAACTCCAAAGCAGGGCTAGTTGATTGATTACCCCTCCCTTACAAAAGGAGCACGGATTTGGGGATCTGGCGTTTGGAAAGCAACGGAAGAACACTGTCTGGATTCAAGCGAGGATGGAGAGCATGGCGTTGACCCACATTGGCTTCCGGAACATGCACAGCACGGGCGTCCTAAGGAGTTTCCTATGCTTGACTGTGCCGTGATTTTTATTGCAAGACTCTCAAGCTTGATTTCGACCCGTCGCGGATGGAGTTCCCTACGTAGCTTGGCAATTCTGGAGACAAGCCTACCAAGCAGTCTCCAATGATACTAGTATTGATAGCAGTACGGAGCTATCACAAAGACATTCAAACTGTGCACTACTACTAGTCACCTGACTAGTCACCTGACATCTTCCTTGTGGTGATCAAGGCACAACTTGAATGCAGAGGTAACCAGCTAAACTTACTTGCGAGCTCCGAAGCATCGCCGACAAAAGCAACGTCTCGGCCCGGGGGTGTCCCACTGTGGACAATTGGGTCTTGAACTCTGCCGCCCGTTCCCAGATTCCGGGCTCTCAGGCAAGTCCTTAACAGTTTAGGAAACTAGGGGCTGAACCTGCTTAGGCGCGCTCCCAGGAACCCTTATCCTTATCTGCGCTGCGGCACCCGGCCTTCATGTCCATACGTCTAAGGTATGTTCAGTGCGAGACTTGGCTCTCCCGACCACAAATGTGATCGGTCTGGCAATGTTCAACGTTGTTCAGACCAGCATTCCCATTCCCTTTCTGCAGTGGTGTCATACTCCCGCTCACTGGATTGTTGCTCTCGGGCCTCTACTAAGGATTCTAGCACAGACTTGTACAGTACTATTTTCCACGTGGCACATGGTAGACCTCACCCCAGCAGCCATTTTCAATTGAGACCATGCATTCAAGAACGCTTCGATCCAAGGTCGGCTGTCTCACATGTCGCAGACGTCGCAAAAAATGCGACGAACAGAAGCCGCAGTGCGCAGCTTGCATTTACTACGAGCTTTCCTGCGAGTGGCCGACCAGGTTTACAGACCGCCGTCACGAGAAGAGGTTGCCAACGCGGCAATTGGATTCGAGAGCAGAACCACCTCATCTTCAGGTTCAGTCTCTTTCGCCCCTGGAAAAAGCGTGTTTCTCAACAGCCTCGGCCTCACCCTTGAAACAGATGATAGTATCCGGCCAAGGGCGGGAGAAGGAAAGAATGCTCTTCAACCATTTTCGGACACACTTCATCCCACTCTCTGTCCGTCCACACGCCCATAGCAAGTATTCCGAGTTGACAGACATGTACCAGACCGGGTTTGAAAACCAGAACGTGATGAACATGTTTCTAGGGCTCGCCGCACTCCACATTGCCACCGCCTGGGACGACAAGGCTGTGTGTCAGTTGGCGATGAATTACTACAACTCAGTGGTCAAGGCCATCCAATCCAACATCGAAGAGGGGACAGTGCAAGGAACAGAGGAGTGGTTAATGACGGCCATTGTGCTAATGGGCCTTTTCGAGGTAAAAATCAAACTCGACCATTCTCTCTCGCCTTTTTGGGGGGGGGAAGCATTCGCCGTACTAAACTTTCCAACCAGAAATTTTCCTTCGACATGTCGTGTAACATCATGTTGCACCTGAAAGGCCTGGCTCAGCTCTTCAGAATACGTAAAAGGAGGATGATCACACCGGATCCTCAGATCCCTTTTCACCGGATCGCCGCCGAGATGTTCATGTTTAACCTGACGTCCATGTCCCTCCTGGACGGCCGCGTCCCCGACATAATAGCCTCGTTCGACTGGGCGGATCTTGGAACGTGCGAGGAAGATGGCCTTTTGACCGACGCTTCGATCATCGCAAACTCCCCGATCCTGGGACCTAGTCACGCCCTCTATCGGATCATCTTCGAGATAACCAAGCTAAGCCGGATCACGCCGCTGGACGAGGCTGACGCGATCCGAGCAACCGAACTCGAGAGCCAATTGATTCTGAAGCAGGTCCATCTGCACCAGTCTCTTCACGCGTGTGGAGACCTCGATGAGCGACAATCCATCGAGGGCGCTCTGCTGTACGGTCTGGCAGCGCGGATCTTCCTGTTCAAGGTCATGAACCCGATAGTCACCTCGACCCATCCAGTGGTCAGGAATTTGGCAGGTGGAGCTGAAAGCCTGCTCCAACGGTGCGTCGTGAGTGTCCCATGTGCATCTTACTTCTGCTGGCCACTGCTGGTCTTATCCTGCACCGGAAACGGCCCTGAGCTTGTCTCGTTGGTCAGAGCCAAGCTCGAATCTATGTGGACTGCTTCAAGTTGTGGCCATGTCAAAAGAACCAGAATGCTGGTCGAACGTATTTGGAGGGGCACGTCGACTGACTTTGGGAGCGATGACCAAGGAGCAAACAATTCCACGTATAACGGGCTGGACAGGCTCCTGCATAAGGGTGGTATGCTTGCGACCCTGACAGACCCGAACTCCCAGTAATAAGACCTAATGTGGGAATTTCACAACGGCAAAACCCCATCAAGCTTGTACGAATAATGTGAGATTGAGCTGAAGAGGACCATTTGTGATAATCCATCCTCCCAATGTAGCATCTTGTGGAAGCTTAGCTCTTAGTATTCAAAATGGCATCGATAATCTTGGCCGCACGCAAACACTCCTCATCCTGCAATGTCCGCGCTAGAACTTGCACAGAGCACGGTGCGCCGTCGTTGAGCACGGGGTCGTCTATCGTAGAACAGTCAGCAAGGAAGAAAAAGAAGAGCAAAAAATTCAAGGTCCGATGAGGGATGGGAAACTCATACAGTCTGGACCAACAGCAGGTGCCTCGATGGTGATCGGCTGTGGGTCGAGGTCCTGCGAGGATTTCAGGTACGGAATAATAATTCCAGGCATCTTGAAATCCGAGTGGTTAGTAACACAGAGAAGAACAAAAGTGATGACGGCCGAGACCAGGACTCACATCAACCAGGTTGAAGGAAGTCGTATAGGGAATCCAGTTCCATGTATCATGCGCCACGGCCGTACTCTGCGCTGGCGGAGCTAGAAGCGCATCAAGGCGACTCCCGATGAAGACTTTCCTCCAGTGTTCAATCATTTGCGAGCGGAGGCGATTCATGGCCGCAAGCTCTGTGATCTTCAGGTCTTTCCTCTCATCGAGTGAGCCCAAGGTATTCATCTTTATTAACGACTGGATGATTGGCTCCTTTCCTTCCTTGATGATGTTCAAAGTGGTTTGATTCGGATCGACTTGGTAGTACTGGAACATAAGATCCGTCGACATTTGGATGCTATGGCTGGGTTCGTGGGGGACAGGCACGATAGTGTGACCGGCAGCGGCGAGCCTTTCGGCCGCGGAGAGAAGGGCCCTGCGAACGGGTGGGTGAAGGGGGTATTTCGGATCTTCAGCCAGCAATCCAAGGATCAAGGGGCGGTCAAGATCCGGCACCTTTCTCCATGGAACGGCATGAGCGGTCGAGTCATATTTCCAAGGCTCCTGGGAGGCAATCGATTCCATAAAGAGGGCGACATCGTCCACGCTATGACAGAGTGGCCCTGCGCAGCCTACCACGGGGATGAAGCCGCCCACGGCTCCTCCCGCCTGTCTGTCGTATGGAATGCGGCCTGACGAAGGCTTGAACCCGTAGACGCCAGTGCAGGAGGCAGGCATACGAATAGAGCCACCCAGATCTGTGCCAACTCCAATTGGAGAGCCATGGAAGGCCACCAGCGCGCTCTCGCCTCCACTGGATCCACCGGCTGTCAGACTGAGATTGTGAGGGTTCAGAGTCCGACCGAAGACATTGTTTTCCGAGTCGCAGCTCTAGATAGATTAATTAACAATGGCGCCGTGCTATCTCACAGTAGAGTATTGATTCAAAACCTACCATTAAAGTTTGAGGCACGTTCGTTTTGACGTAAAGAACCGCACCTAGATCCAGTAACACCTCTACTAGAGTCGAGTTCACCGTCGCCGGGGGATTCTTGAGAAAGGCAATAAAGCCTAGAGTCGAAGCGATTTCCTGGAGATTGAACGAATCCTGCCAAGATCAAATATGTCAGTCTAGAGATATTCCACCATTTCTATGACGGTGGCCTCGACTCGTACCTTGATGCTGATGGGAAGGCCATGGAGGGGACCGAAAGGCTTCTGGTGAGTCTTGATGTAGTCATCGAGAAAACGAGCACGCTCCAAGCCACGGTCGAAGAAGACCTCGGTGAGGCAATTGGTCTGGTATTGTCAACTCTTCTTTCGATCTTTGGAACGATCGTCCACGGCAGACATACCAGCTGTTGAGCGATGGCCGCCCTTTTGGAGAAGGCCAGAGTCACCTGGGTGCAGGTGAGTTCCTCTGACGCCAGTTTCTGGAGTAATTCTCTTGACGTATAATTCTCGGTAATGGTGATCTCGAGCTCCGACAGTAGTCCAGACTTCCGGACCAGCTCCAGCCCGAGTACATTTGTGCCTGAATCTGGTCCTAGCGACAAGTCCTGGAGTAGAGAAGCCGGTAAGAGCCAGTCTGCTGGAATTAAAGCATTGCGCTCTTTCTGTTTGACGACGGCAGCCTCCTGCCATGATTCACTGGTAGCCATCATCGCTGGGATAGAAGATGTTGGCCGAAACTTTAGGGGTTTGGGAGTATATATTGAAATAAAGGTAACGAGTCGAAGACGAGGAGACTAGATCTACTCATCCATACCAATGTAACACGTCTGCAGGACTTCGCTCGGACTATGTAGGCGTTTTGACCGCCCTAGCCTTGTAGAGCGGCAACGGCATTATTCTCGGGCATGTCCTATGCCTGCTTCTCAAAGCCTGGAGGGACAATGAAAAGGCCTCGTGGGGGGCACCGACCCACTTTGATATGGGACTCTCTGCTGAGTCTGCTCTACCTCCCTCCTGGCTGGACCAATCATATACTTTTGCGTCTTAGCTGCTTATCAATTTAGTGGGGCAGCATCAACCTCACTACGCCTTCTTCGCCGTCACATGCCCCAATTTCTTTCACCTTCTGACCTTGTCGTCGACGTCGTCGAGCCCTCAGCGCTCCCGGTACAACGCTCCACCGCGTTTTTCCCAGGTGTGAGGTATCTCGAACACGTGACTCACCGTCTGTTTCCGACTCGGCGCGAGCCAGTTTCTTTTCTTTCACCGCGCCGCTAAAGAAGGCCAAACGATGAGATGGTAAATTTATAGTGTGCAGTATGTACACATTGAGAGATTACACAAGGTGCAGCAACATACTCTGTTTAAGGAATACCAATAGACCCGCAGGGCCGGCAATGAGGTTCAAGTTCAAAGGCAAGCTAATATATCCCACAATTCCACGAGCAGACAACCACGCCAACCAAACAAATTACTTACCAAAGGTCCCCTGGGAAATTGCTTCCCTAAGCCACTCTCTCCGGGGAACCTTGGTAATGAAGGCTTGGAATATCTAGCTGAACTGATAAACACCGTGTTCGACGAATGACCCGTGTTTGCGTCCAAGCGTTCTGATAGGGATTCGGATCCCAAGCCAGGGAGGGAATCGGATGATTTTGAGCACTAGCCTTCTATCCAAAACTCTGATAGGACTACCAAGGCTGAAGGCCTGGGCTGCTTCTGGAGCTTCTGGAGCCCCGAACTAGCGAAGTCAGAGCCTCTTCCTATTACCTTTCCGGCCTGGGCAATGAATGCCGTCAAGGAGTGCCACCATTTAAGACTGCCCGATTTGCTGAGCATCCGGCTACGATGACAGTCTCAGGGCCGAAAGACCATGTCAAAACTTATCTAGGGCATGACTCGAGATCCCATAAGAGGACGAAGCACGACTCAAATTTCGAGGAACTGTGGTCAGGAAACGAACATCACTCAATTCTTCTCTCCCGATTACTCTACTGTCAACTTTGAACTAGAACTCATGCCAACTCCGTCCGAGATGGCAGGAGGGGAGGACCTTTCTTCGTTTAGTTGGTCCGCCGATACCATGAGTGGGGCATTCTGAGGCTGACATCTCACGTAGCCTCTACTCTCTCCTTGTGGGTGGCATTACCCTGGGAATCTCGACTGTGTTTGTGTCCGGCTTGGAGTCTATTGAGACGGACTCTCTCGGAATGAATACCGGAACTGCTGTTCAACTCATTTTCCTCGGCCTGGGAAACGTCTTCTGCATTCCGTTGACACTCAGTAAGTAGTGTAGTCCGCCTGCTGCTTCCCATTCGGATATACTCTTCGGCCAGAATGCTGAACTTGCCTTCCTTGCCAGAATTTGGTCGTCGACCTGTCTACCTCGGGAGCATGCTGGTTCTCCTCTGCTCTCAGATATTGCAGATGAAGATGCGGACGAAGGCACAGATGATCGGCGGGTACATCTTATCCGGCCTCGGGGCGGCGCCATTTGACGTGTTGGTAGAAATCTCGGTGGGTTCACAGGCAGACCTTTGGCCTTTGCGGATGCTAACCGTCTTTCTCCAAGATTGCAGATGTCTGCTTTCTCCATCAGCGGGGAACACTGATCTCCCTGTATCTTGTGGCCGCTTCAACCGGTTCTTTCCTGGGCCCGCTCTGGCACGGATATATGGCGGTCAATCTCGGGAGTTGGAGGTGGATCATGCGCTTCGGTGTCATTTTCTGTGGAATCCTGCTTGTGCTAATGTTCTTCTTCCTTGATGAGAGTCTCTTCTACAGACAAGATGCTTCTTCTCAAGTCGAAACAACCGCCTTCGTCACAGAGAGTGTTGTTCTCAACAATGACGAGAAGCGCTCCAAAGACCAAAATCCCCCCCGACTGAGGCTTCAGCCATTGACCAGACAAGCACAACACAATCCAGATTGGCACTGTGGCGGTCGTATCCCGTCACGTGGACGACCATCTTGAGAAAGATCCTGGCCGGCATCACCAGTGTTTCTTACCCAGCTGTTCTTTGGGTGAATGGCTTTGATGGAATAAATCTGCAAGGGCCACAACGACTAATATCCACCTCTAGGCAGGGTTATTGTACGGAACAACCATCTCCTGGCTGACGATCATGGCAACTACCGAGTCCCAATTCTTCTCATTGCCCCCTACAACATGAGCGCATCGGAAGTTGGAAACCTCAACACGGCGCCTTTCATCGGAAGTGTGCTCGGGTTAGCCACCGTGTCATCCAATGATTCAAAAGTTGTTTGTCACTGACGTGGAGCAGACTCTTTGTCTCGGGCTTCCTCAACGACAGGATCTATCTCGTCCTGGCCCGGCGGAACCAGGGGTTCGGAGAACCCGAGTTTCGCCTGTGGATTTTGTTTCCCCTCGGGCTCGTCCAAGCAGGGTCACTCCTGATCTACGGCATTGGAATCTACCACGGGGCCGCATGGATTGTGCCGGCCGTTGGTACGGCTGGAATTGGCTTCTGCCTGGTCTCCGGTGTCAGCGTCCTCCTGTCCTACGTGCTTGATTGCTACAAGGAGATTGGGGAGGAGGCCATCACGGGTGTCCTTTTTGTCCGCGCCATCGTTGCTACCGGCATGACGTTTGCCGTCCAGCCTTGGATTGCTAACGAGGGGGCCCAGAAGGCCTTCATTGCCATGGCGGTCATTGCCCTGGCATTGTTTTGGGGTGCGGGACTCTTCTTAGGGCGGGGAAAGGCGTTTAGACGGTGGACGGCGGAGAGATATACCACGGCGATCGTGGAGACACTACATTAGAGATCAGAAGTGCGTAATCTGGTTGAAGGAGAAAGCGGCAGGCATGAGGCAGGCATGAAGCAGGTATGACCGGTGGACACTGGACGGAGGAAGGCACGTTGGAGCCAACTTTCATAACAGCACGGAGCGAGTGCAGCCCACAAACGCTCTGGGTGCTTGCACCCCCTATATCTATTTATTCTCTGGCCAGCACCACTGATCACGCATCACGTCTCACAATCACCATCACGCATCACGCATCACGCATCATGCGTCACACTCGCACAACCTCGAACCACGCAACAAGACTACTATCTAATAATACCTAGGTACTCCGTACGCTGCAGCGCGTTTCGCCTTACGCCTTCCGGGTGGCGGGAGCCGCCGGGCGTGAGTCCAGGGGCGGCTTTACCCGCATCCGGCAGCGGGGGACTGGGCTCGGCGCACCTGGTGGCAACTGCCCATTAGGGTTGTCATATTTTGGTTGTGATAGGGCGTACGACAGAGCCGATCCAGCCATCGTCGCCTCAAGTTCCGCGCACACTCTCGTCGCCCTACAATGGCAGGGCGTGCAGGTAGAGTTTTTCCTGTCATCGGTGTTGCTCTTATCGCACAGCACAGATGTGAAAATATATCATCGAGTATCCGGATGGCATGTCGCGGGAACAAGACCTGAGACGCGCAACCAACCCTGACCGCTGCTGACTTTGCTTCATCCCCCCCTCGCCGCGGCCAAACCACCTACGACCACCAACGATAACGATGCTCGCCCAACCACCAGTATCTCTCCCCCCACCAGAGCTCTCCTTCAACGCGCACCTATCCTCCCCAGAAGCCATCCAACAAATCCAGACGCCGAAATTCACGCTGCGAAACGCGACCGTTCAAGATGCGGCTGCCATCGCGAAGCTCGGAGCCACCGTCTTCGGGACCACCTTTGGGTTTTCAATCCCATCCGTGGATCTCAATGCCTATCTAGAAGACGCATTCAGCGTCGCCGCCATCGAGAGGGACATTCTGGCTCCCTCGACGCACCTTATGGTGGCGTGTTCCGCCACCGACGACCGAGTCCTCGGCTTTGCACAATTAACCGAAGGCACGTGCGAGCCGTGTATCGAGGACTCGGAGAGCGTTGTCGAATTGCAGCGGCTCTACATCGACTACGACTTCCACGGCCTGGGCATCGGCCAGTCCCTGATGAGGGAAATGCAGACCATGGCCCGCGAGATGGGCTATCGGACCATGTGGCTGGGCGTGTGGGAGGGCAATTTCAAAGCCCACTGCCTGTACGAATCCATGGGCTTTTCACGGACAGGCGACCATGAATTCCAAATGGGCCGATGTATTCAGACGGACTGGGTCATGTGTAAAGATCTATGAGGATGGTCATTTTTTGCAAGCGTTGGAAAGGTGTCGGAGGAGTAGGAAGGGGTGGTGTTGTTGATTGTTTATTGTTTATTGTGGATTGATTCTTGCTTTTGCTGCTTGCTTCTTGTGTCGGGCTGCCCAGACGGACAGTATGTAACCTTGAATATGAAACCCGCGCGATTCATTGGGAGAATGACGTGGGCGATTAACGAGAGGTCTAGTGGTTTCTTCTAGGACTCCGTATTGACGAATGCAATGCAAAGTCACCACTTCGAAAGCAATCGAGAACTGCTTTGAGTGTGAGCTGCCAGGCCGAAGTCCATGGCGAAAGAAAAAGAAAGACAAGAAAATTTGGGGCATGTTTTGTTGGCCTTTGAATGACTCGTGACAGAAAGCTTGGTAGCTGGAGCATTACTCGCGTGACGATCTGTCCTCCGCTTGAGACTCTGGCCTATTCCGATTCACCATCCTCACAAGTGCATCCCACGAATTCATTCATTCACTGAACGACCCCCTCTCCCTCTCCCACTCTCTCGGTCTCACTCTGCTCTTCGAGTGTTCTCTTTCCATGTCTTGAATTCCGCCTGTCCATTGACCGATCGACTTCCCTCCGAGCGCTTCTTGCCTCCCCCCAACTGCCACGATGCACAACTCTCTGAATCGGATACAGAACGCATTCGGCTTCTTCACCACCTGCGCCTTTACGCTCGCTTCTATTATTGCCGTTCTGTCTTTAGTTCCCATCCCCTCTCCAACATCCTCACCCAGCGCCGCAATCTCGGTCCGAAACGTCCAGGTCGTCAAAGGCCGGCCTCACTACTACTCGTCGAAACGCGAAGAATACGCCCAGGTGCGGTTTGATCTCGCCGCAGATCTTTCCAGCCTGTTCACCTGGAATACGAAACAACTGTTTGTCTACGTGACGGCACAATACCCCAGTGGGAAAGATGGCAATGGCGCAATGTCGGAAGCCGTGATTTGGGACACCATCATTTCTGCCCCGTCGACGCCCTTCTCCTGGCAGAACGTGAAGCAGACATACTTCTCCAATCAGAAGAAGACGAAATCCAAGAGCAAGAAGGCGTCCACCACAAAATCGAAAACCACCGACCTCACCAAACCGGGTGTCATCTCGCTCAAGAACCAAAAGCCCAAATACCAGATCACCGACCCCAGCGGCGTCGTCAGCGAAAGAGCAAATGCTACACTGCAAGTCAGCTGGAATGTCCAGCCATGGGTGGGTGCCCTGGTCTGGGACAAAGGTGTCCTAGGTGGTCGCATTGGGACATGGGAAGCTGGAAAGGTCGGCAGGAGTGAGGCGTTCGACTTCCCTCCGCTGAAAAGTGCGAAGACAGAGGTCGTTAGAGATAAAGATGGCCCGAAAACCCCTAAAGCGGCTTCAGCGACACCTATCGTCAAGACATAACCGGTGGTCCTCTCGATGCCTGTCTTGTCACTCGAGCATTGAACTACTCGGCCTGACACGGCGGACGAGTGGCTGCGTCATGTTTGAGTATTTCCCTTGATGGAGATTATTGACAGACGGCGACGTTCTCAGAGCTCCAAGCTCGTTGCAGAGACATTCGTCCGTCCAATACAGGCCTGCACATTGGCGTGGATAAAGTCAGATGGTTGACACGAGGCCACCCAGGCCAGCAGCACTGCGCCGGGTCCGGGTCCGGGTCCGGGTCCGTCTCACATCTGGCTCCTGATGCCCACCGCAGACCTTTTCCCACTCCTCTTCACACCATCAAATATCTTGTCGACTAGAATCAAGGTTGAAGGACGATTTGATCCGTACCTCGGACAGACTTTTGTTCCATGCACGACGATTGTCGAGCTCGCCAAACTTGCAAGATGCGATCAACTAGGAATTCACCAAGTACAGTATTCGCCGATAACATTCGACGATCCAATTTACATATTACCAATCAGGAACCTGTCTCGCAAGGTGGCGGATTAATCCAAGCCATGTATCTTGGGCCTTCCATCTGTCGTAAGCTGTCACTACCAACGGGCTTCTAAGATACGGAATAGAATACTAAATGACTGAAGCTACGGGAGCTGTAGCCACTCCCAAGAAGAACGTACGTTCGAACCTCAATGAAAATTTAGATTGATGATCAAGAAGCAAGATTGGATCTCTCATGCCTAGGATGTGCCTGTATATTCCGCTTTTGATCTGAATTGATAGGGCTATTGGATGGTGAGGCGAAGCAAGGATAGTCGGAGACGGCTGAGCCCCTCAGTCCGTCGAAGCCTTGTATGACCAACCAGGCCGATATTTCATCCGTGGTGCGCCTTATTTGACCAACCAGGCCGACATTTCATCCGTGGTGCGCCTTCGTGCCTGACTTTCAAGGATATAAATGGACTATGGATGTTTCGAATGGCTCCCGAGATACACGAGCACGCTAACCAACGTTGAAAGCGATCTGTATAATTTCCGGACATTGTGACTGAGAGCAATCTGCCGCCAAGCATCATGGCACCTAAATACATCAACAAACTCGAAGGAAAGCGCGTGGTGATAGTGGGAGGCATCTCGGGGATGGGGTTTGCAGTAGCGGAAGCATCGGTGGAATATGGAGCGATCGTGGTGGTGGCTAGCTCCAAGCAGGCCAAAGTGGACAAGGCCGTGGCCCGACTCACGGCCTCGTACCCGGACGCGGGTGATCGAATCCAAGGAAAAACGGTCGACCTGAGCACCTCGGAAGTCGAGGAGCAGATCGTGGCGCTCTTCGACTTCGCGACCGACAACGGGCGACACAAACTCGACCACCTTGTCAACACGGCGGGCGACAGTCTCAAAACGCAACCCCTGGCGGAAGTGACGGCGGACAACGTGGGCGAGTACTACAAGGTCCGCATGATCGGCGCGACCATGCTCGCCAAACACGCGGCCCGGTACCTGGACAAGACCGCGGCGTCGTCCATCACCCTGACCGGCGGCGTGGCCGACTCCAAGCCCCTCCCCGGGTGGACGGCCATCGCCCCCGTGGGCGCAGCCAAGAAGGGCCTCGCCCGCGCGTTGGCGCACGACTTGAGTCCCGTCCGCGTCAACTGCGTCTGTCCCGGCGCGGTGCGTACGGAGATGTTCAACCACTTTGAGAAGGACGTGTTGGCCAGGATCCTCGAGACGTACACGACCAAGACGCTGACCAAGACCATTGGGACGCCCGAGGATTTGGCCGAATCCTACCTTTGCTCCATGAAGAATGCCTATATGAATGGCGCCGAGATTTATGCGGATGGGGGGTACTTGATCTGCTAAGGATTGCGGCGGTCTTTCGTGCAGCCAGCTTGTATGTAGTCAGAATTAACTACCTTGGTCAAGAGAGGAAGCTAGCATCAGTAATACTACTGTCATGGGAACGGAGTACTTTGTCTATCGGTAGAGTATTACCTAGCGTGACCTAAGTACCTGGGTACTTACCCACTATGTAGTTAGTGTAATACTAGCGCCACTAGCGCCACTATTGCCACTATCAACACTACCTTACTGGGTACAAGTTGGTCGATCATCAAAAGGGGCTTCAAATGCCACAAACACGCCAAGGCTTTGGGGTCGCCAACTGCGAAAAGTGTCCCCCAGAAAGACCCCTGAGGCCTCAAAGTCAGTCGATTGAAACACCGCCAAATCAATACCCTGAACCTGTGTCGCATTTTTCCACCATGCGGACACTTTCGATCCTCCTGAGCCTGGTGGCCGTGGCCATTTCCGGAGTGTACAGCACTGCCCTGACGTACAAGTTGGGAGCCAGCGAGAGGGCGTGCTTCTTCACTGCGGTCGAGCGACAGAATGCAAAGGTGGCCTTCTATTTCGCCGTACGTCTTTCTTTGTGCACTCTTATCACTCCTCCCGTCTGCCCGGTGTCTGGGGGACCCGTCTGACGTGTGCGTGCGTTGGCTGACACTTCCTTTCTTCCACACCTGCAGGTCCAATCTGGAGGTTCCTTCGATGTCGATTACCTCGTGACGGGCCCGAACGAGCGGAAGGTGATGGAGGGCAGCAAGGAGAGACAAGGGGACTTTGTCTTCACTGCGCAGGTGGAGGGCCAATACCGATTCTGCTTCAGCAACGAGATGTCGACGTTTGCGGACAAGATGGTGGATTTCGAGATAGCGGTGCGCATTTCCCACCCCTCCCTACAATCTCCCTTCTTCTGGGTGTCCTGCCTCAACGTTGGAGCTCTCCCCCACCTCATTCGGCTATCTCTGAACTACAACTGACGCACCGGCGTGGTGGAAAAACAGGTCGAGGACGAATCCAAATCGGCCCTCCTCCCATTGAAGCAAGGCACGACGCCGGAGCAGACGTCGGCGCTCGAGGACACCCTCTTCAGGGTCAACGGTCAGCTTAGCACGGTCAGCCGGATGCAGAAGTACTTCCGCACGAGAGAGAACCGCAACTTCAGCACGGTGCGGAGCACGGAGCAGCGCATCTTCAACTTCAGCCTGATCGAGGTGTGCATGATGGTCGGCATGGCCGCCCTGCAGGTCTTGGTTGTACGCTTCTTCTTCCAGGGCGCGAGGAAAGGTAAGATCCCCCCCTCCCCTCCCTTTTCTTTTTGGTATCTATCTATATGACACGTCCCACACGATGTATCATTTTTTTCCCGTTGGAACTGACGTGTGTCGTGTTTCCCTCGCAGGTTATGTATAGAATACATTATTGTTTGATGCCGCAGGGGGGCGGGCCCTTTGATGGCAATGTGATGATATCCATGACACCCCAAAAGTCCCTACATTCTCCGGAACGACGTAGATTTCAGGAGTTGGTCTTTTCACATGGGTTGGGTTGAACAATCGAGATTCCAATTTCTATTTCGGGCAGCTCGCACATTCCGGGCGTTCTGTTCCCGGCCGATTCCCCCCCTGTGTCTCTCTGAACACGAGCTTGTGTAACAGACAGTGCGGAGTAGCCCCTCCCCAAGCACTCGTGCGAAGCGAGTTGGCCAGAGGCAAGACAAGCAGACCGCGTCAAGTGACGGCTCGAGCTGAAGGCTGCTGCTGCAAGTCTCCGAGTTGGGATTGGCTCCGAGGCAGCACCTTGGATTCCCTCTTCATTTATTCTGTACACCCTCTTTCCGACCTCCCACTCTCTATCGAACCTTCATCGAACCTTCATCTCCATTCTTTCTCTCTCTTGTTTTGCCATCTCTTTTTGATTCGGTCTTGCACGGTAAGCCTTCCCTCAACCGGAGACAGGGCACTCATGAGCCCTGGTCCCGCGATGGCCGCTCTGAGCCGCACCCAGCCTGCTACCACTGCTCCCACCACCTCAGCCTCATTCCACCACAAGCTCGAATCAATGCCCCGCGAGATCCTGGAGCAGATCTTCTGGCATTCCCGCGAACTCTCGCTGATCAACGTCTCCCACCGCCTGCGTTCGGTGCTGCCACCGTTCTCGGCCCTGGCCCGCTCGTTTGCTGTCCTGGCCTTTTGTGAGGTCGACGAGGCCCCCACCTCCAAGAACTTTGAATGCTGCCGTGGCCCCATCACCGTTGACTTCCTAAGCGGATTCAGCCTCCCCCATGACGCCGGTATTTCCATGCCTCCGACACCGTCGCAGCGCGCCCGGCTGCAACATGATGTCCTGTCGAGTGGCTGGTGGTCCATCCAGCGCTTTCACAGCCTTCATCATTACATCTACCGCCTTAGTCTATTGAGTGTTGAAGAGCGTGTTCGAGTTGGCGTCTTGTGGATCCCCATGCGTCTTCGTCAGGAATTCCATCGTCACGTCGGACAGGTCGAAAGTGACTGGGCTCAATGGACCCAACAAGCCTCCTTGCCGTCGGACCCGACCTCGGCAGTCATCAACCCGTTGAAATCCATGCCTGCGGCGAGATATGACTTCGGCGCATGGTTCGAGATGGAAATCCATGAGGCGCCGCGTCAGATCAAACTGATCGAACCGATGACGCTTCTGATGTCCCAGCACGCCTTCATCTTCCATTTTCACATGCATGACCAGCAAACCTGGAAGATCCTCGACGTCAATCTTGACGCTGAGGACGAGGAAGCCGATGCCAGTACCACGATGAATCTCCCTCCGCCGCCGACCGGCACGCCAGTCCTCGACCAATCTGGCGCAGGTGCGCATGGGGACGGAATAGATACCGACAGACAGTACTACCTCCCACCGCGATCCCTGCTCACGGCCCCATTCACGCCTCGCAAACGCGGTATCCTCACTTACCTGACCCAAGAGGTCGGAGGGCGATTCTTCATCACCGACACCCTCCATGTCGACGGACGCCGTAGCCGCGCCCGCCTCGAGGAAGACATTGCCCTCATCCACGACGCCATCCTGGGAGCCACCGACGTGGGGGATGCACTCTTTCTCAAGATCATGTTGGGTTTTGCGCACAACGTCAACCCTGACCGACCGCCCACACAAGAACACATGGACGAATACATGATGGCGGCAATGAGGGCCGAGAACATCGAGGCGCTGCGGACTTTGCTGGACCTCTACCCCAGTCGAAGAACTGCCGATGGCAGCGCGGCACTGTGGGCCCACGTGAATGGACTTCTCAGGAGGTGTTGGGATTTGGAGCACTTCCAGATGCTAGAATCTACAGCCTCCCAGAGCCAACCTGGGGACCATGCCCAAGCCCAATTGTCTCGTCAAAGTGCCAAATATCTGCGACTCGACAATGCCATTTATTCAATGATGGTCGCCGGCCAAGAATAGCTGGATCAGAGACAAAGGAGTCTCCTAGGCCTCTTAGAGGAGTGAATCTGGGTGAATCCCGAGGATCAGAAGAACGGCACTCTGGAGCGAGTGTATTGGGGCAACAACGTCGGTGGCTGGAAGTTGGTACTATGTATTTCGGCGGATGTCATCTCGTACTCACGGCGAGTCCGAAAATGACGTTGACGACGGCGATGATGCGGCAGATGAGAATGGCAATACTACGAAGAGGTGGATTTTGAAGGAAATAGAAATCTTTTTTCTCGGTCCAAAATCTGGTTTGGGGGCATGAATGACGGAAGAAAACAAGAAACGGAAACGATAATATAAAACAATAGCTACTAAGTACCTGGTATGGAGGAGTTGGGAAAATCAAAGAGGACTCACGGGCAGCGTCTTGTTCAGCTTCCAGGTTCTTAATCCGGAATATCCTTACTATTAGGGATAACACTAAGGGATCCAGCATTACTGAGCATATTATGCCAGTATTCTAGTCTTTTTGGGCGCTCCCCATGGGCTACAGATCTCTCCTAACACTTAGTTGATAAGCATTAATAACCTCATAAGAGATACCTAGGTAGGTAGGTAGGTATGTAACATACATACTAGCACTCCTATGTATAGAGGCCACTTGTAGTCTGTAGGTTTTTCTTCCTCCAGATTCGTACTATGCTAATAAGGCACTAAGAGCGACTTGAAATGAGCAAAGTAGGCGTGGCGTTAAAGCGGCTCCAACGTTCATCAAATTTCCCGATTCGATTCGATTCGATTCTGTCCTTTCGAAGCAGATTGCACCTTCAGCCCCCAACCGACCCAACCGATCGATTGTCTGGCGGCTGCACCACGAACGACAAGTCTCGGACTCTCGGTCCGTCCAGTTTATTTTCAGAGGGCGCTCCGAGTCGTGTCAGCATGGGTCAGGATGACCCGCCGAGGGAACCGCTCACGCCCCCCAGTCAGCGCCGTCGCTCACGTCACGTGAGCTCGGACCACCAGCCAGCTCTCGAGCCAAGGTCGAGTCCGCAGCGAGTCGAGCCAGGGGTCCAATAAAAACACCAGAGGGCCCGCGAGAGGGAGAAAAATAGGGAGATAGATGACCGGGATATAAGGACGCCGACTTGGGCCCCCCATCAACGGTGGCTGCCCTCTCCGTGAACCAAAACCGAAATCAAAAAAGCGATATTATTATTCCCACTCCGTTTCCAAGGATTGACTTTGACTCGAAATCCTCCGGGACCGCCAATTACGAACGAGGTCTCACTTTCCCCCCGATCGGCCAAGGACAGGACGAATCCCCCAAAGTCAGTAGCAACAGCGGCTGGACACCGGTTCCTCAATCCAGACAAGGCTGTCTGTCTGTCTGTCCGTCTCAGACGTCTTTCTGGCCTGTCTGTCTTTGTCTGTGGCATTGGCGAGAAAAGATTCCGTGGTCCGATGCTGTTGCGCGGCTCGGGGGCGCTGCATCAGGCTGAAGGGCGGAATTGCTGACTATACCCTTCTGGTGTCGGCCTCGTTGGGTCCAACGACGAGAGAGGACTGAGCATAACACAACATCACCCTTTGCACTTGTTTTTGGGATTCTCTCTCTCTCCCCCTCTCCCTCCCAAGCCTGTGGAAAAACGCGGACAATCTCTCAAATACCTCGCTAGACTGTGGTCACCTGGTCAATCTGTCAAATACCTCGCTAGCAAGTGAGCCAAGGCAAAGACAGTTCACGCGCTCCATTGCAACTCGTCCGACCAAAAATCCACCTCCCTCCCACACAGTCAGACACGACACACCGCTAACTCAATATCACACAATGCCTTCAACACCCCCTACGACGATAGAGGAGATTCTCGCGACCGGCACAATCGACCCCGTCTTCGCCGAGGTTCTCCAAAGCAACCCGCTCCGGCCGGGGTCGAGCTACTCCATGTCGGAGATCAAGGCCGGGTCGGCGGCGAGCCTTGCGACCACGCGTCAGCAGTTGGCAGACACGCGGCCTGAGGGGATCACGGAGACGGAGCACCTGATCAAACTGCGCGACGACTTCTCGGCGCGCATCATTGTGTGCCACGGGACGGCGGACCTGGCGCCGTCGACGCCGCCGCGGCCGCTGGTGCTGCTCTTCCACGGCGGCGGGCACTGCGCTGGGTACCCGGAGCAGGAGCTGCCGCTGGCGCGGGAGCTGGTGCGCATGTACTCGGCCGTGGTGGTCAGCGCATCGTACCGACTGGCGCCCGTGTTCCCGTTCCCCTTCTCCATCTGCGACAGCTGGGAGACGCTGCTGTGGACGGCCAACGAGTCGCGCAAGTCCAGCAGTACCATCCTGCCGCGCTGCACCGACGCCCGTGTCGGCTTCATCATCGGCGGCGTCTCCGCCGGCGCCGGCCTCGCCGCCTCCCTGGCCCACCTGGCCCACAACCACAACCTGTTCCCCCGCCTGACCGGCCAGTTCCTGTGCTGCGGCTCCTTCATCTCCGCCGACCACGTCCCGCCCCGTTACCGGGACCGCTACCTGTCCTGGTCGCAGAATGCCGCCGCCCCGATCGTCGACAAGGACCTGGTCGCCCTGTTCTACAACGCTTTCAATCCGGACCCGACCAGCAAACTGTGGGCGAGCTTCGATCAACACCACCCCCTCGACGCCGCCGCCGACAACAATAACTACGACGACGACGACGACAATGAAGACGGAACCACCAGCCCCACACCAAAAGCATTACCGGGCAGCGTCAAGCACGGCCACATGGCCGTCCCGCCCGCCTACTTCCAAGTCTGCGGCATGGACATGAGCCGGGACGACAGCCTGCTATACGAGCGCGTGCTGCGTGAAGAGTGTGCCGTCTCGACCCGCCTGGACCTGTACGCCGGCTGGCCGCACTGCTGGTGGGTCAAGTTCCCGGACCTGGAGAAGAGCAAGACCCGCATGGCCGACGCCGTCGACGGTTTCGGCTGGCTGCTGGACCAGAACCGTATGGTCAGGAAGGGTCCTGGCCTACTGGCCCGCGCGAGGGCGAATGCCTCGCGGGAGATCAGTTGACCTGCGGGGAGGGGAATAGAAGTGGAAATGCTATTGCGCGTGCCAGATCGAGAAGTTGAAGCTTGACAAGGGGGGTATACATATTTTTATGTACCAGATGTGTTGTCTTGTGTCGTCCCGGGTTGTCCTTGAATTGAGCCGTCGGTAGGGGTTTGACGACAAGGGGATTTGGAATGTTCCACCAACAAACTAGAAGAGCCAAAGAGCGACGGAGTTCGGTTGGATTCGTTTTGATTGCTCCGGGGCCAAGGTTTTCAGCCCTCGAGAGTGGTGTCCCCCTCCTTTATTTGTTACAAGTGCATGGTGGTATGTAGGCACCCATTAGGTTCTCGATAGATTGAAAGGGTCGAACTTGTCCTCCTGGTTCACCGAGTGCGCGCCCAGTCGTCTTTTATCTCCAAGCAACCCGAGTGACTGTTTTGCACTCGACTATTCTCAGCTGAGGTTTACACTCTACATACTACTCGGTGGTTCACTGGTAGCCAACCTAGGTCGTTTAACAAGCCCCCCCCCCACCTAGAGGGTTCAGAGGGTAATTTGGTACCTAGAATACACGTGCATGCAACAAGACTCCCAAGATGGATGGATGGATGGATGGTTGGATCCCAACAGTCCGATCGGATCGTCGGGCCGGAGGGTGTGGGGACCCCGACCGAGGATATCGTTTTCCACCTTTTTTCGCTCTCTCAGACGATTGAGTTTGTCGTCCCCAACCCCCCAGGCTGGACCCGAATCACACATCTTATTACACCTAACCCCCCTTGCGGTGCACCTCGCGGAGGGGGAGGGGAGAGAGGGGTTGGGTGATTGGAGAAAGGTAGGTAGAAGCTAGCGGGGAACATAGTTTCCCGGGGTTGTCGGTCGTGCGTCCAGGGCAGGTTTATATAAAGACAACCGGCAGACCAGAAGTGTGTCGCGACTCTAGAAACTCCATGTGTGGGATTTGGACTGCCGGGGACAGCCAAAGTCAAGGGAGGTTTATTTGAGAGAAATCGATTTACTCGGCACCGAATCGAATCGAATCGAATCACTACTTAATACTTACATACTTACTTCGGCACCGTTTGGGACATCTCGATCTTTCCGGGCGACGGGGGTCGATTTCAATCACTGGCTACGAAAGAAAGCTAATCGTCGCCGACAGAAAGTTCTCGCTGAGGAAGGATCGGATATCAAAAATCCCAAGCTGTGGGGGGGTGCGGGCTTTAGATCGAAAAATGTCTCTTCCCAAGACCATGAAAGCGGCGCGCTTCCTGCCGGAGACGGGCAAGGTTGAGGTGCAGGAAATCGCCATCCCGACGCCCGACGATGATGTCATGCTCGTGCGCACTATTGCGTCGGGCCTGTGTCATTCTGATATGGTACTTGGATCCTTTCCTTTCCTTTTCTGTCTTTTCCTTTCCTTGCCTTTCCTCTTCTTGTGCCCGCTCTTCTCTGGCCATTGCTACATGGACCAGCAGACCCCTCCGACGACATGGTCCCTCCTAGCTAGCCAAGTACCCGGGAATATAACCCAACGACCAAAACCAAACGTTCTGACATGGAAATATCGGAGTAGTTAATCCTCGAAAACGCACCCGGGTTCTCGTCTAAAGTCCCCGTGACGATCGGCCACGAGGCGGTCGGCGAGATCGTATCCCTGGGACGGTCGGTGACGACGTCGACATTCGCCGTCGGGGACAAGGTCGGCTTCCTCAACGGCCTGCGCGCCTGCTGGGACTGCGTGGGCTGCGCACGCCACTACGGCTTCTGCCAGAACGGCCGCTTCGTCATGCAGGGATTCGGCGCCGACGGCTTCCTGGCCGAGTATGTCATTGTGGACCCGAACGCTGCGTTCGTCCTGCCTCAGGGTATCGACCTTGTCAGGTCCGCGCCGTTGTGTTGTGCGGGCATCACCGCTTACAACGGGGTCAAGAAGGCCGCGTTGACGCCCGGTCAGTGGATTGCTGTCGTCGGTTGTGGCGGGTTGGGTCAGCTAGGTACGTACGTCCTTGGTATATGGGGGAAGATTCGTCCTGCTCTTTTTCCGTGTTGCTTTTTCTCTTTCTGTGTGTTGGGGGGAAATTCCAATGTCGAATTAGTCGGCTTCGGGGAAACTCGCTGACAAGAGACCCCTGGCGTCGATTTCCAGCACTGCGATATGCCAAAGCCAAAGGCTTGAAGGTGATCGGCATCGACATCGACGACACAGTGCTCCAAGTTGCGCAGCAGGCCGGAATCGAACACACGTTCAACACGCGCACGACGCCCGACGCGGTCGAGCAGATCCGGAAGATGACCGGAGGCGGGGCGGATTCCGTGGTCGTCTTCACGGCCGTCAAGGCCGGCTACGACCTTGCGCCGCAGCTCGTCAAGATCGGCGGTCGTCTCGTCTGCGTCGGGGTTCCGCCGGGACAGGTCGGCTTCAACTCGGTCGAGGTCGCCCTCGGGAAGTATGACGTTCACGGGGCCAGCAATCACGGCACCCGCGAGCAGTTGGTTGAATGTGCAGAGTTCACCAAGGAGCATGGTATCGAGTCTCCCGTCAAGTTGTTCCGCATCGACCAGATTGGTGACATGATTGACATGATGGAGGCTGGGAAGATGGGTGGGATGAGGTTGGTGGTTGATTTTAGTTGAACCTGGTTGGGCGGGTAATGATGTGTACTTGTGATCATGAAGAGCGTTCCGGAGAAGATTCTCTCCATGGTTCAGCATTTGATCCCTACGTCTGGGAACAGTCGGCCCAACCATTCTGCTGAGTTGGATAGACGAGCTGAGTTGTGCGCCCATTGAACTGGATGGCCCTGGAATTCGTTCTGGCTTCAATGCCTTCATTGATCACTCCAGTCTCTCGGTTTCGTGTTAAATATAAAAAGCATCGAAGAGAGAATGTTGAATTTAATTCGAGACTTAAAGAGGGTAACGGTTGAGCCAAACCTGGTCTTCAAATTCCGATATCGAGGATGGTTGGTGGGTCAAGTCAGCTCATTGTAAAACTTGCTCTGAGCTTCGGCAGTTGCTCGGGACGCATTTTACATATAAAACCCAATTCCGAACCCAATCTTTCCCCCCAAAAATCACGTGGAATTGTTCATTCACATCGTTCAGGGAGACAAACCGTTGTTTCCGTCGGCGATTGTCGCATATGGGATATTCAAATGACTCATTTGGCACACATACCGAATTTTCCCTCGAGCGCAATTCAGGACAGGACAGGATCAGTGTCATGACAGTCAGTCAGCCACTCCAATAGGAAGCACTCACTTGATATTAAGTCCAAGAGCGGCCCTATACGGTCGGCCCATACAATCCCTTATCTTTCAGAATTCCTTGGGGCGAAGAGCAGGGTGCCGTGGCGCCTTAAGCCCCCGCCGACGGGGGTTAGGCCCTCCATATTTTGTCCACAAAGATAATCCAAGGAGCCGGTTTTCTGGTCTCAAAGTGACTCACAAAAGTCGATTAGCTCAGCTGGTTTAGAGCACCGTACTAATACTGTATTTTGGCGGTGATGCGGGGGTCATGGGTTCAAGCCCCATATTGACTATGCACAACTATTTTGTCAATTTCATTGTCAATGGTTTTTTTTGGTTCCATAGTCGGAGGATTCGGTTAAACGGTTGTGGAATGGGGCCTGAGCCTTGAGGCTGGGTTTTTCTCGTTGGGACCCACTGAGGCCAGTGGATGGCGAAGTCTCGGAGTTATGAAAGTGCGTTGAGCGATGACCCCATTAACGCCGTCCGTTGAAGTGTCGGCTGGTTTCGTCAGGTCTTCTGCTGTGCAGTCCTGCAGACATGGTTTCTGTATGGCAGACTCCCGGGAGTGATGCCATTATTAGCCAGAAGAATCGAATGGTCATGGGTGACCAAACCCATTTCTTTGCAGCTGTTCAAATCCGTCATGGAGGCCGGCTTGTCGTGGTCCAAGAACATGAAATCGATATGCTTGAGCAATCGGATGATTGAACCCTTGCGATCCTCGAATCGCCCGTCCGAGAATTGTAGATCAGGGGCGCCAACAGTGGACACAATTCTGGCTTCCACTCAAGGCTGATGTGGCGTTTAAACGTCATGCGGTCGACCTCTCTGCGTAAAAACTGAAAATACCTAAGTAACCAAATTCAACCACTCGTCTCAAGCTTGAAGTCTGCGATCTCGGATTTTCAAACAACTGGAGAACGATGGAGGCACCAACAATCGTCGAGCGGCGACATGAAACAAGACCAAAGGGAGGAATTGGCGGGGGAGAACGTTTCAGAGCAGGGGGGAGGGGGGGAGTTGGCTGAGGAAGTTCAAGCAAGTAAGTGCGAGGTCATCTCCCAGTTGATGAAGATGCAAATACTTAGTATAGAGGTTCCAATAAAGGGACCAGTCGGTGTCTCTCGTTGAGATAGAACGCGTGGATGGAAAGGAGAAGAGGAGAAGGAGACGAGGAGAGATAAGTGAATTGTGTCGAATTCGATGACGTCGACAGAACCAATCACGATCAATCACTGAAGTGGACTAAAACGCTTTACAGACCTTTAATACTATGTACTTCGTCCCTACATAGGTATATAGGCTATCGCAACCGTCTTGAAGTCTCTTAACGTCTCTTAACGTATCTCAACTCCCATTCCACTCCTTCCTGAGTTTTTGGTATTGCCAAATCCCCCCCCCAAACAACAAGTGTCTGGAGGAGCTTCTTTATGCAATTCAACTACCAAACAGGTTTGTGATCACTTCAGACTTCAACTGTCCCGCTGGTTTGGACACTACTACTATCCCTCTGTAATGGCATTAAGTCAACCGTCCGACATGTAAAGGAAGACATCGGTGGGACTCGCGGGGGGGAACATATGTTCAAACTCCAAGCCTTGCAACTAACGGCCAGATTAGACGACCAATTAGTTCCCTATTTCCTGCACAGCGGGCCCTGGTTTATTCGATCCAGCCCAGAACAACGCTGCTCCGATATTGCTGAAGAACGCGTCGTTTGCCAAAGTGCTGATTCCATGCAACGGGGCTAGGTCACCTATTGCCGACAAGACATCAATGCAGTCGGGTTGGGTCAGGTTGTGCGGAGCCGGCTGTCGTCCTGATTGGACTCCATCCTTCTCGGCCCTCGGGGGCAGGACACGCCAACTTCACGTTTGAGCCTGGTACTCACTCCATCAGACAGTTAGTTGGTCAGGTGCCTGCCGTCATTTCTCCTCGAGAAGGATCTTCCAAAGCTGGCCCCCATGGCCCGCATGACCACCGATGTAGTTCTGGCTGACGACGTTGACCAGCACCGAATCCAGTCTCAAACGTTCCAGGCATTTTTCCTCGTCGCTGCCGCGAGGGAAACATCGTCTCCATTCGCTCCAGATGTTGAAGGCCTCTTCACCCCAGGCGCGGAAGGACTCGCTCTCGATGATGGTCGGGGTCACGATTTCCTTGCCGCGGAAGACGCCCCATGTGACGGCATTGACACCACCGACGCCACTAGGGGTGGTATGTTTCGCGGCGGGTTTTCCTGTCGCGGCGGCGGCGGCCGCGTCTTCCTTCTGCGCCAGCAATTCGCTGGATTCAAAGGTCGAGTTGGCATCCGTCATCATCCAGCCCACTTGTTCCGGTCCGAATTCGACGAGGAGCGGCCGGAGACGCTCTTCCCATTCTTGCCGCGGACAAAAGAATTCGACAAAGGCTTTCTGGAACACGAAGCCTTCACCTCGAGGACCCCAGCCAAAGGTCTCGTCTTCACTCTTGACGCCGTCGACGGCAGGTTGGCTGGCCAGAGTCCAGTAGCCTTTCTTCTCGATCAACGCCAACAGGTCCTTACGGATGACATCCGTCTCTGCGCGCAAGGCCCCGGCCGTTCCATCTGCGCTCCCACTGGCGACGCCATCGACGTCGATTTCGTCACTCCAAGGCACCGCCTCCAGATCGCCCACGACGACCCTCCGAAACAACTCGGTGACATCTGTGGGTGACTTGGGATGGCCCCACAGCTTCCGCGCAGTGATAGGCCCCACCTTCAAACTAGGGCCATATCCATCGATCTCGCCGAAGGCGGGCGAATGTGACGGACCCCATCGACCGTTGGGAAAGTCGTCCCACGTCGCTTCCCTGCCCAGAGCGCCCTGGCCTTCGGAAATCAACAGATTGTGCTTTCTCGTGGGATCCGAAGCCGGGATACCAGCACCTCGGTCCGGTGCTTCGTGCTGGTGGAGGGCGGGCCTGGACGATGTCGGCTCGTCACCTGGGGAGGATTGATCCGCAATGACTCTGTTGTACGGCTGGGCATTGACTGAGCTCGCCCGGCGCCTCGAGAACCGAGGTGTTTGGGTCTGGTTGCCTCGGACATCGCCATTGGTCGCTCCGGCCACGGAATAGTGCGCCGTCTTGTCGTCCACCACCGCATCGGAATCCGACGAGTCGCCCGGGCTGGGCTCTGAAATGGGTGGGATCAAGCCACTCTTCTCGAGGATGAAGGCCACGGATTTTTCGAGATTCAGTGTGTAGAAATGAAACCCCCGCGGGGATGCTGCTGGCTGAGGCAGTTCCTTGATCTGCTCCACAAGCTCGCTGAGAATGTCGACGCCCACCGTCTTGACCGCCTCGTCGTCCGACTTGACCGCCTCGATGCGTTTCGAGATGGCCTCGGGGATCTTTGCGTGGCTGAGTTTGGTGATGCGCTTGATGATCTTATAACTCTGGATAGGCATCAGGCCGGGGATGATGGGCATCTTCTCGAAGACTCGTTGTCCGTCCTGGTCCACATATTCCCGCAGCCTCTTCTCGTATCTCTGGTAGGCATCGACATCGTACGTGAGTTGGGTCATGATGAAATCCGCTCC
This sequence comes from Exophiala calicioides, assembly GCA_001599795.1. Classification (NCBI taxonomy): domain Eukaryota; kingdom Fungi; phylum Ascomycota; class Eurotiomycetes; order Chaetothyriales; family Herpotrichiellaceae; genus Exophiala; species Exophiala calicioides. The sequence continues at coordinate 324,544 of BCHZ01000005.1, read as the reverse complement.
GGCCGCCACCTTCTCAGCGAGATACGGTAGATCATGCTCGACACTCTGCTTCCCGGCCTCGGGATTGCTTTCATCGGCGTGGCCTTCCGGGTATCCTGCCACGCCGATGGAGAAGTAGTCACCATGTTTCCGTCGAATGTAGCGCACCAAGTCGACGGCCCAGACAAACTCCACGTTGCTGTCTGTGCCTGTGCCTGTGCCTGTGCCTGCACCTTCGCTGTCCCACTCGTCCGTGTCTTTGTATTCTTCTCGCGGGGGATCGCCCCTCAAAGCCAGAATGTTCCTAATGCCAACTTCTTTGGCGCTCTCCAACGCATCGTCGATCGCGCTTCTCTTCATGTTGGTACAAGTCAAATGGAGGACCGTGGTGAGGCCGAGCTGTCTCTGGCACACCTCGGCCAACTCCAGCGACTTTGTCGCCGTCGACCCACCGGCGCCCCAAGTAACTGTCACAAAGAGGGGGCGGAGGGCGGCGGCCATGCGAGCCAGCCGCGACTGCAGATTGGAGAAGCCCGACGACGTTTTGGGCGGGAAGAACTCGAGGGAGAAGTAGTGGGAGGAGGGGGGGAGGGCGGAGAGGAGCGTAGGGAGCCGGTCGTCGTCTGCCATGGCTGCGGCTGCGTCTGCGGCTGCGACTGTGACTGTGACTGTGGCTGTGACTGTGACTGTGACTGTTGTCGGTCTGAATTGGTGAGTCGATGTGTAGCTGTGCGCGGTCAAGTTTTTGGTCGGTGGAGTTCGCTGTCTCGTGGTCGTGGTCGTGCTCTGCTCGCGTCGTTGTGGACGGGAGATGGTAGTCGGTGGACGAGGGAGACGAATCTCACCTGCAAGATGCCGAATCACCTGAAGTAGGAAACCAAGCAGACAGTGACAACGGCTGGCGTGAAGAAATTCGGTCACACTCTGTGACCTTGTGAACTGCGCTGGGCCCAGAAGTCACTTGAGATACAAAATTGCCCCGCTGGAAGAAAGTTTTAGCGGGGGACAAGACACATTGGCATAGGCTGTGGCACAGGGTAGGCCACAGGACAGGCCACAGGGTAGGCCGCAGGGTTGGGCACAGGGTAGGGCACAGGGGCATCGAACGCCTATTATCGACCTATCGGCACTAGCCTAACAGGGTGCCTGAGTCCTGCAAGATGCCGCTAATCCATGGAACCATGGGGCCTGGGCTGGGCACCCTCGCACCACGGCACCGTGGCACCATCGCCACGGCTGCACGGCCCATCGACCGAACCCTGTCTGTCGACCACATCCGTGGAGCTGGGTAACGATGGAGCACAGGGGACCGCGTACAGGGGACTGAGGACGGAGTACGGAGTATACTCCGTGCCTAGATAGAGTTGTCCGTAGCAAAACATGTTACACTCCCTCCCTGTCCCGGGCATTATACAGCTCCCTGTCCGTCATCTAGATACTGGTCTCACTCACGCCGTCATCGGTGCGAGTGCCCCCCTTCCCCCGTTTTGTCCGCCGTACTCTGTCTGATCCATGATCCATGATCCGTGTCCATGATCCGTGTCCATGATCCGTGTCCATGATCCATGATCCATGTCCATACCCGTACAAGCCGATGGAGAAAAGGTGGAAAAATGTCCCGAGTCAACAATGCCACGCCACGCCGAAACCAAAGCACCCCCTTCTCCACATGTCACACATCCCCCCCCTCTCAAATCATAAACGCCTTTGGTAGTCACAACACTTGTATCTTGAGGGTATCAATAGTAATCCTTCCAAGCTCAACGCCCTCACTCGTCGCCTCTCGTTCAGTTGGGTTCAATTTGCTTCGTCTCCAGCGAGAAAAGATCCCCATCCTCCAGCTCGCCCGGGTCGTGGTCGGGGTCGTGGTCGTTGGCCGAGTCACTGCTGGCCGTCCGGATCAGGTCCAAGGCTTCGCTCGCGTGGCTGGTCATCGGTTCTAAACCGGGAGCCGGATCGTTCGCTCCATCCCCGTCATCATGCGTCATGTCCATGAACATATCGTACTCACCCCCGACCGGCGATCCGCCTTGGTGCGGCGAGTTGGGGATGCTAGCACTGGCGTTGCTCAGCCCATGTCGGATATCATCGTCACCATCGATCCCCAGCACAGGGGAGGGGCGGAACAGAGAGAAGTCCTGGTCATGGTTCCGCACCGCTCCACTGGCATCTCCCGAAAACGCGGGCATCATGGGATCCCTCAATCCTTCCGCCGCTTGCTCTCCGCCCGGACTGAACATGGGAGACGGACTGGGTGGGAGCATGATGCCAAACGACGTGTTACCGAATGTCGTGTCAAAGATGTCCGAACCCATGGTCCTCGCATTCCCCGTCGACCCCGGTCTCTGCGGGCCCGAAGGCGTGTCGGCATTCCCCGCCGAGTGGCTGTGGCCCGGACTGGTGGCCGACCCGGCCGCAGAGGGCGACTGGGTCGAGGGCTTGGGGAGAAGAGGGCCCGTCATAAAGGACTCTTGAGTCTTTTTGCGCACATACATTTTGGTGCGGAACTGCGGTGGAAGGTCTTCCGGCTTCTCAACGCCATGCACCTTCATCAACTTCTGCTGCTTGGTAGGTCGAGGTTTTCGCGTCGACAAGCTCTGATCGAGAATCGGCGGGGGGTCGGGTGCAATGGGCTGCCACTTGTGCAGCTCTTGCCGGAAAACGTTGGTCTCGTACGCAAGAAGGACTTCGGCACCCTCGATTTTGCGGAGATAGAACAGCATTTCCGGCATCTCCTCAATCGTCCGGCACAGTTGGTTGCCATTGGTGTACTGCGTGAGAAATTCCCGGAAGGCTTGAGCATTGTCAATGATCCTCTTAAGAAGCTCCTCCTCTTCCGGTTGGAAAGGCAAGTCGGCGATCTCGTCCTGCCACTCTTGGAGACTCTCCAACTTGGGCCGAGCCGCATCTCGAGGGATCTTGACGCGCCAGTCACAGATGGGGCACGTGAACTTTTCGCACTCGCGGACCTTGGTTCTCGCCAGTTTGAGGCATTTAGCATGGTACCTGGCGCGAGGATTAGCCGGATTACTTCGTGGGTGCCAACAGGATACTTACCAGTCGCGACAAATCTCACACTCAATCATGAGCCCGGCTTCTGGCTGCCGACAGATGCAGAAAACCGGCTTTTCGTCGTCCCCGAGTCCATTTTTCTCGTGACCTTGGCTGGGGGACGCTTCGCGTGACGCAGGTTCCACCGGAGGCCGGAAGGTATCGTTGAGATCAAAGCAGAAGCTGTTCTTCTCCTCGACAAACTTCATGTGCTGCTCGAGGATATGAAGGGGTGCGTTGGCCTTGCCGAACAACTTCTTGCCCTTTCGCATCCAGTCTTCGTGTCGTCGCAATTCTTTCTCCAAATCCGCAGCCCCGTGCGGTTTTCCATTGAGGTCCTCCAAGCGCTTGACAACATCGCGCACGTGCACGTACATCGGTCGCTTTCGAAGATCAGCGTCATGACTGAGTTCCACCAACGTGATGATTTGACGCTTCGCCTCGCGGTTCTTGGCCAGAATCGCATCCATCTGTTCTAGCGTGTCCTTGTTGACGGGGAAAGCTTGGTTTTGCACTTGCGAATGCAGCGACTCCAGCTGAGGGTAATGCACATCTTCCGCCGCCATGACCTCCTTGGCCTTGATCTCCCAAAAGTCGCCCTGTCGTACAACTTCGGCCAGGAATGCCACCTCTGGTACTTGGGTCATGATTTCCAATTCCCCGGACCGCTTCACAAGGTCTCGACATTCGTCGAGAGTTTTGTTTTGCATGTCTTGCTGGACCTGGCGAGCTTCTTCGAGCCACTGCGTCCGCGCATGGATCTTTTCCAGACTGGTCAGCTCAGGCATCGCGGCCATGAAACCGCGGCCTTCTTTGAGTAACGTGTCTAACTCCTCGGTGTTGGCCTGGTTGATGCCATTCAGAACTAGCTTCACGTTTTCTCGCCAATCGTCGATGTCCCTCACTTTGTCTTGAATGTTGTCAAGTTGGGGAGCACTGAATCCGAGTTGGTCACCTTCGTCAATCAACTCTTTCATGCGCTCGAAAGTCAATGGCTGTTCCGCGTCTTTGCCTTCACCACGGCCGGTTCGGATAGATGAGCGGCGCCATGTCTTCTCGTTTTTGCGCCGGTTTTGCTGTTTTCGCGTCAAATACAAGTTAGCCTCTTCCACCCACAGATCGCATCTTCTGACAAAGTCGGCCAGGTCATCGAGACCGTTCAGTTGGTATGGGATCTTTTCTCCTTCGGTCAGGAGAGTGTGCATCGCTTTCAGGGAAGGTCGAGCGTCCTCGGTAAGCAGGGCTTCGAGTTTGGCTTCCCATGCTTCAGGCACGTGTGCCCTGTCCACTACCTTTTGAACCACATTGCTCAGCTCCTGATTCGTGTAGCGAAGGAGGAGACTATGGTTCGGGCCTCGGGATCTTTGCTGGGTGCTTTCAGAGCAACAGTCCGCCACATCTGGATGGAGGAGACAGGACACCTTGCCACTGCGATGACAGCGGAATTGTGAGAGGTAGGAGAATGCCTTGCAGTAGCAGCACTGGTACTCCTCTTCTTCTAGTTCGGTATTTTCGACCTTGATGTTGAGACCACAAGTATATGATGGCTCTGCCGCCAGTGTGTCAAACGTACAGTCATCGTGGGGTGCAAGAAATTTGTGAAGGGCGACAAATTTTTCACGGTCGGCCAATTCACGCCCTCGGCTCCGTTCCAAGGCCGGTGCAAGCCACTTGGCCGTCTTGATGGTGGTGTCCGAAGCTGCCGCCGTGAAAAGAAGCTCATCGTGGGAAAAGCAAGGTTGACGACGGAATTCTTGAAGTCGCTGTACTCCGGTCTCTCCAAACTCTTCCCAGTCGGCAGGGGCGAAGTTGACCGCCTCGTTGAAATTGAAGCCATGATTGAATCCTGCGTGGTAAGCTTGAGGGAAGGTGATGACAAATTGACCGGCACGTTGATCGAGTGCATAGACCTCAACCCCCGCCTTTCTCAACTGGTTCGGCGGCAAAATAGTGACCAATTGAAACAAAAGATCAGGCTGCGTCTCGAATAGTTCCGGGACGGCTTTGCGCATGGCTGTCTCGAACGCATACGCGTCCTTGCCAGGTATCCCATACCAGGTTTTGGTGGCGCCAAAATGTTGGTAGTTTGCCGAATATGCATAGTGATCCTCGTTGTGCCAACAGAAGGTTGAAAAGCACATGCCGACGTACAACCAAGGAACTGTCATGCCTGAAATGTCACCCTTGATATGCCGGAAGAGGGATTCCTCGAGGAAGGGCATGACATTGAGATTCCAGGGGTCTTTCGAGTACGGATTGAGCGGATTCTTTTCCACACTAGGGAAGCCACTCCCGTGGGTTGTGGAGTGGATGTCCGCCCCATATTCGACCTCGACGGATTCTGTAATGTCTTCGACGAGGCGCCAGAATTCCCGTTCAACGTCGTCTTCGGTGGCTCGTCGTTGCGTGTTTGTCACCGGGTCGAACGGCATCCGGGCTGCAAAGTAGTGATCCTTGAAGTTGTTGGCCTTTTCTTGGAATTGCTTCAGTGAGTAGATGCTCCCTTCTTCAAATCCATAATCGTTCGTGCCCACCAAGCATTTAGAACAATGCCAATCGTAATCCGGAACATTGGTCAAGGGTGGTTCTATACAATGCTTGTGGTAGCCCAAGTCGCAACTGTCGCAAACCAGAATACTTTCCGGATTGTCTGATCGACCGCACTTTTCACATTTGTCACCTTGTCTTCTGAGGGACGGTTTGGTACGAACTTGTGGTGTTGAAGGACGCATGGCAGGAATGTGATTGCCGGGGATAGTAGGAAGTCCATCTGTTCACATTAGCATTGAGACCAAATTGCAGAAATATCATCGAAGGCCAAACTCACCCTTCTTGGGTCTCTTGCTTCTCCTACCAGTGGCACCGTCATGATCACCATCCAATCCCTCCGACCCAGATTCGCCGTTCAAACTATCGTGACTCATGGTTCGCTTCAACGGATTCGAGGTGCCGTTTGGCATGGGACTACCTATCGAATGGATTGTTGTGATAGTTGGGCCATTGATTGGTACGAAAGACGAGTTTTGGCTTGGCGGGGCTGCACCGTTGACTTCTTTCTTGACAATGGGAGGCGGAAGGGTATTGACCGCTGTAAAACCTGAAGATTTGTTCACCGCGGTGAACCCACTATTGACCGCCATGAAGCCGGACGAGGTTGCAGGTCGAGGCTGGGGGGTTGGTGCTACTGAGGGTATAGAGGGTGGTTGTTGAGATGGTCCAGGAGCATTTGCTGGCGCATGCGTAGTTACAGAAGCGTGCTGGATTGGAGATGCCGTTGCTAGAGTTGGAGGAGCCGACTGCGGCGGGGCCGGGGGCGGCGGTGGTGCATGGTTTAGAGGCGGATGGTTCAAGGGCACATGGTTCAAGGGCGGATGGTTCACTGGCGTATGATTCATCGGCGACTGATGAGGGACAACAGCTGGCGAGAATGAGGCTCCGTATTCATTCTCTAGTTGTTGATGAACGCCGGGTTTGGCGAATTTCAGCCATTCCTCATAGGGATGCAGCCATCGTTGATACGAGTTCTTGAGAGAGGTTGAGAGAGAGGACATGATCTTTCCACTGTATCCCAAGTCTCGCCCAATTTCGGCCCACTTCTTGTCTTTGCAGACTTTCTCGAAGCCTCCTCGGATTTCAACGGCCTTTTTGAGTTTGTAGAGATCGAGAGGACGCTTGTCGACACTGGGGAAACGGTTGAGATGCGCACCGTATTGTTTGTGGAACTTGGCGAGTTGGTCCAGATAGTTAAGATTGGTTCGATTGCCTGTGATGATTAGGATCGGGTCTGACAAATGCCAAATAGGATAAAGGGATCTCACCTCCTTCGACAAGATTGATCTCTTGACGACGGGTACGGAAGTGGAATCGCTAGATGAAATCAGCTCTGCTCTGGCCATGAAGTAGAATCCTGGCCTCTGTAGTGGTAGCCCTACTCACCTCGGTGTCAATGGCAAAGTCTGGATTCCAGTTGTCTGGAGGGATAATCTTGCAAATGCCAAACTTGCTGGCCTTCTTCGCAATGCTCTGAATGTATGCCATGGGATCGCGGAATTCTGCTTCGGTCGGTCTGAAGGTGGGGGCCTCGAGCAAACCATGTGGTCTTGTTCTTGTGGGGGGGTCGCGACTTGAAGGGTGACCTTTGCGTTCGACGGTCCGCATGTCGAGAGGCTGTGCACGACGAGCACTGTAGGGAAAGGCCGGAGAAGCCATGCTAGATGCGGTGCCGTTCACTCGAGGGACCGAGGGAGTTTTGACAGTCGCAGTCGCGGGTGCGACACCACCGGTTGCAGGTGGAGCGACCATGACTGCGACAGAGCCGGGTGTATCTGGCCGGCGCGGATGGGACTATTCGGATGGCTCCGGTGCGGGAGAGATTCGAGGACGACAGGAGGATTCGAAGGCGAAGTAATGTCGATCGATGGAGGGTGGGTGAAGGGGGTGATGGAAGGGAGAATGTGGACTATGGAAGGGCACAGCGGAAGAACGAGCGGCAGCACCGTTGGATGCGGGTGGGTAGGTAGCCTTGTATGTCGCACGCCGAGCTTCGGAAGTCTGGCGAAGTGCTGAAATAGCACTTCCTATGACAGGGTCTCACATGCGGGTGAGAAAGGAGACGAGCGAAAAGGGAGGGTTGAGATTTGCAGAGGTCGAAAGAAGGGAAGGGTGCAGGCAAGATAGAAGAATAGGATTTTGACAGCCAGATGGATAGTTCGGGCAAGAAGCAGCCATAGTCCAGCGTCCAGCAGCGTGCAGGCGCGAGAGAGGGCAACACCAACGGACCACAAGTACCGCAGTCTGGACGAGGGACCTAGTAGCGCGCTAGAGGGGCGTAATAGAGCGCGGATTGGTTGCTGGGGGATCGGTAGACGATTATAGCGGGTCTAGTGCCGGTCTAGTGCCGGTCTCGTGAGCCACCACAGTCTGCACTGGCCTGGAGCGCAGCTGGGAGGTCACGTGGCTGATCACGTGTAATAGTCACGTGGAGGGCCGGAAGCCGCAAGACGCCAATGCCAAGACAGGGAACCGGCGAGGCCAGCCCGTTTCTCGCCTGTTCGCCGCTGCCTACTAATAGTACCTACATACCGAGTAGGTACTGGTACTTACTGGCAGGGACGGAGTACTCCGTACTAGCACTATTAGTACTCCGTATGCTGGCACGGTGGCGTGAAACATTCGAGGCCTGACACGTCCATGAACATCTCACATCACATCACATCTCACATCTCCCCTCCCCCAACCGACGTCTCAGGTACGCCACGCCGCGCCGCGCCGCGCATCGCTTCCAAGTGCTGGAATTCCTCAAGCACAAATACCTAGCTACCCAGTTCGGACACGCGCAGCAACCTTATCACCTGTTTCCCGTCGCGTTGGTGTCGTTGTTGACCCTCGGTCCCACCCAATCACTGCTCAAAGGCCCCTCTCCCATCGACGACGTCGCCTCCATTCGTTGCTGACGCGCCTGTGCCTCTCTCGACGCGCCCCAATTCAACCATTTCCAACGTGCGCAGATACTAATTAATGATTGACATATCCATGCACCCAGAGCAACACACCAGTTCGTATTGATGCGGCGATGGACCTGAAACCCATCCCGGCATTCTACTGCTGCTATCTCCTACGTTCCACAGTTCGCCACGCTAGCCTCTACGTCGGCTCCAGTCCAGATCCCGCGCGACGTCTTGCACAACACAATGGCCGAGTCCAGGGAGGTGCCGCACGCACCTCACGGCCTAGTCTTCGCCCCTGGGAGATGGCCTGTGTCGTAGCTGGCTTTCCGTCAAATATTGCCGCTCTCCAGTTTGAATGGGCCTGGCAGAATGCCCATGTGACCCGCCATATCACTCCGACTGAACGCCTCTCGTTCGCCACCACCCGGACCAAGGTCTCTGCCAAGACAGGCAAGACGACTCGGAGACCTGGCCGACCAAGCACCTCTTTGATGGACAAGTTGTCGAATCTGCACCTCCTGCTTCGAGTGCCCTACTTCTCCAAATGGCCGCTTGAACTCCGGTTCTTCAATCAAGATGCGTATCGTTCGTGGGTGACCTGGTGTGGACGGGTCGACACCCAGATTCGCGATGGCATCGAAGTTCGTTTCGACCCCCCGCAACCAAGGCCCCAAGAAGAGGAATTCACATCCGCCCAACCGACTCAACGGCGGAGAACAGCTGATCTCATCGGGAAAGGCGGGCCAGACGGTGTCGATCCAACATATGCCCGTCTGCAAGGCGTTTTGCAGAAAAGCCAATTCCTTCTTGACGATGGGGACGGACAAAAGTGCTCCGTTTGCAATGAACAGCTGGATCTCCACACAAGTCTCTTCGTCATTTGTCCCACACATGACTGTCAAGGTATCTCGCACCTGACTTGTTTGGCCGACAGGTCCCTCAAGTCCGAGTCCTCGTCTTCAATCGTCCCCAGGACAGGACTCTGCCCCTCATGTACAAGCCGGCATTCTTGGACTGAGTTAATGCAACAGGTGACACTGAGAACGAGGGGGGTGAAGGAGGTCAAAAAACTTCTCAAAATGAAGAAACCCAAAGGCAGTGCGAGGACTGTTACTGAAATTTTGGAGACTGAAAGTGAGGTTGACGACGATGACGAGGACGAGGACGAGGAGGACTTGCAAGACAACGCCTTCGTAGGTCAGGATGCGGAAGACGACGAGGCTGAGATGAGTTATGACGACGACGACGACCACCACCACGACGAAAATGCCTCTGTAGCATCCGCGGACTCGTTTGTCAGTGGGGAGACCAATAACGATCTGGGTCGACCACGGACTGCCAGCCAGCCAGCAGTGCTTGAGATAGTAATCGAAGATAGCGAAGATGAAAGGTGACACATCATAACCCTCCCTCTTGTGAGACATCACCTGACCGGAAGCAATGGTCCTAATTTCTGCAATGGCAGCAGAGCAGCATTCTCGTTCGATAACATCTGCATGACACGAGCGATGAGATCGGCTGCGACGTCGTCAACGGACCTACCCGCATCAACGACGATCACTGGAACATGGTCGAGTCTCGTGAAAAGCTCCTGGAACAGAGTACGCACACGGGCTTGCATTTTCTCCGTCTCATACCTCTCTGCGCCGTAGCCGCCACGGGTCGCAGCATTGGCAGACGAGATGTCGAGGAAGAACAAAACGTCGGGCTTCAAGAGGCCGATCTCGGGTTGCCAGGCCCACTCGAGGGTCAGGTCCGGGTTCTCTTTCGCGGCCGAATAGACGGCCCCGGAGAAGGAGTACCGGTCCACAATGACGGTCACGCCGTTCTCGATGTCCTCCCGCATCCCCCTGTAGGCCTCCCAGCGGTTGGAGGAGAATAACAGGTGAATGGAGTGGTCGTCCTGCTGCGCTTGGCCCGTCAGATAGCTATTGATCATCTGACCAGTTGGCGTCGTCCTGTCTGCAAATGGCATCGTGAGATTGAATTGTTTCGTTCCATAGAGGAGGAAGAATAGGTGACCTGCATACCTGGAAACTTGACGTAACTGCATTTGCGCCCCTGGGCTTGAAATGTTTCGAGAAGCTGCTGGCATTGACTGGACTTGCCGGATCGGTCGAGCCCTTCGACCACGATAAGCAACCCCCTGCTCTCAATTTTGTTAGTGGATACCATGTTCCCTGAGCTCCACCTCTCTCGTGGAGTCTGAACTTGAGATTGAAAAGACAGTATCGGATTCAGTTCGTTAGGGAATGCCGGGGGGAAAAGTGCGAATTGCTCGGGAAAGGGAGATACTAGTCGTCCGAGTCGGAGTTGTAGCGAGTGTTTCTTGTCCCGCGCTGTTGGGCCTTGGCGCCAAGGCTTATAGTTCGTACCTCAGCTAGTACTACTAATACTACTTATGACCGTAGACTATTTAGTAATCTGACAGACAGATTTACGGAATACCTACATAGTTCCGCGCGCTTTGCTCGTTCATGGTAGGCAAACGCAGGCTGAGATGCTGAGACAACCGAGCCACCTTGTTCCCCGCGACAAAACGAACAGTTCAGCAAGCAGACAATGAGCACTGACACCGCGGTTGGGTCTTCAAAAATCAGGCTTTGTGAAAGATGTGAGGCCATCTTTGGCCAATCGCCGGAGCCGCAAGATGGCGAGCTCTACCTGCATCACGCATCATGGGCTGTCTTGGACCAGGCAGCCTCTTTTGGATGCTCGATGTGCCAAGCACTAGTCACAGAGATTCGAACGACACCAGACATGGCTCACAACGCCTGGTATGATCACAGCGAAACCAAATGGTCCTATACGACGAAACTAGGCGACGCGAATATCGACTCATGTGAGGTGACGTTGTACTACCTGGTATATGTGAGAGATCAGCTAGGTAAAGGGACGAAAGCACGACAGTCAAAGATCAGCAAGGTTCATCTCTGGCTACAACCTACCTCAGGTATATTAAAGTTCAGTCTTTTGCGATGGAGGCAATGTTAATCGAGATAGAGGCCCCACAAGGATCTCAGGACACGTGCTCTATCGCGAGCGGTAGCACTGCCAACGATGCGTCCTTGAATGTTGCACGCCAGTGGTTGAAGGTGTGCACAGAAAGTCACCAGAGATGTAGGCCTCAAAGTGGGCCCACTAAATGGTCACCAACAAGGTTAGTGGATCTCCAAGCAAACGAGAATGACAGAGATTGCCTTCGTATCATTGAGACTTCCAACGGGCCCTTCAACAACCTCTACATGACACTGAGCCATCGCTGGGGAAAGATCACCTTTCCCATGTTCACCGAAGCCAACCGAGAGCGCATGGAAAAGGGCTTCTCTCTGCAGCCGCTACCCCGGACGTTCAAAGACGCCATTCAGTTGTTCGCCAGTTAGGCATACGATATCTCTGGATCGACTGTCTATGTGTTCTTCAAGGCTCGGTTGGAGATTTCCAAAGGGAAGCAGGTTTAATGCATCACATCTATGGTAATTCCTACTGCAATATTCGTGCGACTGGAGCAAAAGACAACCAAGACCCCTTATTCATGGATCGAGTCTCCATCGATACAAGTCGTTTGGAGGTGGAACTCACCTCGCAACCTGCTCCGCGCAAAGGCTACACGGTCTACCTAGCGGAGCTCTGGAAGCATGGCTGAGAATGAAAGGATGGCCACCACTGAAACAGGTGGGCGCATTCATGTACAAACTGTTCTTTCCAGTCTTCGATTTCATTTTTTGGCCTTAAGCTTCGTGAGATGTTGAGTCCAAAATACCATGGTCACGTGCAGGCACAATCGGATTCCCTCACTCTAGGCCTGTTTCTCGTGCTACAAGATTCAGCCGCATCCGGACCTGGCCTGCATGACAGCCAGCTTCGACGTTCAGCCTGACTGCGCATTCTACAACACGCTTCTACTTTGCTCATGCCGAAATCGCCAGCCGTGCTCAAATCTGAGCTCTTTCCATGACATCAGATCCACTGGAGCTTGCCTGTGATTCCTGCCTCTCCCCGACACTAGGTGGGACCTCTCTTGCGACCACCAGCCCCATAGCCATCGCAAAATCACCATCTGCATCCGCCAACCTTCCTCGATGATGCCTCATCTACCGATCGGAGAGTATCAGGTGGGCTGGGTCTGCGCCCTCCCTAAAGAGCTGACTGCCGCGCGAGCGATGCTGGATGAAGAACACGAAAAATATACGAGTCAAGTGCCGGACGACCATAATAGCTACGTGCTAGGGCGGATTTATGATCATAACGTGGTGATGGCATGCCTGCCTGCGGGGGCATATGGCACTGGCACCTTGTCCGCGGCGCCCGTGGCCATGAATATGTTACGGACCTTTCCAGGCATTCGCTTCTGTCTCATGGTGGGCATTGGAGGTGGGATCCCAGACTCCGACAAAGGCGTAGATATCCGACTAGGGGATGTGGTGGTCAGTCAACCTGACCGTAACCACGGTGGCATGTTGCACTACGACCTAGGGAAGAATCTAGGAGATGGCATGTTTGAGCGTAAGGGAATTTTGCGACCGCCTCCAAAGCTCCTATTAACCGCTCTCGCCAACCTTCAATCACGACATCAATTATATGGAAATCAGATTTCTAACACTCTTTCGGCAACAATCCAGCGATTCCCTCGATTGGCTAACGTAGGATACTTACATCCCGGTCCCGGTAAAGACGTGTTATACTGTTCCAACATCGAAGGCCATAAAGTCGGCCACGAAGAAAGTAATGACTGCACCCAATGTCAGAACGGAATCATCGACCGAGAACCTCGTGAAGACAACAGTCCGGAGGTCCACTACGGGACCATTGTTTGCGGGAACGTGTTGATGAAAAACGCTGTCATCCGGGATCGGCTAAGCAGGGAGTTTGGCGCGAAGTGCGTGGAAATGGAAGCGGCCGGATCGAGTGATGTTTTCCCCTGCATTGTCGTGCGAGGGATCTGTGACTACGCCGACTCTCATATGAATGATGTATGGCAACTATACGCGGCGGCGACGGCGGCGAGCTACGTGAAAGAGTTGCTGTCAGCTATCCAGCCCAAGAACGTGGTAATGATGTCTCCCACAGCTGAGGTAGTACAGCTACCAGGTAAGTACACCAATTTTCACCATCTCCTACCAAAGTTAAGTTGTGATTGCAAAGTAATACTTGGCTTTCATTTGATGATCTTATGAATTATCCACCGATTATACGCGTATAGATACCCCGGCTGATTTATTGGTAGATTACAAGCGTGGGATCAATTTGTTTGACGTCCCGGATACGATGGACGAGCTCTTCGTCGGTAGGGAGGCAGAGATCCAGCAAATGGAAAACATCCTTCTTCCGGACTCAGATTCTCGCCGTCGGGAAACTTTGATTTTGGGTGGGATGGGTGGTATTGGCAAGACCCAGTTGTCCATCGCCTACGCCAAGCGACATAGTAATGCCTATTCATCGATCTTCTGGCTCAACTCTACTTCCGAACTCACCTTAAAGAGCAGTTTTCGAAACATTGCCTTTCAAATACTGGCGCCTGAGTCTGTGGATCAACTTGATGATGATCGCCTGTGGATCAAAATCTCAAACTGGCTCTGTGAGCTTGACAACAGTCGCTGGCTCCTGATCTTTGACAACCACAATAGCCCTGACGAATACGAGATTGTGCAATATTATCCCGCGGCTGCGCATGGATCGATCATCGTGACGACACGGGTGCCCAACAGACTTAACGGAGGTAAGCTCTATGTACGACAGCTGTCCAAGGCAGAGGACAGTTTGTGGATTCTGGCTAGCCGGTCTAGGCGTGAAGGTGTTGAATTAGGTATGCCATCCTTCCGCGGGCCATATGGAATAGGTGTCTAATGAGTTGGCAGATGATGACGCTCGCAGGTTAGCACTGCGGCTGGATGGCCACCCATTGGCCTTGGCTCAGGCGGGCGCTTATCTCTACGAGTCGTCACTCAGCTTCGCCAACTGTCTTCAACAATTCGAGTCTCAGTGGGCGTCGCTGACGTCGATCGAGGAAATGGTTGACTACCCTACTCGGACTCTTCAGACGATAACATCATTGAGAGAAGCGGTGAAAGACAATAAATCCGCTATCCTCCCATTGAGCAAGGACGGCGAAACTGAATACCTGCCGTTGATGCATGGTGCTGATCGACATGATGTTACATCTCAGTCTGGGCTTCACACAGACTCAGGCTATGCATCACTCAATCATATGAAGCACCCGCCTGCTGAAGCCGATGAGGATGGCTCACAGGCACCAGGAGCTGTCCAACGCTCTTTGACATGGGACACCCAGACTATGTACTCGGATGGTGCCAGTGTGGAGACTTCGAGACGAGATGGATTCGTACAGAAATTCACTGAGCTCCTCTCCAAAGACATAGGTAGATGTCAACTGAACACTGAGACAGTGTCTATACTGTGCAATAGTATCGAAGAGCTCCTGGCTGAATTTGCCATGAGGCTAGGACAAGAATGTTCCTCCATTGAACTTCGCTGGCTAATGGTATTCATCTATAAGTACAGAAGGTTAGTGAGACGATGCTATAAATGCTCTTCCACCAGTATGGCGACGGTCAGAGCCATAGCCATGCACGGCACTTGATCGGAGCATACTAACAGATTTACGTATTGTCTAGTTCGGTAAGCATTGCTTTCGAGCAAATGGTATCTAGGCTCCCGGATGAGGACATCGAGGGAGGTCGTTCGTCGACGGACAAAATGCCTATGGGAGAACTCATGCAAATGTGGTTCAATCATGGGACAGACTTCGAAACGGAAGTGCCCAGAAATCCGGCCTCTGAAATTGAGGAGTTGCTGCCAGAGGAGCTGAACGACACGCCGCAAGAGTTTGATGTTTACGAGCGTTTGGTATCGAGTACAACCTCTTATCAATGGCTGCTCTCGACTCTTCGCAATAAACTGCTGCTTACAACTGCGAACAGTGATATCAAACGAAGTATTCGAGCAGAAGTGCTGAAAGTGCTTCCTAAACCGGGACTGGTTCAGAGGGCAGCACCAACATCATTCATCAAAGCCACATTCGAACTGAACTGGAAGCCGAATCGAGCTGACTTTGCACCAGGGCCGGTGGAACTTGGCTCTGTTGTCACTGTGACTGGGGCTGCATACGATGCGCAAGCCTTGACATGTGGTGAATATATGCAGCAAACATGGCCAATCACCGGCATTTTCGTGATGCAACTCATTAATGATGTCTTGACGCCTAAATCTGGGCGAACGGTGCCCTCCTCACGGCCAGATGGTACGAACATGATAGCATTGTGGCACAAGTCTGCGATCAAGGTTACAGTGTCTGGGACAAGGGATATCATCGCAGAGGTGGCCGAACAGCTTTGCTGGATGAATGCGGCACTCAGTTTGTCGCCTATTAGCGGGAGGCTCATATCCTGCCGGCCTTCAATACATTGTGTTGGCCAGAGTGAAAACCTTGCGGGCATCAGTGAGACAGATGAGAAGCCTAGAGACCTGACTTTCGACAAATCAGCTATACAGTCCCAGAACAGCCGGGGTTGTTCAGGTATAGCTTCTCAGGTACGATCGACGAACAGAACATCCGAGAACATCTCCGTTCACTTCAAAGTTGCTCTCGACTACGACCAGCTCGCAGACAACACCGAAACTGGATCTTGCTGGCACTACTTATTCAAGCATTGTGTGATCGTGGAAGGGTTTCCAATTCGACAACGACCCATGCCTTCTCTGGGCCTTGAAGTGCCTCTAAATGTGGTAGCTAGCCTCATTGGTACAAAGTATCTGCACGATTTTGATGGCCACACGTTTTTAAAGGGGTTTTCGATCATGTTAGCTCCGGCTGAGCGGGCGGATAATGTGCTTGTTTGGCATTTGTGTCGCAGTATCACCGAGGACCGGATATCCTATCTTGACCACGGTATGTCCCAGCTTTACAAGATTGATCCTGATGATTTGGCGAAATGCAGGCATATAGTCGGCTGGTGTTCCAATATCAAGTATTACTGTGGCACTGCAGACAGCAGTTACGAAGTCGAAAGCTCTATGTTTGCGACGGTAGCATCAAATGGGGCCTTACGCAGCTGTGCCCTGTCATTTGGTAGACCTATTACAGGCGGTGTCGACTCCACGCTGACCGCAAACCATCAACCTATATCAGTATCACATAAGAGTTACCTCGAGATGTTCAGAACTATCGAAAACCAATTTGTGCTCTTTTGGGACACCCGGGACCATCGAGGATGGCTCGTCAACGGTTTACGAGCTTTGCTACACCTCCTCCGTCAGTCTCTCAAGATCGATGAGGACGAAGATGGAGGTGCACTCTTCGTCATGAATCGAGAAGACCTTGAGGAGCCGGAGCGCCCTTACAGCATCAAAGCTGCACGAGAATTCCTGAGTAACCCAAGGAATTTGTCTACAAAGATTGCGGTATCTAGTATCAGAGGCCGCGAACAAGAGCATGAAGTAGTGGCAGACCGCATGCAGCAATTCTATGACGTCATAGAAAAAGGCTTCGACTACCAGAAAAAGTCATTCGGGGTATGGACCAAAATACCGAGAAGCCAACTAGAAGGCTGGGACTTTGTCTCTCTCGCACGAAGGGAGGACCCTACCGGGCCATCTATGCTTACATTGCCGTCAATGGGCAAAGGTTGGGTGGACCTTGTACGAGCTATCGGCGCGGTCACTTTTTTTGGTGAAGGATTCGGCGAGATGTTGAAACCTGAAGCTCCTACATGCACACTGTTGCCCTGTAGCAAGTTCTACATCGCGGTTACCACACTCGATATTCAGCGAATCATGACTAGGAACAGGTGCAGCCCGGGGAGTACGCCCAGGCTGATCAGTCGATCTCCGTCCATCATATGGCACAGTCCATCGGGCTCTTTGGAGCCCTGCGGCTGTGAGATGATGAATGGATTGAGACCCATCCACAGGGTTGTCCAAGTCATGTGGCAGAAGGATTTCGCGGGACTATTACCCGAATCGAGCGAGATCCTAGATCTTCAGAAGCACGCGAACGGCGCAATGATCTTCGGCCACAGTGACACTTTACAGCACTACGTCGCTGACGCTGGGCCACCAATAGCTGGCGTACCACCAAATCCTACTCGAGAGCTAGAACCGTTTGAAGACAGTGCTATGGGATCTAGTCTAGACGAAACGGTAGAAGAGACATCATCAATACCCACATTACTGTCTCTTCATGATTCTGCAATGGCAGTATCAGCGACTTCAGAAAGTCGTACCAAGTCAAACAAAAACATAAGTGGTAACTATGCTGTTTCCGGAAGCATGGTTCGTGAGACCCAACAAACAACACGTTTTCGACCAGAGAGCATTAGTGAACCGACTGTGAAAACCACAACACCAAGAACACAGTCGATGATGTTTGATTTCAGCCCCATTCCTAACCAATCCTCGTAAGTGACATCTTTCCAGAAAGTTTCTTCTGTGCTAATTTACTCAGCAAATCCTATCAGGAGGTCGACAAATGGTTTCAACTTTACGATCAACTTGTACTAAGAAGGATATCTGGACGAACTCCCAGAATCAAGATAGCGGTTCTAGATAGCTGCGTGGATCGACAAAAAGCTCTCATGCCCGAACGGCGACTTAGAGAGGTGAAGCCGTACTGTGCTTGCCCAGCGGAAGAATTAAAGCCATGCACCTCAACTCACATTCTAGAGGGCGAGCTTACTGAAGGCCAGTGGGAGCATGGGACCCACGTTACAGCGTTGTTATTTCGTATGGCGCCGTTTGCGGACATTTACGTTGCCGAGCTCGGACCAGCCAACGAGAGGCTGAAGGATAAGCCCTTGGTAATGGTAAGTCACATTAAGCTTATTATTTGTGTTTATGCTTACGAGAGCAGGCATTAGACTTTGCATTGGAAAAGCATGCAAATGTTGTGGTCATGGCGTTTGGATGGGAATGGAACAAGAAGGAACCTGAATATCCAGCATTCGAGCAAAGATTCAACGACATTGCCGTGCCCACAGCTCCAAGACTTCTATTTGCTGCAGCATCAAATGGTGGTGCAAACGAGCAACGCACGTACCCTGCCGCACAAACATCTGTCTTCGCCATACACGCTTGTAACCACGAAGGTAAGAGGAAAGGGTATAATCCAACACCATGGGATACCGAGAACTATATTACTATTGGCCACGAGGTACCTGGGTACGACGCGAACTCCAGGGCGTCTGGAACCTCTTTCGCAACACCGGTCGCAGCGGCGCTTACGGCAGCTATTATTGAAATGGTCCGATTACACGACAGCCGACATGATCAATGGATTCTTGACTATT
The DNA here is from genome assembly GCA_001599795.1 of Exophiala calicioides. Lineage (NCBI taxonomy): Eukaryota > Fungi > Ascomycota > Eurotiomycetes > Chaetothyriales > Herpotrichiellaceae > Exophiala > Exophiala calicioides. The sequence continues at coordinate 305,763 of BCHZ01000005.1, read as the reverse complement.
TGCAGACTTATGACGGAATGAACAAAGTTCTCAGCAAGATGTCCAAGCGAAGAGATGGCTACGACTATCTAGATTGGGCAGACTTGTTCTCTAAGCAAAGAACAGACAAGGAAGTGTGTGACACCATTATTGGGTGGCTTAAGTATTAGAGATATCTCACAAGCCGATGTATTATGAGCTTGCGCCAAAAGCTTGACCTGATCATTCGGTGTCATAAACGAACTCGTCTTCGAATCCAGTATTCACGTCCACCAGCCTGGTAGCTTCAGAATCTTCAAAGTCCTGCGCTGAGGCATCGCACGCCACTAGACGTGCGAGTCCTTCCTCCTCGTCATCCCTAGCCTCGCCAACACCCATATAAGTGCCCCCATGCACGTCCTCAGCTGATAAATGTCCCATTCTATCCCATCTAAGCTTCGTCAACTTAATGCAAAAGATAAAAGGCTCACCACCTTTGGCAGAATGCACTTTCAGTGATTCTTTTGACCCAGCGCCTTGAACGCCTATCGTGGCTGCAGGAAGACCTGCCTCGAGACCCGCTTCGCCACCAATCTTATGGCTGGAGCCCAGAGCCATGCTGATACCATTCACCCATTTGATGCCTGTGACCATGTAGACTGGCTTGTTCCAGCCGCTGTCATCCCGGAACTTCTGCACAGACCTTGACGCTGTCACCGTGTCCTCGCATAGTGAGATTGAGGCTGAAGCTGAATCATCCACATCCTTTCGTCTTTCCTCAATTGGCACGTCCAGCCACATGTCCCTTTCCTCTTCAAAGTCATACACGAAGTCGGTATGCTTCGCCCAGTTTATACTCGCCCGCGGACCAAAACCGATCAATTGTGCGATGACGGTGAAGAAACCCATCGATCCATCCTTTCCCTCCTTGATTCTGTGTGATGTTGTCTGCGGTCCTGCTTCTTTGACCCAGTTGGAAGGGATATTAGGATACTCGGAACGATTCAGAGGCGCGCGGAGGTCTCTGAGAAGCTTGCTGCGGATTATGGCACCGATAAACAACTCTGTGGAAGGAGGCGCAGGTATACGCGTGGTGGGATCTGTTGGGCAAAGATGCCAAATGCGAGGGAGGGCTTCGGAGGTCATCTTCAGTAGTATGATGCTAGGTTTAGGCGGGATAGTCTGAATAATCCAGGTACGGAACTGGATGTCGTCTGGAACCACGATTTCCTCCCTATGTCAACGACTCTTGAGAACCTGGAGAGATGCATGACGTGCCATGTTGAACGGGATGTCTGGATGCGGCTGAACGTTGCATGGCGGCATTAACTGTAGTAACAAAGTGAGGGGGTTAAAACGTGGTCGATCGAGCACCATCGCCTTAAAGAACCTTGCAGGTCATTCATTGGTTTGACTCAGCCTCAGGAATTAGGCGGAAGTCCCTCTTGGTTTATAGCTACGCTACGGTCCGCTGGAGTAGTGTGGCGGAGTCGCCACCGCGCAGCCAGGCAGGTCATGCGACCCTGTACACCTGTACGGAGTGCACTTAATCTCATGAACTGATCTTAGCAACTAGTGACAAACTTTCTAGTCGTGCGCTGTCAGGCTTTCGAGTTGGTTCCCAGATCACGTGAGAGGGTAGAATGGTGACCGACGCGTCAATAAATCGCCCTGTCCACTCCTAAGCATGGCTTTTTAATTTGGGCCATAGCAGCCTTCTCGCGTTCGCGCCAAAGATGCCCTTCGTCGTCTCGTCGTCAAATATCTCCGGCGCCCGCTGCTCCAGGATTCCGCCCAGCCGATACACCGCCTCGGCCTTGTAAAAGGGATAGTCCGTCCCGTACAGAAGCCTGGAGGGCTCCGTGAACCGCAGGAGGCCGTGAATCTGGTCCGGGAATGGGTAGCCCGCGAGGTCAAAGAAGAAGCGCGTTTTGAACAGGTGTTTGACGTCGTCGCTGGTGATGGGCATGCTGGGGCTGACCGTGCGCGGCGTGTACCCAACACACCGCTCGATCACTGGGGGCAAGGCGGCGCCGCAGTGAGGGACGACGAATGTGATGGACTGGTGTCGCGCCACGGTGCCGGAGAGGATCAGGTTGCTTACGGCGCGGGTGGTGTCGAAGAGGAATTCGAGCATGGGTCGCGGATACTGGCTCAGAGGGGCGACCGCCTGAGGAGCAATGCCGTTGGCGACTGGAAGATTCACTCGACAGCAGGTCGGATGCATAAAGACCACGGCGCGTCGCGAGTTCAGCTTCTCGAAGACCCTGTCCAGCGCCGGATCGCCTAGGTACACGGCGTGGGCGTTCGTCATGACCGAGAAGCCCACGGTACCGAGGTGGTCCAAGGCATAGTCGATCTCGGAGAGAGAGCCCTCAATATCCGGAAGTGGCAGGCTTGCAAAGAACGCAAATCGGTCCGGGTGCGCAGCACAGATCTCGGCGAGGTCCTCGTTGGTTTCGCGAGTCAGCTTGCGAGCAAAGGCGTCGTCCCCCGGCTTCAGGTGCGTGCCAGGCGAGGTGATGCTCAATATGCTCTTCGAGATCTTGGCCTTGTCCATGGTCGCCAGGTGAGCCTCGACCGTCCAGTCCTGGAGTTTGATTCATAGTCAGTCCAACTGGTGGTTCTTGCTTGCCCAGGACCAGGATTGGGTCCCTTCTGGGGCTGTCGCCGATGCACGGAATCCGCCCTGGTGGCTTGCTTGCTTACCTGTACCATCGAGACGCCGTCAGTGTCGCCATAACCCAGGTCCATACAATGCTGCCGCCATCGAGCCGGGATGGCATGGCTGTGGGTGTCGATGCGCTCCATTTGCAGTTCTGTTTATCCAATTCACGTGGTCTCCAGGTCTACCAGACAATATTGGAACAGTGAACTGGTCTTGTTTGGCTAGTCTTTGAAGGATCCCCTCTGGATCCAAGAAGGCTGAACTGTCGCTCTTTAGACCCAACATATTAAAAGTCAGGCCATGGCGGTCGACTCCGATATACATACCTCAGCAACAATTGATCATTGCTCTGACAGCCAATCAGGCTTACACTCATCCTGTGTACAAAGATGCGATGCCTGAGCGCCAATCTCCGACAAGTGGGAATCGCCCAGATCCACTCTCCTCGTATGTTTGGGCTTGTCGTGAAACACGGCCGAACTTGTGGGTCGAACACGACGGGTCCCGAGTAACCATGTTCACGATCGTACATGTTCTGCTCGTACGTCGGCAACACCGACCGGGCTATTGGGACCTATAGTCTATATTCCAGGGCAAACGTGGCGCGCTAGAATACCAATAACGGAAACGAATCCGTGTCATTAGCAAGCAGATCGTCATCCCAGTCCTCGTCCCAGTCGAAAATCCCGGCATCGAACGAGAACAGATCGTCCGTGATGCTGGCACCGCCTATATCCGCGAACCGCAGCTCCTGGGGATGTGCGGGACTGGGGTACAGCAGCCTCGCCAATTCCGCCTCCTGCTCTGGGGTATGCGCCGTCGAGACGGGTCTCGACCGCGTCAAAATGGCATCGAGTAGTGGGCCCAGTAGTCTCTCGTACCTGGCCGCATACTCGGAGACTTCGGTCCAGCCTTGGTTCGAGATGGTCAGCAGGTTCGAAGTGAAGAGCTTTGTCATCTCAAAGATTTCGTTGGAGCTGAACTGCAGCGCGATCGCCTCGAAGTTGTGTCGTAAACAGAACAGCACCACCAGGGCCATTTCGAAAGTGTGATGAGCCGCAAGCCATGGGCGCGGGAAATATCCCGACAGGATCTGCCCCCGGCAGCTCTTGGCTGACGAGCAGGCGGCCTCAAAAGCTGTGGACATGCTCGTGGAAGATGGCAAGGGCACGCGAGACGAAGGTCGGTGCAGCATTGCCAGGCCGTGCATCAACGCGAACTCGGTCCACTCATCGTGCGGGAGATCGGATCGATACCATTCCCACAGTCGTCGCTCTGTTACCGCCAGCCACTCCTGCCAAGTCTGTTGAGGGTCCAGCAGCCGGCCTTGGAAGTGGACTTCGATGATGGTGGATTGCAGTCGTCGATATTCGATCCAGCGAATCGCCAAGCTCTTGGTTGCTTGTCCCCGGTGATCGAGTCCCTGTGAAGTGATGCACCGATCTTCGAGCACTGACATGACGCTCGTGTCGATTGCCGGGTCCGGGATGGACAGAGGCCTCTGGAGCGCCGCACAAATGGACCGATCCATACAGTATGCGGCCCAAAAGATGCGTCGGCGTAAATCGATAGTCAAGGGGTCCAGACCCATACTCTCCGACACTTCGCGATGCAGACCCAGCTCGAGACAATTGCGCATGGCGAACCCGCTGAGGATCCACACGTTGCCCAGCTTTGGATTGATAGATGCGTACTGCAGAATCAGCAACGTGACTTGGATCCAAGCCATGTCTGAAGGATACGCCGCATTTTGTGAGAGGTGACGAATCCCTTCCTTGAAGAGCGCTTCAGAGAAGGCCATGCACCGCGCGACTTGCCCTACCTTTGCACTGCCCAAGGTTGCAGACACGGACAGAATCAAGTAGATGACGAGAAAGTCGTAGTCGAGCCCTACTGTCTGGGGGCGAGACTCTCTTCCTTCAGCTCGTGGGATCTTCAAGAGCAGGCGGTCGAGCTGTTCCCATATCGTCGGCTCATAGAGAAACGGGTGGACGGGGAGCATGCGCTGCACGTACTTTTTGACCAACGTGTGGACGACATGAGACGGCAGGCTTGCCAAGATCGACACATCGGTCTCGGGCTCACTATCACGATTCTGGGCTGGCGCCTTGCTTTGGGCCTGCTCCTTCGCCTCAGGTGAGAGCACCAGCGACGGCGTGAGTCCCATCCGGACTCGCCGTACAACGTCTGTCAACGACGGACCGACTGGCAACGTCGCATTGATCATCGACTGGATTTCGGCGCTGGCAATCACGCGCTCCTTGGTCGCGTCTCGGGTGCTCGATGTTCTCCAATGGTGCGAGGGTCGATTCGGAGTGGGACTACTCATCGCATGTTCGACCGCGACATATTGCTCTCTGATGCCCGTCTCCGAGGAGGAGATCTGCGGCAGCGCCTCATCAATCATAGCAGCCGTAGCAGGGACGGAAGGTTTTGTGTTACAAGGCTCGTCGTGATCGATGTCTCTCTGGATCTCGGCCTCGTCGCAGCCCAGCTCTGCCAATTTCAACTCGAGGCTGGCAATCTCGTTCTCGAGATGGTGTACGATGCTTCGCGGAATGGCAGCGCCGCGGGCTGAATTGAAGCCCCTGCACTCCACGCCCACAGCGACGCACTGGGAACATGCCGGTAGCTGCCTGTCACACTTTGCACATATTCGTGTCAGTCCAGATCCCTACTTTCAGAGGCTCACTGGCTCCATCAATCACTTAACAAGCAAATGGTATGATATACCTTGGATTTCCTCTTCCGACACCTGACGCACGACAGCACGCTACGTCTACAGGCGGCAGTGTTCGGTCGAGTTGGCATAGTGGTCGAGGTTCTCCGGCCCATATTTGTGAAAAGCATACAACGGCCTCATATCGTTCGTGCTTGATCGGATTCTTTTTCGAGGCCCGCCTACACTATCACTGATTCGCAGTTGAGCGACTTCAGGTGGTGTTTGATCACGCGGGATATTGGAAATTTGCGCTTTAGGGGGGGTGGACTATTTTTTTCAAGCGGCTGACAGAGAACAAGACCGTGTGGCACTTTGCGAATCGTATCTGGTACGAGCACATCGGAGATTCACGACTTGTACGTGGCTGAGACTTTAGTCGGTGGAAGATTGACGACGAATTAAGATTGGCAGAGTATATCCACCTGTCACCCAATTAGGAAGGTTGGGCGACACGGGTACGTACCTTGCCTCTGATTGGACAATCATAGTGGCGGTTATCATCCACGATAATCTATCTATCTGGCTGAGTCGAGAAAGTCCGACGCCCATATTTTCTCTGCGATTGACCAACACGATCGGGTTTCTCCAGACAGACGCCGGATGGGATGAGCGCAGCTGTGTGACGATATCGACTTTGGCAGAAGCCGACATGGCCTCCCTCCTGTAGTCTCCTGTGGAGTTTCCATTACCTTTTTTCTTCCAGCTTCGCCCGATCGTTGTGCGACGCGTCGTCGGATGGGTTTGATTGCTCCCGTCAGGATGTAATCGAGGACGCATTTACTTTGGCCCGTTTCTCATTTCGTACATCTTCATTTCATATATTATTCGCATGCATGACTCCAGGCTAGCATTAGAGTCTTGAGACACTCGTTGCTGAGCCTTTGCCTCGCCGTACTTGACGTGCTCCCTTCCTTTGAATTCCTTGTGTCTTTGACGGCCGAATCAACTGCCAGAGATGGACTTCTCATCCGTCCCCACGAGAATGCAGATTGAGCGAGATGCTGGCACCAGGATGAAGGTAAGGCACCTCTCCCCGGCCGCTGTACAGCACCTAACAGGCGTCGAGATCATCGTGGTGGGCGCCGGGCTTGGCGGACTCGCGACAGCAATATCATGTCGGCTTGCTGGCCATGAAGTCACCGTCCTCGAATCCGCGGCCGCAATGGGCGAGATCGGGGCAGGTCTCCAGACGTTGGCGAACTCGTCCCGAGTTCTCACCTCTTGGGGAATGAGCGACCAACTTAGCCAATGTGCGACGACGCCGCGGCTCTGCAACATGATCGGGTGGCGAGGTGAGACCATCTCAACGTGGGATATCCACAAGTCTACGCGCGAGGAATGGGGCAGTCCGTACTGGGATCTGCATCGCGTCAGTCTGCATCAATGTCTCTGGGATCGAGCGGTGGAACTGGGTGCCGAGGTGCGGGCCAATTCACGAGTGACCGATGTCAGGATCGCAGCGGACGGAAGTTATGCGACTGTGGTTGTGCAACAAGGCGAGCAAGGGACCAGCGCCTCCATGAACGCAGATCTCGTCGTTGGCGCGGACGGCATCAGAAGCCTCTGTCGAGATCTTCTGGTTGGGAGAGATGACCCTCCGGCCAAGTCGGGCGATATGGCGTACAGAGTTCTCCTCAACACCGACGACATGCTAAAGGATCCCGAACTGAGAGGTTTTGTCTTGGATCCACAGGTCAACTACTGGATTGGACCTGAATGTCATGTCGTGTCGTATGTCTTGAGAGGAGGTAAGCAATTCAATATGGTCCTCCTGGTCCCCGATGATCTACCAGAGGACGTCGTCACCCAGGAGGGGAACGTCAAAGTTATGCAAGCTTTGTTCAAAGATTGGGACCCAAGGTAAGATGAACCCAGGAAGCTGCAGCAAGCTCCCCCTGGTCAGAATTACACATGCAGGTTGGACTAACCACTCAAACCCAACCTTAGAGTCCGCAAGATTCTGTCTACCTGTTCAGAAGTCAAGAAATGGCGCCTCTGTACCCGAACGCCCACCCCAAGCTCCCCGTCCTGGTACCACCCTAGCGGGACTTTCGTCCTGCTTGGCGATTCCGTCCACGCCACTCTCCCTTACCTCGCGAGCGGCGCCGGCATGGCCATCGAAGACGCCTCTGTCCTAGGCCTCTGCCTCTCGCGCATATCCTCCGGCTCCACGTCCCAAGAGAAGCTGCATGCCCTGAGAGTGTACGAGAGGTGCCGAAAACCGCGCACCCAACGGCTCGTCGAGAAGGCGTACGAGAGCCAGTATCTATATCATCTTCCGGACGGTGCGGAGCAGAGGAAGCGGGACGGAAAGATGAAGGCCTTTGGGGACGCATATCGCACTCAAGGGAATGGAGCAGTGCCCCAGTGCTTGAAGGAGGGGGACGATCCGTTCGCCTGGAGGAGCGGTGGGGTTGGAAAGTGGTTGTTTGAATATGACTGCGAGTTAGATGTAGAAAGATGTTGGACATTGCTCCAGGCGGAGGAAGAGGCTGCTGCGAAGATGGCTGCTCGCCCAGACTCAATGAAGCTCGGCTTAGGTCTGGTGGCAACTGCAAGACTGTAATGGACGACGGAAATCTAGCGAATATTTTGTGGCCTTGTACGCATGCTATATTCGTCACAATTCATTGAGGAACACACTGGTGCTTCTAGAACAGCAGCATTCAATAGGTGCTGGTAAAAAAAGATCGAAAAGAGAAACGAGAAACGAGAGGAAACGAAAGGAAAATTAGAGCCTGAAAATTTGGCACAGAATACTGTGGTCTGTTGTTCCTCCCTCTAATGCAAAGCCATGCTCTACATCCGAATGCACCTCATTGCTGTCTTAGTAAAACACAGTATCTAAAAAGACACGAGACCTCCTGTCTATCTCATAAAGCGTCCAAAGCGTCCTCCAGCGCTTCCCCTCAGGACTCCCTTCCGACCCACCCCGAAGGCCTATCGTCCGATATACTTCAATTCCAGGTATCTCAAACCGGGATAGATGATAGCTGTCCATGACGCAGCGACAGGCAGGCCAATCTAAGGAGTAAACGTTAATCACCACATTGCAATTCGACAGAAAGAGCAAATCCAGCAGAAAGTGGTGGTCAGTGGACTTACATCCGCACCGTCTCCGATCAAGGCAGCAATCGGGCCTGTGTAGTAGTCTTGGTCCATGCACATGATGGCCCCTACCCATCCGATCACGAAGGTCGTAATGGCCGCAAGTCCAACGGGGAGAAGTTCGCGATTGTTCCATGCGCTCCAGTCGTACCAGCCGCGTTTTCTGCGGAATATAAATTCCTCTTCCAGGGTCATGGTGATCCAGATGATGGTCCAGTACCCAATCAACGATAGGAAGTTGATGAAGATCGGGAGCAAGTGGGCGCGGCCTGCAATCGCGGTCACAGTGAAGATGATGGTGGAGACGGTACACCAGAATATACGGGGGACACGGGCGAATCGCGGGTCAAGCAGCTGGAAGGACAAGGCGGCAGCATAGATTCCTGCGACGTTGTTGGCGACAATACCCAGAGCCAGGAGGACCGCGCAGAATTTGCCGAATTGGTTCAACGGCGCGAGGCCCTCGACGTACAGGGCCCCCGCGGAGTCCGCGAAGGCGGCTTTCCAAGCCGGGTTCTTGGTTAGACCGCTCCCCAGGCCGATGCCGATTAGTTCGGGGAACATCTTACCCAAGCCGAGACCCACAGTCGTCCACAGGAAAATTTGCCAGCGCGAGGTGTTGGGGGGAAAGTAGACGAAGAAATCGCACGCACAGGCGGACCAGCCCAGGGCACCGGAGGCGCTGAGGAAGAAGTAAGTTAACCGGTGGCCGGCGAGGACGGAGCCCTCGCCCGAGCTGGTCGAGCTGGTGTCGAAGAGCGGGCCGGCCGTGCCCACCATGATGAATAGGACGCAGACTTGGGGAAGCCAGGCATATCTGGGAGGGGTTTTCTGTCAGCATCGACATCCGGGATTTGTCGGCATTGCTCTCAACGAACCTCTCATAGATATGAAACCACTTGATGCCGAACGTGATGATGAGCCAGGTTCCCAATGCTGCAACGATAACTCCGACAATGACGGTCATGCCTCCACCATTGACAGCGGATAAGATCAAGCCAGCAACCAGACAGTCAACCAGACCCCATCCGATTTGCACGACGACGTTGAAAAGCGCTGCAAGTCGAGATGGGTACCATCCCATAGTGTAGCGTGCGTTCACCTGGCCCCCATATCAGTTCCACCCTTCAAATAAGGCCGAGCTTCACTGAGGAAATCGAAGCTGGGAAGCATACCAGAGTTCGATTACCAGACATGGGTCCGAATGTACCAATGTATGCCGTGCACATGGCGCCGAATATGTTTCCAAATGCGCAGATACTGGTCTTCTGTTCAGCGCGCACTTCTATCGCTCCTCCCAAACTGCCAAAAACTTACAGCATGGCGTCCTTCAAGCCGAGGTCGAACTCGATTGGACCGAGAACTCCGACGGTCATGTTGTTGGCAGTGCAGTTGGCCGAGAACCAGACGATGCCAATTTGGAAGAAATGCTTCGTTGAAACCTTGCGTTGGCGACTGGACTCCGGCACGCGTTCGATACCGCGGGCTTCCACGCTGGCGCGAGTCTCCATCCAGTTCGCGAACTTCTGCCACGACGTTTTCGGGCCACTATTTCCAAGGGCTTCTGTTGTCCGCAGCTCCGCGAAGGAGGGGTCAACAGCGCGCTGGTCCGCCTCCATCGACAATTTCTCTTCGTCCATGACCGGCGTCGAGGTCCCCGTGGCGTCCATCTTCGCCACGGACATGGCTGGTTACCAAGCTATCACGAGAAGAAACTCGAGAAGAAATAGTCGGTGATTGAGGGCGCTTTCGAGAAGCAGGTTTATAAGACGGCCATGTCTTTGGTTAATATAGACATTGTAGCTGGGCTAAGAAAATGCGTAAGTGTGTCGTTTGTGGCTTATCTGGGAATAGGTCGTGAATCTCCGAAGCAATAGCGGCCCAGAGACAGGACGCAGTATTGTTCCAGGCTTCGTTTGCACCATTTAGTATCTGACCAACCGCCGAGACTGCTTAGGCTGGAACTGGAAGTCCCTTAGATGTCCTACCGACACTATCGGCACCATTGGCGAAGGGAGCGACCTGATGAAGCGTCATGGTCATGGTGTCGTTCATGTGGGTTGACACACCGGGTTGACTTCCCACAACGCGGCGCCCGAAGCTTTACCATCGCTCACACCCGTCCAGTCCAAAATCGAGCGGCTGGACTTATCGTTTAGCACGGCCGATGGCCGGGACGCGGCAGATAAAGGAGTAAGGAGGGATGAGCCGATAAGCACAGACTTAGGACTTTCCCGAAAGCTTGGCACGTGAAGGGAAAGCCTGTGCCACGATCTACACGGGGTTCTCCTGAGATTTGAGTCGAGGATGGGGCTGACACGGAGCACTGACAAGCCAGAATGACTGAGAACAATGCACATTGCCGTTGTCGACAGAGGAGGAACACAAACAACACTGCAATTTTTCATGAGGCTGAAGCCAAGTGCGGACGAGATAGACACGTGACTGCCAAGCCTCGAGGCCTTCTTTGATTAGGCGCTAGTCCCAAAGAGTCCCGTAATCAAGCCCTCTCGTATCTTCGCTCACCCCCCCATCCAAATCAACACATTCTTCGACGCATATGAGCAGAGAGCTGTTTGGCCCAGCACCTTGACAAGTCATGGAAGAGCTGCATTATGCGCTGCAGTCGCTGCCGTCTTGCCAACGCTGTCAGCGGCTGAGAAAGAGATGTGATCCCCAAATGCCGGCATGTGGACTGTGCCAAAGGGCCAAGGTCGACTGCACCTTTTTTGACCATGCACTACAGCAGACGCTGTCCCGAAAGTATGCTGTCTGCCTGGCCGAATGAATGCCCCCGTCTCTGATTCGAGGTAGGTATATCCAGTCTCTCATCTTGCGCCTGGACAGCCTGAAGGCAAAACACGCCGCTGTTACACTAGAGGCTGATGCTGGCCGACAAGCTCTGCCAGAGGGTATTCCAAATCGATTGAATCTGCATCAAGCACAAAGCAACTCTGGTTCCCTCCCGGAATCGGTACCCGATACTGACCGTGGGGGAGACTTTGACAACCATTTCCCTATCCCCAGCGTCAAGGGGTCAACTGCCCGATTCTATGGTTCGAGTTCTGTGTTTGCGCTTGCGGTTGAGGCCCTGGCGTTAGCCTCTGATAAGAATCTCTTCAGCCCTTCTGGTCCACTGGAGCCTCTTCTTTTAACCAAGGACGGCCATGATCGAGATTTGGATTCCGTGGCCCCCACGGCAGTCTTTGATACCGGAAGAGATTTTGTACAGTCACTTATCGCGGATTACATGGCATCCATCAATGTCATACATCCATGTATTGACGCCACTCACCTGGAAAAGGACCTTGATAGGTTTTTGACAGCAAATGGAGCTCTGGATTTCGACGCAGACAAGCTGCAAAGGATTGAAAAGTACCAATGCTTCCGCATCGCCATGATGTGTTCCATATCCTGCGTCGCCAAGGCGCGGCACAGCCCAAGCCTCGTGGCGTACGGCAATCAATTCTACGCGCAGGCTGTGAGGTACGTTGAAGAAGTGACGGCAGAGGTCTCTCCCCAGTCTCTCGAAGCTCTCCTGCTTCTCGTGATTTATTGTCTCTTCAATCCCCGCAAAGGCAATATATGGAAACTCCTAGACTTCGCCTGTCGCTTGAGCGTCCAACTGGACTATCACACTGAACAAGGGCACTCGGTATTGGAGAGTGAAGACGACAAAACATGGCGGAGAACAGCCTTCTGGAGCCTCTACTCCATAGAGCGAATGGTGGGGCAATGTTTCGGTCGACCTTCAGATCTGCCCAGCTCTATCGTTACCACAGAATATCCTACCGTACTCACAGACCCGGCACTCTTGGACAACAAATCAAGACAGAAGGTGTCAGCCGCTCAAGGATTCCACTTGATGTTTCTTCGCTCAGAAATCTACACGGACATTTACCTTCCCGCTACCAGCCCCCTCCCGAGGCTGGACTGGTTTCTCGAGCAACACACCGCGTTGCGACAATGGTACCAAAATCCCAGCCAAAGCCCCCTCATAAACGACAGCAAGAATCCCGCGGGAGTTGGGGAGGTCACGCGCGACATCATGTACCACTCTTCGGTTCTCTTCCTCTTCCAACGCCATCTTCTCGAAGCCCTAGCCACCATTCGGCACAATAATCCACCACAGCGAGACCTTTCCCAGCCAAACCACTCCCTTACCATCACCTCGGAACCCTACCATTCCTCGAAGATTCTGCTGAGGTTGTACACCCTCATTATCCGCTCGACGACGTCCAATTCACTCCTATCTATCTTTCCCGTAACTTTCCTCGCCGCGTACTCAATCTTCCAAGCGGGCATGACGCTTATATCCTACGCTCTTCTCTCTCTTGAGTCCGCCATCGAAATCCAAGGCCCCTCCTCGTTCACTCCCGAAGGCCACCGAGATTCAGAGACGGGAAGGAATGAAGAAACGAAGCTTGACTTCTCGGACCTGCTGAGCCTGTCGAACGATTGCCTGGTACTACTTGCCTGGTGCAAAGAGCAATGGCCTGGTATGGAGGGCATGGTGGACGCATTTGCGAGATGTAGCGCCGAAACAATACAGATGGTGCTGAGAGTGTAAAAATGATGAGATCGATGCTCCTGCGTCAGAAGAGAGAAGATAGAGATGGCATCCGCTACTACACCAAATGACAGCCTTCCAAGTCCATCCTGCTTTGATGGATATGGTTTGATGGGTGATGTAAATCTTGATGAGGGTGGTATCTTGTGTTGTCACGCGGGGATGATTATGTGATGAACGAAGACTTTGCTTCAACGTTTTTGAAGACCTCAGAGGCTCGAGAAGCAGATTTTGGTTGAAGACAAGTTGGGGAGCGCGGCCCTTAAATAGTATTGACACCCTCCTGTGAACAGTTATATGTATTGCCCCCTCCGACGTTTCAGTAGATTAGTCCTTACGGAAGAGATGATAGGTCGGTGCCCTCAATACTAACGCAACTACCTTACCGGCGAAGGTAAGATCGGTTGGAGTACTCTACCCGAACGCCGAATCTCAGTGCTGCTGCTTTTGACCGGCCTCGAGTGTCCATTAGACGAATTCATTCATATCTATCTACCTATCGACTAGCAAAGCCCGGTGAATAGAATAATAGTTGCCCATCCCACGAGGGAGGATGACTGACCAGTCTCAGATTTCCACTCGAACCTTTAGATAAGGAACGATCTTCCCCGGACTAACTAATCCATAATCGGCCAATGCCGGCAGGTTTGGGTTCGTGGCCACTGAAGGTTTTCCGCTAGTCATAAGTTCGCTCCAGATGGGTCGCAGACCATTGCCTAAGGGGGTAGTGACGACAACGTCCACTGTGTTATTACCTTTCTTCAAGAAGGAACCTATGTCTGCTTTGGCCCATGTAACATCAAGTGGTGGGACCACATGGTTGTTAACAGTGACGCTAATGGTGTGAAAGATGGCACCAAAGTCAATGATGGCGCCATCCACATCTTTCGGGTCAGCAGTGGATGGGGGCCAATGGAATGATGTTGAGTAATATCCGACTCCCGAGACATTGACTAGTGATGAAGAAATCTCCCTCCAGGGTGCGAGTTTTGTGAGTTGAAAGGTCGTGTTGGTGCGGGTAGGACCGAGGTTGACGTTGAAGCGATCTGACGGAGACGTCCAAGCCTCGACGATTAGAGTCCAGTTCTTCAGTGAGAATGGGCTGACAAGCATTGGATCCAGGCTAATTGATTGGTTGTTCGAAAGGTGCAGGGTGGCCTTTTTGGTATCAGCGCCTCGGAAGACCGTTAGTGTTCCATTGCCGGCAGATATTGAAAGCACCCCATTAGGGTTTCCTGTAGCGTGGACTCGCGGCTTCTCATGCTGCTTGAACCCAATGATAACGGATTGGTTTCCGGCAAGTTGAAGCGGGATCGTTGTTTTGGTTGTTGATTGTTGATACGAGGCAATTGGTGTCACGTCTCCGGTCCACGCATCATACAAAAAGGGATTTCCGGTTGTTTCAAACGTCACGTTTCCTGTTGTCATACCCTGTCCCGAAGGAATTCCAGTTGCGTCGTTATATAAGAAGACGTAGTCGATTGAGTTCTTCCCATCATTTCGCCAGTAACTATACCATGTTCCATTTGAGCTGATAGAGGTGCGTGGCAATATATGCAATGATGAGAGGGTTTCGGCGAGATTATGATATGACACAATGTGGACGTTGTCCAAGGACGTCAAATTCGATAATGTGTGATTAACTGCATGAGCATCGGAAGGTTTTTCAACCTTTGATGGTAGGCCACCAGAAAAGATAATGGGCAATTTAGCGTGAGCATATTCGGCAAGTTTGGTGACGCCAGCTGTGGTGAGAGTTTCGTTGGCTCGAATGACAATGGCCTTGAACGCTTGTCGTTGCGGTGCAAAGATCGCATTCTTCACAATTGCTTCTGGAATCGCAAAATTGTCGGGACTCAGATACTCGTAGGAATAGCCTGCATGAATGGTTTAGTCATTTAGTCATAATCTGATGTTGGGATTGGTCGGCTAACCTTTTTCTTCCAAATCAGTGGGTGTATATTGTGCCGGTACCAATTGATAGTCCGTTGATTTGGACCAAAACACAATATCCATCTTGGGTATTCCTGTTTGTGCAATATATTGATTGCGTGAAATCCAGTTCATAAAGTCCGAATAGAAGGGCCATGCGGGTTGATGAGGGCCGTGCATTTCGGAGAATTGGTACGCAAACGTGGTGAATCCCGGCCAGGTGGTATTGCCATAATTTCCAGAATAAGGGTATCCATGAACGATAAATTGGTTGACGGATCCTGCTATAGATCTTTTCACGTCCCATAGAACTTCAGGGATGGCCTGCTGGTACACCTTTCCCTGTATCGCACCGGCTTCACTCGATATGATGCGCTTTCCGGCAAGATTTGCGGGTCCGGAAAACTGCCTGTAGCTATCGATGTTGTGAGAAAAACCCAATGTTTCACACTCTGGACCGTTGACATAAGGGATGTTAGCCAACATATCCATTGGCAAATTGTACACAACTTGAGCAGAAAATTGAATACCCAGGCTCTGACTCCATTGAGTCAGGGTTTTGAGGTAGATCTGATTCAACTCCGTAAGCTGTTCCTGGTCAGCATGCCAATTCATTCCAATGAAGGGTAGGACTAACGGTTTGTTCATAATCAAAAATGTAACCTGCGGCACCGCCTGATCGATTTGTAACAAAGGTGGTTTTCAATTCGACTGGTCCGAATAAATTTGCTTGCTTCGAGTTGATTAAGAGAGGAATATATTTGTTGACGCTGTAGCCCCGATTTTTCAGAAAGGCGTTTTGTAGTTCAGGTGTCCAGAATATAGTAGCGCCAAACCCATATTCTTGACTATCTTCCCACATGTAATTTCCTACCTGACTGATTAGCGCCTTAGTGGTATTGTCAAGCAAAGATGATTCCCAAAATTCGATAATCGTTTTTGCCCCTAATGCCGAGAAGTGGTCAACGACCCAAGATCCGTTTTGCTGATAGGTTTGAACCGGTGACTGTGGTACAGCAACTTGAACATCCGCGGGACTCTGGACTTCTCGATAGTGGGAAGGTTTAAGGTAATACGCAAAAATCAAATTGTGTAGCCCGGTTTGGTTGCTAGGGAATTTGACTGTTGCATGACCTTGGGAGTTAACAGTATTCGTTATGTCGGTCAAGGAACTCTCGTTGAGTGTTACTTGAGGCCCCGCAGTTTTATTGGTGATAGATACCGCAAGGCCTGTCGTGCAAGCAACAAGCTTTCCTGAGCCCCAACCTGGAATAACGCCATCAAAACTCCCTCCAAGTGAAACTGTTATATTGAAGGGATCCAGGTCCCACAGGAGACCCTCAGATTCGTACGGAGCAGGGACGCCTGCTCCTTGATTCGGCCCCACTGACATGTCAACGACAAGGTTTTCCTCTTTGGCTGTTCTTAAGACAGTATCAAGTAATTGCTCTGCCATATATTAGTGAACAAGTCTTCATTTTTGTCGGGCCGACCTACTCCATGCTGGAGCACCAAAGCCATAAACTGTCCAATCTGACTGTAATGGGCTGGCCAATTGCCCTTCATAGTCTTGGGAGTCTCCGTAGAGATAATATCCTAGCAATTCAACTCCACCAACACCAGCTTGACCTGCCAATCTCACATCTTCAGCTACTTGGTCGAGATCCACCGATGCATCATTGGGCCAGTATCGAAATCTCGGTCGCACAATCGAGGAAGGCTTCTTAAAGGTGCCATAGTCAAGGTTGGCGTTCACCTGGTCGTTGGTACCGGCTGCTGACACAGGAAGAATAGAGAGGAGTGCCAAAGAAGCTAGTATGATAGCTGTTGAACCCATGATGCAGGCAAACTATAAGAGTACTAAAGCTAGGATTTTCCGACACATTCGTTTGCACAGGTCCTCTCCTTATATTGTAATCTATCCCTACAGAGCAGGAGAATATCTGCCGAGCTCTAGTAATGGTCCTCGGCACAAATATCGCCGAGACTTCTTTTCAGTGAGGTAAAAGTGCAGTGGTGTGAATGTTACAGATGTGATCAAGCTGGATTTGCATTCAAGCTCCACACCAATCCGATGCGGAGAAGGACAATTCGTCCCCTCCTCTGTTGTTTCCAACCCACTACCCCACAACAGTGACCCACATGGAACAGATATCTTACCCTAGGGACTCAGAAATAATCGAGACGGAGGTGGAAGAAAGCCTGGAGTCAAACATTTAGAATGTGGGGAAGTCACCTGAACGTTGAACTCGGTGTATCTACCTGGAGACCAGGGGTTTGTTCGCATTAATCTCTCCCGAAGACTGAGGAAGGCCTCAAGCAACAATTCAATCTACTTGCGAGCCTGTTTCTAACCTAAAGATGTTACCGATATGACGGTTAACGTGAGAAAACCCTAGTTTTGTTAAGCAAAACGAATAAAGGTAATTATTGGAGTAAGCACGAGTAAACAGGCCATCCCATTGTTCCAACAGCCTGCTGGTGCCAACTCTGCAGCCTTTTCTAGTTTGCTCCGTAAGTGGTCTCCCATGTCGTAGATTACCTCCCTCTTTCCAAACCTGGAAAAAAGAATACCCCACATGGTCTCGCGATATTTCGGCTACCATTCAACCGAGCCCTAGAGGTAACTTTACACTAAGTATTAGCATTCTATGGTTCGAGTCAGTCTGCCTACCGAGACCTCCTGAAGCAGACACTGAGGAGTATGTAGTCACATGTATTGGGCCGTTGTTCTGGCACAGGCTGAAGCTGTCGAAGAGTGAGCGCTGCCTCATCTAAATATGGCTCGACGACTGGACTTTTTGGCATGGGTTGTTAAAAACACGAGCCGACTTGAGATCCTTACCGAGTCCCGATCACGACAGCATCCTCTCGGGTGGCATGCAAAATGGCTACCCTTTCGACTTCGACTTGGACCTGGACTTCTTCTTGCCAGAGTCGGGCTTTGCCTAGGCAGTTGGGACAGGCAGTGGAGTCAGGAGCGAACCTGTAGAGGAGACCAAGTGTGTTGCACACGGTGACGCCGCCATCCAAATGCCACTACTTACGGTGCTGAGGAAAGACGAAAGAGAAACTAGAAGTGTGGACATGGAAGATGATCACCGGGTGAAACGATGTTCATGGGTAGATTGCGGCGCCCTGTGTTCCTTTCTCAGGCACATCCTCACTCTCCAAGGACATGAGACCACAACGGCGGCATCTGAGGCACGAAACTCTTTACTGGCCAGGCTTCCCACGTATTGAAGCCTCCGACATGGCCTTCTGCATACTCTTCCAAGGCTCGTCTTCGAAATCATCCAGCTGTGTATCTATGTAGCCGTTGGGCGTCATCGAACGCGGCAAAACCGTCAGATATCGGCCTGTGTCAACTCAATCAGTGATTTCTCTTTGTGGACTTTTTGCAATGTCAGTACCGTTGATATTTGGATCACAGGCGACTCTCAGCACGGCCATCGTGCAATCAGCGATATCTGCGAATTCGATGCCCTTTGAGATCAAGATGTCGACGATATGAGGCTTCATGAGCGAGGTCTTGGTGTACCTTGCAAGGGATGTATCGTCAGCTCTACCTATCCACCTATCGTGATGGCGTCTTACCACGGGCCGATACTATTCACTCTGATACCATCCTGCCACGACGTACGCCTCGCACACGTCATAAGGCCTCTGAGCCCATACTTGGATGTTTGGTACAGGAAAGAGCCTGGCTGATCAAGGTGGGCGGCGACGCTGCCCTTGATGATGATGCACCGATCTCGCCCGGCTCCTTCTGGGTGGAGACGGACATAATGTTGGGCCAATTTGAACGTGTAGATGGAGGCGATGAGGTTCAGTTTCAGCATTGACATAGTCGGCTTAGTGGGCTCGGAAGCAGGATCTGTGGTGCTTATGGTCAGCCTAGGAGGGGGCACTCCCGAGGACATAATGTCGAGGGACAAGACGAGACGGGCAGCAGACCTTCCAGCGCAAAGATCTCATCTGGACCGGCGATGCCTGCGTTGACGACGACAATATCGACGCTCTTTGCCGGCGACTTGGCCACGGCCTGCTTGAACATGTGCAGCTGGTCTTCCCAGGAATTTGCGTCGGTCTTGACGAATTGCGCATTTCTATCGACTTGCGGTCAGCAAATTTGACCCCAGCTATGGCGCGACCAGGGAAAAATGGCCAGTATGTATCCAGACAAGTGTAGTGTTTAGAGAGGAGGGAGGGTGCCATTCGAACAACGATATTGACTTGAGAACCACAAAGACGGTGTCTGTGCATGCCCAAAAAACCAAAAATGGGCGATTCGTTCTGCCACACCATCCCTCCCTCCCAACATTCAGTACACGCGGGTCTCTCTCATCACACCATTTCCCCATGGCACCATAGTGTGGCATTGATCACCCACGGTCCTATATCCGCCACCAGGCTCTGGGCCTTGTCCTCATTGATGTCGCCGATGGTCACAAACGCCCTGCACAATGCACGCACTTAGTCCACCTGAACGTGCTCTTCTGGATTGTCGCTTACCCTGCCGCGGCAAACGCGCGCGCATGATTCTCGCCGAAACCGCTCGCACCTATGCTCAATACTGGATCAGTCCCGTTCTGGTGTATGCGCGCGCCCACTACACTATAGTATTAGGACTCCCTCACCTCCTGTAATGACCACGCTCTTGCCTCTGAGCGTCGTCGTGTCGGGCTTGACCGAAACATCGACCGGTTTATTGGTATATGGGGCCAAAGGCATTGTGATTCTTGCTTAGTCAGTTGGTTTAAATTCAATTAGAAAGACCCGATGAGTTTAGTCCCTCCTCCACTTCTTTCCCTCCAGCGAGGGCCTTCTTTTCATGTATACATGACATGCAACATATGAGTCACCGCGGTCCCCACGCCCGGCAGCTCGGCCCGGCAGCTCGGCCCTCAAATAACCCTGGCAGTCCGAGCGATGTAGTATTAAACAGGCCGTGCGAGTGGTGGGACACTCACCACAGGGTGTTCCCCCCACTTACCTAAGTGGGGTGGTATTTGTAAGCAGCCCATCTTGCCCATGAGGCTGGCCTCAAGTGGCCCCTGGATCGAAGCTCTAGGCGAACGACAGCAGCAAGGCGAGATACGTGGAACAAACTCCATTGTTACCACAGTCAACTCACGCATCATCGGTAGACTGCCCGAGAGACATGTCATATACAGATAGACAGTCGATTCTGACTGGCTACGGCCAATATTGACCTCGAGCTCCAAGAGGTCCGCCCGCAAGATCTTCAGGCTTTGAGTTCTAATCTCACAAAGGCTTCATGGTTTGTGGCAAAGGCAAATCTGCCGCCGCCTAATTACAACAACATGGCCATTCTCGTTCATCTGGCCCGCGACGAGAAGCTTTCTCCTCATCTGACCGGTCAGTACCTCGCTATCCCGGTGCTGCTGCCGCTGCCCTCGAAGGTTCCGGGGAAGTATAAGAAATGGTTTCTGTCCCAGGAGCAGAACAAAAAGATAGTAGTCCTGCCTATCGCCGCCATTGACATGTTCATAGCCGCTTATGTCCCAGACGAGGACGATGGTGTGTTTTACGCCTCCTTCAACCACCCTCAAGGATATAAAGACCTACCGCCTGCATTGTTCCAGATTGACGGCGTGGACCCGCGCGCAACGATGCTCTCATCTACGAACATGTCCTACGCGAAGAGAATAGTGTTAAGACTAAGTTGTACTCTCCCCTAGTCTACCACATACTCATTAGGCGGTCTTGCCGTTCTTGAAATGCAGCGAGAAGTTTAGAGTGGAGCAGATCGAGGGTATGGGCTGGCTACTGGGCAAAAGCGCCGGATTACTTCCAAGCACAGACGAAGCCTGTCGCGGCGGTGGCATAAATGAAGTCGCCGTGGACCGTGGAGGCCACACATTCCGACCAGATTCGCATACTCCCAGGCTACAAAGACCACGTCGGTCACATAGAACTTGAAAATAGATATGGATTGGTAGAAAGATCCACTTGTCCTCATGTATTCGTACATCCCAATACATCTACGTGGCAAAATCTATCTCACTTTTTCCTCTTTCGAATCTGAAACTTGACCCCACTCTTATTGATGCCTCCCAAATTCCTCGCCATCTTTGCCCGTTGCAGTTCCGACTGATCTGTGGCCGCCAGAATCTCTTTCTGTCTCTTCTCGAGCGCATACAGGTTCATTATACGCATCTCTTATAACCGCTTTCGCTTCTTGCGTTCCATACGCAGGTAAGCGGCCGCATTTTGTTCCGCCGAGAAGGCTATTCTTACAATTCCGTTTTGATGCTGTCTACAGTGCAGGTTTAGTGATTTGTCGAATGGACGTAGTGGCTTTGTGCCTAGCCGTATCCTCTCGTGCCGTCCAGCCAGACGAGGAGGATAGCTCTAGTAGATTTAGATACTCGATTATCTCGCCATCAGTAGAACGCTTCTTCCCCCTCGACATCGTTATAATATCCTCTTCAATGGAACGCTACTTTATTCCCTTCACTCCTCTGCCCAGGGTGGCTGCATCCATGCCCACTTCCTCCGTGAGCCTTTCGATTTCACTCCTTCCTTTCGCTGCGACCTCCCTCAAGTAGGTCGCGACCTGAGTTTCCAGCAGCTGCACCGCATCTTGGCTCAAGGGCGCGCCAGGCCTGCCACCGCGCCACTGGCTGCTTCATGTTTTGGAGAAATTTTGTCCACCCGTATGCCCCATATCCACACCTCGGCGTTGGAATCTGTGAAAGCTGCAGCTCTGCTTTTTCACTCACTTGCTGATCATCGTCTATGAATAAGACAGCACCTTCGATGGTTCTGGACTTTACAGCTACACCACAGATACCAGAGCCTCCAAAGACTACCTCCACAGCCGGCAATGGCCATGGCACCTTTTACAAGTCATGATGTTCCACCTCTCACATCTAGCAGACCACAACAGAACCTCCACAATCCTTTGCCCTTGTCCTCACCCCAAGGAAGCTGAAGTCCGGAAACTGTAACACAAACGGGTTCGAGCCAAGTGCTGCGATGTTATAAAAAGTTGCCATTGATTTTCATGGAGGATTTGGCATCGTCCCCTGTACTGATGATTTGTTCAGACTTCGCTGATTGTGCCCGCGGTCGTACGGTCAGCATAGCATGGCATTGCGAAGCTCAACATCCTGCGATGAACAGCTGCATCATTCAACACCCTACCAAAGCCGAAGAGGACGCGACCAGAGAAGAGTGGTTTGCTGGCATTATTGCCCGGCGGGAGGAGAAAGAGGAACAGCTTGCTGCCGTGGAAAGGAAATGAGTGGAAGTCATTGAGATGATGAAACGGCAAGAGGAGAAGGAAAAGCTGAAATTAGAGAAGAATACGGCCGAACAGAAGTCATTGAAACGGACACAACCGAAGACAAGCGGCCCGTGGTGGTGGTGACAGCACCACTCCTCCGACACCGTCTTGGATGGTAGTCAGAAGCTTGCAAAATCGACCGCGCTCTTGTCGAGCCTATCTATCTTGCATCCAGGCTCACTGGAATGTCGTCTGCGATGACAGCCCACCTTCATGTTTGATCACCTTCGAATCCAATCCACGTCCCCAACTTGCATCTCGGGCATGATACACCATCTACCCGAATCGGTCTCGATACAATGCCATGGCTAGCTGTAACAACGCCAGCATTGGATCATCGTCAATGTCCTTCCGCAGACTGCTTTGGGTGAGCCCCTACCTTGAATTGGACTGATCGACCAGTCTACTGCCACGACATCTTAGCGTAACCAAATCTGTGCTTTTGGAGGCTCTGCTGGTTGTCGAACCTCCTTCTCCCCGCGACCTCGACGCTGCTCGCGAACATGGATGAAGTGCCAAATGAACCTAAGTAGGACGAGATAGATGTTACAACAGGCGATGAGAACAGCCCATATCACACCCTAATCCGCTTTGTTACGGGACCGATTCGTGGTCAACGAGCTTTGGAACTCGATTATCGAGGTCAATCTCAAGAATGAAGCGGGAAATGAGGAAATGGATTGCGAACTTGAACTTGGAATGACATGAGGCGTACAGATATATGACTTTTCTACACTGTCAAAGATGAGTGACCGTTGTACTGTGGCAGCGCATGTTAGTAACTGCCACATTGTCCGATTGATTGCGTGATTGCAGCAAACGGGGTCAAGAAGAGAACATTTGCCATTGCAACGTAGGTGACTTTTGCTTGACCTTTTCTTCGCAACGGCTGTAGCATCTAACTCTGGAATCTAGCTGTATCACGGATACGGCCATGGTCGGCGCTGTACCAGAATCCACTCGTGGGGAGCGGAGAAAAGCCAATGTCCTTGGACGATTAGCCGAGCCTGTTGAGATGGCTAATGTTATCCTATTTTTCCTTAGCGATAACAGCTCCTTTATAACCTTATCGGTCCGGCTTCAACCACTCGAGCACTGATTCTCAGGACAAACGAGCTGACAATCTTCATGTCGTCGATGTTGATGCAGCTCGTCCTAATCCTGTCACCATTCACTCAACAAGCAGATGTGCGTCAAAACTACCATTACTGGCACCTTTACATGGTGATGGCCGGTCTCAGATGTGGCGTTTTATATAGACGTGTCGTTCATGATCCTAAACATGAGATGCACGTCGAAGGATGCGGTGAGTATTTTTGAGCACATGGTCGACTGGCTAAATATTCCGTCTGGTCACTACGACAGTCACAATAGGAATGTTCGTCGACAGAGGTATGGAGAGCGATATCGAGATCTGCTTAAGGAAGATGTCTATGTCTGTTATATTTGTAGATGGTGGAGACATTCTCATCAGATACTTGCAGGGTACGCTCGGATAAAGATAACCCCACTCGATGCGACGGCCACAATTGATCAGGGCGATGAAAGCGTGCAAATGAAACTCGGCCTCAAATTTCTCCCTTATCCGTCTAGACATTGTTCGAACAACCTCCATTCTAGAAAGTAGTGGAATGTGTTCTTCAGACCGGGCTGTCCAGCTTTTATATCGACCAACAGTGGCTAGTAGACATATCTGAACTGAGGATTCTGTGTATTTCTCCAGTGTCAGCGCATATAAAGTTGCCTGCTGACCACGGAAAGGGTGAGAGCAGTTGATTCACACATACCTTCTTATCAGTTACGTCATCCTCATATGCGTGGTCATAGCCCTCCAGGACGCCAGACTGATCTCGACGTTTGTTCTGCCAGATACAGACGAAACGGTAGAGTATATTTATGCTCGCAGATGCCGCCGCAGTTATAAGGACTGCAATAAATCCGGGAGCGTAGCTCGGCGCATCACTGGATTTAAACAAAAGTGGTGCAGTAAATTGGCCTGGAGCAAAGTGAGTCAGAGCTGACTTGAAGTCGGAAGTGTTGACAGGATCAAGGGGGATTGAAGCTCACCAAGGCAGTACCCAACGTGGATGGCAGATGAGCTAACGACTCGCTTGGTATAGCCAGCGGAGTTGGCAATGGACAACCCCATGATGACACCCCAACCTCCACTATAACCTGTCATCAGATACACCGCGATGAGGAGGCCGCCTTTCTCATTGCGAGGAAGCTTCCACAGGAGCAGCGATGCTATGATGACAAGGATTTCGCAACCAAAAATCACAAATGTCCTCATGTTGCGGAATTTGTAGGCTATGTAGGTCGCTCCAAGGATAAGTCCACCACCAACGGCTCCGGCGGGGATAGTCAAAAGGAGGCTGTTGAGAGTATTGAAGCCAAATCCAGCAATGATAATGGGCAAAAACGTATTGACTGGACCTGCAGCAATCATGCTCAAGTAAGCTTGAGCAAAGATGAGCCAAAATTTCTCGTCGCGGCATAGTTCTAGGACATGCTGCTTCTTGAAATGTGTGTTTCGCACTCCGCTGTTGTTGATTCGAAGGCGAGCCACAGCAATATATCTCTCTCGCTCGTCGAAGCCTTTGGCGCGTATCGGATCAGGGGGCATATAAAAGTAGATTACAGCCGACCAAAGGGTTGTGATGAGGCCGCCAACGATATACATATATCTCCAGGGAGACAAAGAACCTTTAATATGACCCAAGCCATAGTTGATGAGAGGAGATACGAGGGTTATGAGCCCAGATGCAGCGTACCAGACACTAGACGAGAATTAATTAGCTATCCCTTGTCCGTAGGAAATATCAGTCTTACCCCATCCTCAATGATTGCTCATTCTTTTTGTAGAACTGGCCGACCATAAGCATAAATATAGGGCTCACTCCAGCTTCGAGGAAGCCTAGAAAGAATCGCTGGACATAGAGAGTCTGCCAGGTAGTACAGGCAGCAGTCAAGGTAAAGCAGATACCCCAGAGCAAGACCAGGCCGCCAGCGACTCTCTCAATCGGAAATCGCTGGGCCAATTGAGATGCCGGATAAGCTCCGCCGATGAAGCCCAGGAAGAAGATGGCAGATGCCATGGAGTATCGATTGCCCGTCAACTCGAGGTCTGTGCGGAGTCCGAAGAGTGCCTGCAAAAAGACGAGGAAGGTAAGTGAGTGCTGTTCGACCACGCAACAGGGGCGGCTCGCGGGAGGACTCACCGCTTGAGAAATCATGGTCTTGTCATAGTACTGCAGACCATAGGTGACGACGAGGATTGGCAGCAAGCGCCTATCAATCTTTGTCCTAACTTTCTTCTCTTCCTGCGCGCTCCAAGTCTGATTTCCGTGGTAAGCGGCCAGCACTTTCATAGCCTCGTCATTGTGGACAGTGTCGACCTCGTACTTGTCAGACAGACTTCCGTTGCCAACATCTTCGGTTAGAGGTGCATCACGCGCTTCGACGATGTCCTGCGCCTTCTCGGCATGGGACCCTTCCATGATGAAATTCAACATAGCGCACTCTGTGTCGATGGTTTTGAACTTGCTTTGGAAGAATCAGAAGACTGGATTATCAAAAATGAGTAGGTTAGACAAATAAGGATCGCAAGCCAGCTTTTAAAGCTTCTAATGTCGCCCAGCTCCCCCCATTTAGCACTTACAGCTAGCAGACGGACGGCGATAAGGGTTGGTTGTTGCCCAGGCCGTAGTTGCACTTGCCAAGAGGGCCTTGGCAGTTGTACGAAATACCATGCCAGTTTAGCCCTTTTCAACGGCGTACTTGAGAGTGGGGACCCCATTGGCGTGGTAGGTGCTCGGTGAGTAGAGACATAGAACATCTTGATTTCCTGTGACATTATCGACCTATAGGAGTTCATTATGTGTGCCGAAAACATGCGGAAAGCCGGGGAAATCTGGGGTAGATCTCCAAACACGGTGGATCAAGTCATCTAAACAATGGGGAGGTTCGTGACAAGGGGATAGGCGAGGCTGTCCCAGAGTCTACACGTAATATTCCCCACTTACACGAAGCAGAATCGCTGCCTCGGGCGGAACCGGGAATAACGACCGTTGCCTGCCTCGGTTAGAACTATATGGACAGAAACACTATCTGGAAGAGGCGGGTCAAGAAGTTTATGGGATTGACTGACTTCCTAGTCGACATATGCATATCGAGCTTCATATCGTGTCCGAATCGTGATTATGAGTCACCTATTGACCGACCTGGCCACTACTCCTCCACTCTTACCACACCCGATCTCGATCGCGATAAGTCTAGTCCACGTGGGAAGAGTGGACACGAACTAGGAGAGGTAGCCTATATGCTCCCCCGCATTTGTCAACATGTCACGGACAAAGATGGGGTAATCGGCAAGTACCAGTGTCATCTAAGACCTCTCCCCTGAGATTTTAGATATTAGCGCATCATGTTGAGCCCCGAGCTCCGAAAGGTTCGCGCCACAGACAACAAAGTCATACGGCGACCGACCAGAGAAGCGCACCCCACTTTTGTAAGAGTCTCTTGGCTGCCTCATTCGTTGGCTACCTTCCAAATTGCGCAGAGGGCTAGCCATCAGATAGAAAGATGGGGGGACGCTAACACAGCATTCTAACGTCGTGCATCGCTTGAGATCTGGTTGTGGGTTGTATAGGACCCCAGTGTCCATGAGATCGTCGTCCGAAGAGGAGCACCTCCAGCAAGTCTGAGTCACAGGGCCCGACCTGAAATGATCTTGTTCAATCAATAAGATAGCCCAGTGTGGCCTGACTCCCTCAGGCTGCATTGATAATACCGTTGCTATCTACTCTGATGCCCGTTGCCTCCGGACACCATCGTTGCTGCGAGTGTCCCTCCCTTCTTTCAAAGCTCGCACGCAACCGATTTTCGCGGCTCCTTGCATCGTTCCCAAGAAGGGCAAGTCTCTCCGAAACACCGTTGAAATGGGCAGAAGACCTGCCAGATGCTACCGCTACTGCAAGAACAAGGTCAGAAGACCCCGCGCTTCGTTTGAGCACACACTGATTTCTCTTTAGCCATATCCCAAGTCTCGATTTAACCGTGGTGTCCCAGACCCCAAGATTCGTATCTTCGATCTCGGACGAAAGCGCGCCAACGTCGACGAGTTCCCTCTCTGCATCCACATGGTCTCTAACGAGTACGAACAATTAAGCTCTGAGGCCCTAGAGGCTGCTCGTATCTGCGCTAATAAGTAAGTCTATATCTGACAAAAACTGATAAAATAAGTCTGATAATCGCCCTAGATATCTCGTTAAGGTTGCCGGCAAGGAAGGTTTCCATCTTCGAGTCCGAGTCCACCCATACCACGTTGTCCGCATTAATAAGATGTTATCTTGCGCCGGTGCCGATAGATTGCAGACTGGAATGAGACTTGCTTGGGGTAAGCCTCAAGGCATCGTTGCTCGCGTCAATATTGGTCAGATTCTGCTGTCCATCAGAACCCGTGACTCCCACCAGGCCACCGCCATCGAGGCTCTTCGACGGTCTATGTATAAATTCCCCGGCCGACAGAAGATTATCGTCAGCAAGAACTGGGGCTTCACCCCGCTCCGACGTGACGAGTATGTTAAGTTGAAGCAGGAAGGTCGTCTCATGATCGACGGCGCCTACGTCCAGTTTCTGAGGAACAAGGGCAACATCGAGCAGAACGTGAAACGTTTCCCTGGTGCCTACGAGGTTGCGAGCGAGGCATAGATGAGAGGTGGTCTCGAGTAAGGGACGAGGGTATTCACTACATTTCGGGTCACGCGAGAGCTGACAGATTAGTGAGCATCTAGGGGCGATGTCGGCTAATAGTTGAGAGTGACTCTTATACGGTAGAAATGAGAAATGCGAATTTCACCCGATTGAACAAGATTTTGCATGTGATTCCCGTTTGTGGCCTATTTGGAAACTGAACGGCGAGCGACTGGCATTGCCTCGTAAGCTGTTGAACCCTAGCATGATAGGGATAATAGATGTTGAACCCGAGCACGATAGGTATAACAGATGCAAGATCATGCCCTCGACTGCGGCGGCAGCCCTCTATCAAGAAATGAGGCGGACGCAAACATTCCCCGAGAAGTCATACCCAAGGTGGAGGAAGAAGAGGAAGAACCCCTGTCGATTGAGCGCCACGACGACATCCTCCCCATCTACCCCCAAAAAACGTAGGATCTCTTGTGGGGCATCATGTTGAGGAGAGGCACCAGTATCATCCCCTGCCTGGCGGGACACCTGGAGGACTCTCTCAAGGGTATCTTTGTTGTGGCCTTGCTCCTGCCACCCGAAGTGGCGGGCACCACCCGGGTGGGCAGGTGCCACCCCAACCGGGCGTGAGCCCTCTTTAGCTTCGCAGGTTTAGCTAGACAGATAGAATACTAAGCATTCTACCATTTCACGGGTTTCCCCTTACAGTCTTGCCCAGGTAGGTACAGCAAGGACATAATGATTGGAATAGTCGCCCCGAGAAGTCGATCCTCAGGTGGCGGCGTGGAAGGGAGGGGCCGTGTTTGTGATGATGAGTGGCACCAACGATTCGTAGATCAATGCATTCTTGCATGGAAATGTTAGATAATCGAGTGCAGGCTCATAAGTTGATGTAGGCTTGGTGAAGATGGTCAAATAGAAAATCACAGAATTACGATATGGCAAGGTCCTTTATTTTGACAAGGCTTCATAAGCGCTTTCCTATAAAGCCACATAGTACTGCGCTCAGACATGCGTCGCCCCTCCTCAAAATTTCTCCTTCAACCACGCGATCAACGCCTCGCCAAAGACATCGGGCAAGGCCAAATGGGCCCAATGACCAGAATCGACAATGACGGTCCTGCAATCGGGCACCAAGCCGGCATCCACACGCGCTCGCAGCAGTTCCGGCTTGCACACCAAATCCCTCTTGCCACCGAAAAAGAAAAAGGGCACATTGACAGCAATATTTTTGGGGTCAATGTCCCGCTCGGCCTGGTTCTGCACCCCGAAAGCCATGGCGCGATAGTAGTTGAGGGGCGCATCGAATCCTCCGGCTGCCATGGACCGGAGCCAGGCCTCGCGACGTTCGGGGGTCGCGTAGGCCTGCACGAGTTGGCGTTTGTCCCGAGCGACAAAGTTTCGCAAGCCGTCCTCTTTGCAAAGTGTCTCCAGCCAGGTTTCCGGTTCGCCGTGCGCCGCATCCCACAGGGACTCGCGGTGGGAATCCAGCATCTTGGCGCCGTCGGGGCCCGTAAACAGCTTCCAGTACCAGAACGTGCCGTAACCAAAGATCTTGGTGGTCTGGTCGATGATCGCGTCCAGGTTGAAGGGCTGCTCCGGTTGCGTGGGGTGGTAGGCAACGTTCAGCATGGCCAGCCCACACACTCGGTCAGCTTGGAAGTTATAGAACCGCTGAGCGACTCCGGCGCCCTTTGATAGTTGTCACGAAGATTGAGTGAGAATTGTGGGAATGTCCTTGTGAGAGAGAAAAGGTGGAATTGGGCTCTGAGCAGTACTTACCCAATCGTGGCCTACGCTGATGACTTTGTCGAGGCCCTGCTTGTCAACGATCTCCTTAATGTCTTCGGACATGAGTTTGAAACTATAGGCTTCTTTCTCGAGTGGCTTGGATGTCCCGTTGTACCCTAGACAATCGATGGCAATGACGCCGTACCCATTAGGCATCAGGTAGTCTCGAGTCACGTCGACCCATTCTTCGGTCGAGTCAGGGAAGCCATGGCACAACAGCAGTGTTTTGAGGCCGTTCTTCGGAGAGCTCCAGTAGTATGTGTAGGTGAATCCCCGAGAGACGTCAAGGGTCTTCTTCTCGAGCTGGCCGAGCTTGTCCATTTCTTTTGTTTCAAGTCGACAATAGGGCTGGCTGGCTAATGGGAAAGGCAGAAATGGGTAAGAAAGTAAGCTTAAGTAGACCCGGGAAGTTGAGCTGCCCATCTCATTCAGGGTACTCCCATATTTGACAGTAAGCCAGCTCTCCTCCCACTTTCATGCATAAGTGGGGAGATTGAAACTCGGCGCCCAGGGTTGATGGATGTCGGATCAGCCTGATGAGGATTCACAGGACACAAGGAATACTCTACATTTGCTCGCTTCTCGACTCCTTGGGGCCGTGAGCTGATCAACAAATATCGAGAGAAAGACGGGGCCCTGACCTACTACACCGAGGCCGAAGTTCCACACGATCATTGGACTCCTTTGTTTTTGGGCGATACCTCGTGGCTTGACACATACAGCAGAAACCCAGTGTCAACATCAGGAAACTTCTTGCCGCAAACTGCCTGGCCCAACAACGCCAATACCACTGCATCCAATGTCTTCCACCCTGATCACCAACTACTAAACCCATTCCAATACGGAGTCATACCAGGCCCCACGTCAAGGCTCCTGTTACCGAAAGAACCCCTACCTCCACCAACTACGAAGCAGGAGAGTGTTGGCAAGCCCCTCGGCAGAAAGTGGAAGGCATCGCCAATCCCTCAGCTTCCTAGTAACAAGAAAAGACGGAATTTGACTCGAGAAGAAAAGGAGAACTTCGAAAAAGTGCGCAAAGTTGGTTCGTGTCTCCTCTGCCACAGACCGAGAGAAAAGGTAAGAAACGCGTTTCACCGTCTGCGACGGAGAGTGCATTTCTGACATTGTTAGTGCGACGACAAAAATCCCTGTGGCAGGTGCGAAGCAATAAGGCGCTCGCGAAACATCGGTCACCAGATCTGCTATCGAATCAAGCTGGATGATGTTCACACCTTTCGAGCTCGAGATGCGGATCATGGTCACACCCGCACTGTTTTACCGGTCATGCAGTGGTCGGCAGAAGAAATGATCAGGACAGTTGAATTGCAGTGGCCGTTTAATGACACAATCATTGTCGAAATTCCTGCTCTCAGTGTCAAATGTCAGAAGTTTGCTCCTCGTTCCACCGACATCCTGATTGAGGAGTTTGTCGTTAATGGACTGTACAAGAGTGTGGCACTTCCTCCTTATGCGTGCGTAAGTCACAGATATCGGCGAATTTCCATCTGATCGGACAAAGTACTTATACTGAATCCAGAGAGACACCGAAAACACCAAGCAGCATATCAATGTGTTCATCGATACGTGCCAAAGGTTGCTGGAAGAGGAAATACTCGCTGGTCTGACAGAGGATATCCTCCTTCTAACGATGACTGAAGCGATTCGATACTGCGAAAAGCACAACGTCAGTTTCCAGCCGCAGGTTCTCAAGAGTGCAGTCACACAACTAACTTGAAGCTTAGACACCACTGCTTCAGCGAGTGCTCCGCATGTACGCCTGCGCTATGCTTAACTCCAAGTATCTAACCTCGACCATTCCCAATGCGTTCGACCTGAAGGATGAACAGGAGACACCGCATTATTTTCGGAAGCTGCCGCTGCCTCCAGTGCTGACCTACCAGCTCCAAGGCATCATTGGCCTCATCATGATAGAAGACTAATCAGCAGAAATTAAAGATCTCAAGAAGCGGATCTTCCGTAGCGATACCATTGCAGGATGGTATGAGATCTTCCTCGCCATGTTTGTTCCCTTGTCCACTTTGGAGTTTGTGTACCAGATTCAGATAAGGTGAGGACCCGGTGTAGCCGTTTTGAGCCTGGAATTTCTTTTCCGGATAGCTGGCCATCCGTAGATACTTGAAAGTCAAGACAGGCATCGTAAGTTTTTCGACCTTTGTGCGCAGGACATTTCCTGTCATAAAATACATAAAATAGGCCCATTCACTTGCTTCTGATAGCGCTCCACCATTGCCGGCTGCTTGTCATATAACCGGCACGCTAATTTCCAGTGTCAGAGTACCCCGAACTTCACACGAGTCTCTTTCGCAACAATGACCATGTTTCAGGAATGGGAGAGCTCGGCAGAGAACTTGCTCAGGCATTTCCGCTGCATCGTGAAAGGGAACGTCCCTCTCTCACAGGGTTGGGGTGACTGTGACACGGGGAAAGGCGATTGACTTCGTGCGAGACTTGGTGATGACGCGAAGCAATATATGCAGAAGATCAAGGCTCTCTTGTCGGAGAGAGGTGAGTCTTTCTTTCTCCTCGCATATGAAGGTGGGTAGACTTATGCGCTTGTGCACCAGCCACAGAACTCAAGGAGAGACGAGATGAGGCGGTCAAAGGTAAATTCGACAAGTCTTTGGCCAGGATCCGTGAGCTATTCCTCGGCGACCCGGAATGAAAAAGCCTCAAACATACGATGTCGATATCACCTCGAAGGACAACTTCAGCCGGAAGAGATCAGTCGGAGGAGAGGTGAATTGGGTTTGCTCCACAGATCTTGTTTTCCAAGGATTTGCAGGAGCTCATTGTTCTGGTGGGAAGTTCCGAGTTTTGTCTCAAGTCTCCAAATCTTCTCAGACTGCATATCTCCAACCTCATGAATGATCTTGATCTGTGTTTAAACGGTGCTGGGAGCCCGATAGCTCTATTCTTCTTAGGATCGCCCAGACTCCTAAAAGTCCGAATATAATCTGTAAGCCTCGTCCGTGGTGGCAATAATGAGCACAATGGTGGGCATCCTGAGCAGCAAAGGTCACTTTACTGACTGGTTGATGCACCGTGCATCCTATGTGAAGGACAGCAAAGAGCTAAATACAACCTACCGTAGATTCGAGGAAGCACAATCCATCTGACGGATGCTCAGGCATGCGTCCAAGCGCGACGATTCGTGCTGACAGTGGACCGCCCATGAGCTCGCCGAGCTTGTCGCAAACGGCAACTAGTGTCATGAGCTGCGCTGTGGTTGGCCTTTGGGCTAGAATGGTGAGGAGGGCGAGTAGAACCGGCTCGAGACCTTCACCCAGGCCGCATCCAAACATTACTGGAGTACGAACCACCGTATCCTGTCAGCTTGGAGCCCCGTCGGAGTGAACATTGGTCAAGCCAGAGGATCGAAACGCACCAACCAAGAACAACTCCATTGATACCGCTCTCCATGCCATGGTCATGAAGATAACCAAAATGGCTAGTGAGACAACAAGAATACCGTAATCGAGCCTGGGGCTCCCTACTCGGCTTCCCAGAGGCGTAGTTGCTATCAACGGCCACACGATAAGAGTGGCCAGAACAGCACCAGATGATAGAGCGAAGCGAAGCGAGGTCGTCTCGCTCCATGGCCGGTGGAATCGCTCCGACGCGTACTGGAACACAAAAGATTCGCTGGACATGGCGACACTTTTGAGAAAGAAGGTTGCCATGCAGAACTGGACAATCCTCCCACTCCGACAGAAGATATTGATGGCAGTTGACACTAGCGAGCTCAATGAGACATCTGACTCTGCGAGACCGCTGCTTTGGTAGGGTCAGAAGGAACGTTTAGCCTATATTCTAATTAGCTGGCACTTGAGGCAGGTGGTGTAGGCATATTATCTCCAAACTCTTGTGACTGTGAAACCGGTGCCAGTAGGGGTGTTGTAGTCTCAGCTTCGCTGGAAAGATGTCCATGTCGTCCTGGTGAGGTCGTTTTGAGACTGTGAGGATCACCGTCGATCACAAAGCTAATGAGAGCTATTGCGAGCAGAACCAGGACGGTGGATATAATGAACTGGGCATAGATGTATTTCGCCATGAGCATTGCCGCGAAACCTGGTGCATTGACTTTATCCACATGCGGTAGTGCCGAGAGGATGAACAAAGGTCTTGGAATGCTGTGCATGTCAGTCAAGTTCAGTCAGGCGCGGCACATATGCGGTGGCTATCATGATAGGAAAATAATAGTTCCAGCATGAAAGGGCCGCAGCGAGTGTCAAGATTGATCACCGTCTGGGAGTACACTCACCTTGAACCGGTCTTGATTCTATCGGCTACTATGGCAAACGCAATGGCAGAAAACACCCTCGATCCGCCGAGGAAGCAAAACATCGATGAGAGCCACACGAGCCTTGCGGGGCCTATGTTGTCGAAGCAGCCTAACAAGACGTCGTCAGCATGCCTGCCCCAACAAAAGCCTCCCCGCTCCCCCACCCCTTTTCTAAACTTTGGTAGAAAAATTTGGTTCATACATATCAAGACAATCCAGAGCCAAGACAGACACAGTGCTGGACAGCAGAGCAGATGAACAAGGCGTCGATGGTGTTGACCAGCACTGGCGACAGCACCGTAGAACATGGCGGTCAAGAGCACTGTTGCGTCAGAGAAGGAATTAGTCGATATATCTTCTTTCTAGTCTGCCCAGTCTCTCTCCAGGATGCTCAGCAACTTGCCTGGCAGGGCGTCGAGAACCATCTTCTAGCCCACCAGAATGCTTAGCTCGTCCTGCACGGGTGGAATCTTGCAGGAGGCCTCATCCATATCCGATCGTCGTAAAGCAATCGCGTCAGAGTGCTACCACCATGGCCAACAGTGACGCAGAGGCTTGCCTCGATTCTTCCCGGTGTGTTCGACTCTGGCCCTGGCCCGGAGTCTCTCCTCGCCGCCACCACCACCACCATTTTAGGCCCATAATGCCATGCGAGGATGGCGATTAGGAGAAAATTAAACCCTTGGGTTAAATCCCGAAATCAATCAGTTGATGGGATGCACCGTGAGGCTGTTATCAGAGATTCCGCTGACTATTAGGGGCTAAATGTGCGGTATGGGAGGCACACCACGTGCACCGGGGCAGGCCACACCAGCCAGTTCACTATGATCCCATAGGCTGTCAAACATTGTAATGACACCCGGGACGTTTCGACTCGTTGGACTGTAATAATGGTATGCCATGGTCATATGGGCTGAATTCTAGTGTCCTGCGCCGGAGTTAGAAACAAATATCACAAAGGAAAAACAATCTAACTTTCCAACCAAGTTCGGTCAAAGGAAGAGCGGATGGGATACAATCGGTTGGAGACGGGGGCTATCTAAAACCATTAACAAAGCCTCCAATTAGCTAAGCCCGAGGCCGCGCCTGTAAAGAAGGCTGGGGGGCCAGTGTGGCACCCGGCCGGGTGTCTTTTCCGGAAACTTGATTTGTTCACAACCTCTAAATTGACATCATTTCAACTGACTACAGATAGGTCTTTGAAGTCACCGAAGCTTCTTCATTTGTGCCAGAGTTTGGAAGATTCGCGCGGTCTTGTTATTATCTTGGTTAGGTAGGTAGAACAGAGAACCCACCCCTCAAGTATGTTTGAAACTGAGAAACCTGCCTCAAAAGAATACCCCGCTTTCATCAGCTGGCGACGTTTTCAGTTGACAACACCAGTTTAGGGTGTGAGAAGTGGAAGTATCGAGAGTTATGATGTTGAGCTCGAACTGACGGAACAATATGCATTGGAGACCAAATGGACCCAGGTGGAACGAGGCGACAAAGCCTGCAACCGTGGCTGCGTCATCGCGGGACTGTCAAGCCTTAGGGGTGGGAATTATGTCATTGACGAGCACAGAACCGACCCTTTCCAAAATTCATGAGGCGTCACACTCGGTGGGAGTGCCTGTGGGTCGTTGGACAACGTTATTCCTCGAAAAACTCATCGTTTGTTCATCGGCCTGGGGAGGAATAACTAGTTGAAGTTCAGTCATGGGAGCTCGATCACGATCTCGATAGCCCTGGTTGACAACTGGAAATTTGAAATCTGTCCGGGAGGCGAGAGGGGCCCCTCGGCCCATGTTTAGGCAACCATCAAGAAGCCTTCCAGGTATCCTGTAAGAATATTCACTTGGGTAGCGAGAACAGGGGGTCTTAGGTGATCTATGCTCTTCCGCAACATGCCTCCAACTCCAGAAAGCCCATGAAACCCTGGACCTCAGGACAAGCCCCAATCAGTGACGTGGTCTTCCTCATCCCAATGCAGCAGTCAGGAGATGTTGTTCGTTTGAGCGATATTCGAATCTATTCAGCTCCTGGATTCGGGAGCTGCACGGTAGGCGATGATTGAGGGGCTGGTTCCCAGGACGGCCTCTCCTCTCCCCCCCTGGCTTTGGGCACCGTGGGTACCTTGAGTCATGGGTAGAACCCACCTTGGGGTTGCGATCTACAGGCCTCCAAAGGGACATACATGGTCACTGGTCAGGACCCGGAGGGAGATGGGGATCATCAATTGGAGGTGATCGTCACGCCCATGGCCCGGCCAGGCCAGGTCGATCTGCAGCCGGTATGGTGGAGAGGGAGAAGACAGTGGTCGTAATCAGCAGATTGTTGCAATTGAGCGACCTAAGGGCCCCCACGCTGGCGGTTTGAGGTTTTGACTCAAGCGCGCATGTCCTATTTGATCCTGGAAAGGTGAAGTGGTAAGTCGTGACAACAGGCAACGACAACAAACGATGACGACGGAGATGGCTGTGACATCTCAAACGGGGTCTCAAGTCCTGGGGAGAAGCGCCAACCGCGCCGGTTTCAATTCACTTGGTCAATGCAGTCATACTAGCTAGGCAGATTTAAACCTTGGGAGAAAAGAATGCCCGGTGGTGCCACGATTGGTAGTGACGCCCAAACAAACAGCTTACAAGCCATGGGCTCGACAGGGTTGGGCATTGGCATGCCAACCTGCAATCCCGTCCACGTTTATCGAAAGGGCACGCTACAACTCCACCGAGTCTGTGTATTGGGCGATTCCGGTGACGGGATGGCTCATGGCTGGGGGGGCAGCCAGAATCGAGAGGTAAACTGGCCCCCGAAAATACTGGAGCTACAACCTGTGGATCTCTAATCTCTCTGCTCCGCTCAATGCAGTGCGATGTCACACTGTTTGATGTTTTGGCGACCACGTCGCACACAGAAGATCTCTCTTGTCTGCCGCCTCGTCATTGGTGATGAATATCGAGCCCGAGCCCCAAGATATGGGATGGTGTGAGAAGGCCTTTATTGAATTGGCAAGCGGAATACGCTTGAACGAGATTTCAGTCATGGGAATTAGAGCTACAAGGGTATTGGCAATTTTCTCGTGATGCAAATCTGGATGGGTAGGCGCTCCTATGTGAACTTGGTAAAGTGTGGGATTTGCCGTGTCAGTGGAACAACAAGAAAACGCTGGTGGCAAAACAGATTCCTTGCAACTGGGGAGCGGAGGGGTAAACATGACGTGCAGCGATGTGTCTTGGTGAGAGGTATGATGCAATGGATCGACGAGGCTGGTCCCGTCTCGCCGTTCCCCCGAGAGACTGCACAGACTCGAGGCGATGGAGCTTCGCCAAGCTAATAGCCCTTCAGGTTCCAGCCGTCACCATCGAACGGTTATCGGCTTGGTCTACTGGAGATGATTCTTGGGTTATTAGGAGCTATTTTCAGTTGAGATCTCGCGGTTTGATGGCAGCTGTTGGCTACGCTTTTGTCTCGACATCTCGGGATAATTTTAACTAGAGGAAAAAGTGAATCACAATTAAGCAGAATAGTGCAAAGCGGATGGAGAGCAATGTAATGAATGATTCGTTGCTGATTTGGGTTGCTCTCAAATATACTGATCAGCTTATACATGACATATTCATTCCTGTTGTTGGTAAAGCCATGTTGGTCCAAATCTATTGGCGTTAAGTGTATCAAGACGCTCACGCTCCATAAAGAGTGCGCCGATGATGAAGTGTATGGAAAACCCCAGAACTCCAGGCTCACACTTGAAGTGCCCCCGTCAAAGCTGCGTGGCCCGTATGTCATAACCGCAGGCTGTCGGGCTGACAAGACTGCATCTCGAATCGTATGCACGTCGCTGAAGAACAATCTGCGACGATGTTTTGTAGTAGTGCTTCTTGCATTTGTTTGATGAATTGATTGAAAGCACCGAGTGCTATGATTGTTTCAAAACGAAGACCGTGATGAAGTGCTACTATGAGTACTTTGTTGGGATAGATTTGTGTTGGGATGGGAATCGACGGAAGATTGAGGACTCCGCCGCCTCACGGACCGAGTAGCAGCGTCCATCTGTTGCTTGGTGTGTGTGTGCATCATTCGGGAGTACGAGCTCATGGCTGTGACTGGATCCGACTCATAGTCGAGGCCGTGATTCCGGGGAGTGAGATATTCAACTGAGGCAGTCATTGTGGTGGACTGGTGGGAGAATCAAGAGGTGAGGAAGAAAAGGTGTCTTTGGATCAGTTCAAAGGTGTTGGTGGATACCTCACAGCAGTTGTGTCGAAGACTGGGCGGTGGGAATGATAGTAAGTGGTGTTGAGAGACAGTGCGAGGAGAGAGCTGGTTGATGGTGCTATCGATGTGCCTATATATCACACGACAGTGGCCAGGCTGAGTGCAAAGGCACAACCCACCAGGGGGCCATACGCTGGGGTACTATGACCGCATGTGGGGGCAAAGCCATTCAAAGAAGGACTCACCTGCCAGACAAGAGCAGCCAGACAAAGCTTGGGCAGTGGATGCAAAAGCAATGCAAGTTCCCGTTGGTGTCGGGATTATGAGTGGCCACCTGGCCCAACGAGTAGGAGGCAATGCCGATCACCAGCGGAGAGTTGGCCCTCGATCCACGCGTAATTTCTGGTCTTCGAACAAGTTCCAAGAAAGAGAACGAATGACGATGCAGGAATGGGCCGATGCGGTGGAGAAAGGACCCTGCCGATCTATTCGCTCGCCGTCATGTAGGGCAATGACGGGAAATAGATGTAGGATGAACGCATATCGCATTCGAGAGGCCACTGAACGGCGCGAGGACTCTAGTGTCTAGTCGCCCAGGGTCTTTCTGGAACCGAGCAAGGAGGGTGATGGCGTTTGCACCACTTCTGACCCTGGGGTCGGGGTCTGACGATGGTCTGATCGCCAGTGGAGCGATAGGTCGAGAGGTCTCAACCTGGAGAGCGACAATCCAGACGGAGCGGATTTTCTTCCCGCGAGGCACGCAAAGGAGGAGAGGACTTACACCCATTCAAGTGGCGACCCCGCAAGCCGAAGAACTCATGATAGTTACGATATCTCAAGAGGGACGTGGGTTTTCCACTGCTTTCGCACCCTGAGCTGCATGGACGAGGCAATGACAGAGGTGGTGGAGATGCAGAACTCGGCACAGGGACGGGCCAAGCAATGACGTCGAGCAGGTGGACTGCTAACTTTAAGTGGCCCGTCAGATCCCAGCCTTGCGTATGCCAAGCTCGCCACCCGAACTTACCTCAGTCACTTGTGTGCTTGTTCCTACCAGTATGAGCCTCAGGCAGCTCGGAGATATGTGAGAATAAATCCAGACATCTTGAGGGAAGGGACGCGAGGTTTTGTCTGAGGCTGAGCCGAAATGTCCTGGATTTGATCCTGCGATCCTGTAGAGATCCAGGGTGTTGGTGGCAAGCTCGGTGGCTTCTTCACTCTTCAGCGCCGTTCGAGATGGGTGCCGGGATGATTTTCCGGTCAAGCACGGGAAGGTCACAAAGAGCGCTGGTACGTCCACATACATCCTACTGGACGGGTGTGCTACAGCAAATCAAAGTCTGCGAGACAACGGTGATGTGTGGTCTAGAGTCCGTCCAGACACATTCAGAATGGATGCTCTGCTGATCAAACAGGGAGCAAGCATCAGGATGATTGGCACACGTCGAGCTCCGTAGTCCCCAGTGTTTATGACCCTAAAAGTGTTGGAATTCGTTGGAATTCGATCTCAAATGACGCTCGTTTGAAGGTGCTATAGCAACGGCACGGTCCACGGGTGATGATGCTTCACTGATGGATGCCTTCCCGTCGTGACGGTTTTGGTGCCGCAATTTCCCGACCACAAAAGATGAGGATGCCACAGATGCACGGGGGCTAAGGCGTCAGTGGTGCTGCAGCAGGTGCGCAGGTTGGCATCACAGCTCCCCGGGGGCTTCTGGCCTCGGCCATCCGGCGAATTATCATGCCAGTGGCGTCTGCCCGTTTAGCTAACGCAAGCTAGGCGTCATCAAAATCCCACGTCTCGTCATGGATCAACACCCAGAGGACGGAGGAAGTGTGGAATGAGCTTTCGGTTGCAAGTATGGATCATTTCAACTCGGCATCCATCTGCCCAAGTTAGCCTAAGCTACCTGCGAGGCTAAGAGAAACCTCCTGCCTTGATATAGTTCTCTTCGTCTGCTGCCACGTCTGAAATCTCATCTCTGCCTGGCGGGTCCATATCGTTCACCGTGATTCTGTTCGCTCGGCTGGAACGGCATGACCCCAGGCGGCAGTGGAAGATTTGGCGGCGGTGGCGGAAATGGAAGACTCTGAAAGGGCGATCCGACCTGTAAATACGGAGGGGGAGGCGGGGGCGGTGGAGGCCAAGGTCCGGCGTAATTCAGAGGACGAGGAGGTGGCACTGCAAATCCGCTGGGGTGAAATGGCGGATGCGGTAATGGCATACCAACGCCCGGTGCGGGGGGGAAGGGAGCTGCCACAGGCATGTTGCTCTGCTGATTCGGACGGCCTAGGTTAGGACCCCGTCCAAACTGTGGACGATCTTCCTCTGATGAATAGGACCCCGATCGATTTCGACCTCGACTTCCATTCCGTTCTCTTCTCGGCTGATCGTGCCTGTGCCTAGAACTGGACCTGCTGTAAGATTGTGAGGATCTGGAGAGTCGACTGGTTGACCTGCTGGGACGGCGGCGCTTGTGAGATATCCGACCTCGACTATGACTTCGGCTTGAACTTCTGGACCGAGATCCTTGCGACGAAGGGTCTGTACCATGTTTGTTACGTTTCTTCATCTTTTCGCAGAATGACCGGGACCATCCATAATAGGTATCTCCGACCACACCTCCAGTCTCATCGTGGTATGTTATCTGGCCCATCTCGTCCATTTCGGTCACAATTGCATCATCGTCTAGTTTGGAAAACGAGTTCTCCATGCCCCGAACGTCTTGGAGAAAATCCTTCAACGCATTGACAAGGCTCTCATCCGCCGGGCCAGCCGAGAGTTGTAGAGGCCGCACTTCATCAGGGCGGATGGGCTGTGAGCTATTTGGAATCATGTAGCGCATTAGATTACCAGCAGGCAAGTCATGATATGGAAGACTGGGGTCCCCATGTGTCGGTGGTATGAGATAGGGGAGCTCTTTTGTTCCGAGCTCTTTCAGTCCCTCCTTGGCTCGGGAGGTTTCGTCGGAGGAAAGAGTCGGTTCAGCTTGCGGCCCATCCAGGATGCCGAGTAGCTGAACCAGATGTTCCTTGCCAAAGTATCTCCCATCTTGCCATATGCCCAACAAATCGTGAACTCGCTTTGTGACTCGTCGTTTGCCGTCGACTGCGATGAGCCGGAAGAGCTCTGTTAGGACAGGTTGCAGCGCCTGTGACAGGTTGGTCTGTAGGGCTGTGTCGGAAGAGTGGTATTTGACGTGGTGGAGGAGGTCATTCAGCAGGTAGAGGATGTGAAGGCGTTGTCGGGGAATGCTGGTGCGAACCGTCTGTTCTGTCTGGGTTCCGAGGTGTCGTGAGAGGGTGGCCAAGTACTTTCCAAAGGCGCTGGCTCGTGCCGCCGAGACGACGACGTGTTCTAGTAGCCAAAGCTTGCATGTCTATGATTCTTCAGTCAATCCAACTCATGAGATTTGTGTCATTCGAGAATCACTCCAGACCTGAATATTGTGCGGCGAGCAGTGGACGAGGGCGGCCTCGAAGGCGTGGTGGAATCTGGCCAGGTCATCGCGAGAAACCTTTGTGACATCGGGTCTCAGCAGCGAGGCCCCGAAGGAGGCTTTTGCCAGGGATATGTGATGGGCTGCCATGCCTGCATGCGCATCTATGTCTCTCGAATCAGGGGTGAAATGTCAACAGTCGTAACATTCAATTTGGTGAGGGACACGCTTGAGTGACTGTAGCGACGCCGCAGGCAGAACTC
Source organism: Exophiala calicioides (assembly GCA_001599795.1). Lineage (NCBI taxonomy): Eukaryota > Fungi > Ascomycota > Eurotiomycetes > Chaetothyriales > Herpotrichiellaceae > Exophiala > Exophiala calicioides. The sequence continues at coordinate 263,790 of BCHZ01000005.1, read as the reverse complement.
TCCTTGGCGATATGACGCCTGCTAAGTACCTAGGTACTCGTGGCACGTGATGGGTACGACTCGTACGACTGGTAGTACGATAGTACGATGGTCCTTGATATTATTGAATGAGGCACGTGCCTGCTACCGGGTGACATGCTGGGGGATAAAGTTCCAACCTCGGGCTCAGGGCCAGGCTTAGGCTCAGACTTACCCAGTAAACTCAGACTTATCTCAGGGTCAGGCTCAGCCTCTCAGGCAGCCAGGCTCCGGCGCTCTAGGCGTGCTGGCCTATCATGTGTGGCCTCCCAAGCGGACTGGCGTTAGGCACCCGGGCAGGCTGCTTAGTCGTTCATAATACAGTCACGATAATTGGATTCATAGCACACGGATCTGAGCCGACTAGCCGACTGACTTGAGTTTGCAGTGAAGTGCTGGCCCCTCGCGTGGCATGACACACCATGGACAAATACACTGGCCCCCTCGGGTGTCTGGTGTTTTGCTGCTTTCCGGCGGCATTTCTGCCACGGCTCATGCCACTCACCCTTATAACATCGCTGCGGTAGGCCGAGGGGGCCTATCCGAGTCACACGCGGTACCTGGCGATACCCGCTGAGCACGCAATCTTCCGGTCTTCCTCACCATCCCACGCTTTTGTCGCCCTTCTGGTTGCCTGCGGGTTTGCCTGCGACGCCTGCGAGTCGCTGGGTGACTCAGTCCCAACCAACACTGCCTCACCAGTCAACGGTCGACGCCTACTACTCCGTACCATCCCACCATTCAAGCAGGCGCCAATCCCCTTGCTTGGAAATCATATACACTCCGCAACTTGAGGTCCTCAAATACTCGACCCCGCCCCTTCTTCACCCTTCTTCCCTCTTGAGGTGCACATCTTCCCGTCACTCATTCAGGACTGTCTTCCGCTTGCTAGCCGTCTCTGATCACTCCCGCAACCATGAGTCTCGCTGGCTCTATCCCGACTTCTCTTGCGCACACAGCCATTCGGCATTTCTCAGCCCAGGCACCCAGACCGGCAACACGGCTACAGTCCACCATCGCAGGCACCCTGATCGCATCTGCCGTTATCCTCCCTTTCGTCCCTCCTGCAATCGAATCGAAACGAGAGCGAGACTCGGGTCACCCAAATGCCTCCAGAAAACAATACGCACCACTCTGCTGCCACGCTTGACGCCTGACGCGGACACGGAACATGAATCACACCAGCATCTTTTCTTGGAGTTCGAGCTGCATATCCAGACAGCGATTTGCATTGGGATTGGGTGGCGCAATGAATGTCGGCATAGCAGTCACCTGGAGGATATGGGACACAATTGGAGAATGAAATGTTTACCCAACCCGCCAAGTCAGGGTTGATGGTCATAAATGTACACAGCACTCGAGTCTTTTTCGCCAGCGTTATACCCCATGTCGCTAGGGCAATCAAACATCATTGAACCAGTTGTGAATTTCCCCTCGTCCACGTATTGCACAGGTTCAGCTCAACCGGTCTCCTCTTTTGCTCCTGTACGGTTCTGCAGCTTCGTATTTACTCTTCTCTCGTACCCGCTGTTCAGAGGTTATGGGCGAATGCCCCACAGGCGCCGGCTCTTCACTGATTTCGCTGCTTGGGCTTCCCGCATGGTCAAGTCCTTTGCTGCCACTGGCCCCGTTCGTAGAGCCGCTCTTCGCGTTCGCTTTCGACTTCGATGAGGATGTTTCATTGTGAGAAATGGCGGAGGCTTCGAGGCGGCGTAGGCGGGCCTGCTTTTTTTGTTCGGCTTCGAAACGCGCCATTCGGTCGGCGTTGATGGATCTCTTTGCGAAGTAGTATGCACCTCCACCGGCGACACAGAGCCCGCCCCATCCAAGCCTGAGGGTATCAACAGTCAGTCACCGTCGTCGAATTAACAACAAAGGATCGCCCTGAAAGCACACAGAAACAAGGGCGTCTCGAGCTTCGGTTGACCAAACAAAAGGCACATGCGTGAGGAGACTGTACCAGGTTGATCTAATCTGTAGACAAGGTTAGTGTCTGCATTGTGAAGAGGCAATCCTAACAAACCGTATTCATTTTGAGAAGAGGGGTGGTTGGTCAGAGAGCAGATTGGCCTTGAAGAAAACATCAAGGTCAAGGATTCTTTCGAGGTCAAAGATTCTTTCGAGGGCGCGAGAGTTGTCGTTTGGGCCTTCGCTTAAATCGGGATTCGGGAACCAGCCAGCTGCTTTGGCACTGTCGGAAGCAGGTCGGAGGCAAATCGGAGACAAGGACAGAGGACCTCTGTGGCGCTTGTAGCGCTTGTGGCGATTGTGGCGTTTGTGGCGTTAAATAATACCGCTTGAGCCGCCGCGGGTATTCTGTTCCGGCAACTTAGCCAGTCACGTGCGTAGTCCTTGAGGCGCAGGCAGGCAACAGCAGCATTTTGTTCATCCATCTCTTCGCCCTCAGCTCACTCCGTCCACATCTTACCCTCTCTTTATCACCACTCTCGCTCCTGTTTCTTGCCTTTCACTCGTTGGGCACTCCAGCTCAGTGCCATAGATGAGCTACTCTCCTTCGTCCTTCGCCCCACCCAATCTGGCTCCCTGCCTTTCGAAATGTCTCTGAAGCGAAAAGCCCTGGAGGATGGCACCGCACGATCTTCGAAGCGTTCCACACCGGCCCCATCGACTCCCATGAGTCTCGATAGCGACGATGACTACGAAGGATCTGATGCGAGGTCACAGGATCCTAGCGATAGCGAAAAAGAGCACATTCGAAAGGCAAGGGCGAAGTTGGATTTCAGCTCGTTCCAAGGCTCCAAGCAGAAACACAAGCCCTCCGTCTTCGGCGAAAAAGACTTCTCATCGTTGCCATTAAAGCCAGATCATGAGAACCGGCCGTTATGGATCGACCCAAACGTGTCGATGGGATCGAAAAAAGGTCCCAAGATCACGCTAGAGAGTTTCTCCCCGTTGGCTGCCCAGGCCACGGACCTACTTACTACTATTGCTGAACCGCAGTCGAGACCGTCGTACCTCCATGAATACAGGTTTACAGAGCATAGTTTATACGCCGCCTTATCGGTAGGTCTACGTGGTGATGACATAATTCGTGCCTTAGAGAAGCTGTCCAAAACGCCCGTGCCTGACACCGTGATCGAATTCATCAACAGACACACGAAGACATATGGAAAAGTCAGACTGGTCTTGCGGAACAACAAGTTCTACGTTGAATCGGATGAACGCCCCATCATCGATATGCTGCTGAAAGATCCCGTGATCGGGCCTTGCAAATCAGCTGGAACCGATGTCCAGGTTGGGAGAATCCAAACAAAAGCAACCGTCATTCAAGGAACAAGCAATGCAAAGGGCATGAGACAAGCCGACCAAGGCAATGTGGAGATGCCCCGAGAAGACCCGACCAGGGAAAACGAAGCGATGATAGCCGCTCTGCGCGATGAGGAGGATGAGGAAGACAACTTTAGAGAAGCTCCTAATTTCGAGATTGCGCCCAACAAACGTGATGTGGTTGCCAAGCAATGCCTCGACATTGGATATCCTGCCATATCGGAGTACGATTTTGCCAATGACCATGAAAATGCCACCCTCCCCATCGACTTGCGACCCGCCACGCAGATCCGGCCCTACCAAGAGAAGGCTCTCAGCAAGATGTTCGGCAACGGTCGTGGCAAGAGCGGCATCATAGTTCTTCCTTGTGGAGCCGGCAAAACGCTGGTGGGGATCACGGCGGGTTGTCACATCAAGAAAAGTATCGTCGTTCTATGTACTAGTGCTATGTCGAGTTACCAATGGGCCAACGAGTTCAAAAAATGGTCAGATGTCAAAGAAGAAGATATCGCAGTCTTTTCTGCCTCGGAAAAGCGACGCTTCACTGGAAATGCAGGTGTGCTGGTCACCACCTACTCAATGATTACTGCCGGCGGCAAACGAGCTCATGACACTCAGCAGATGATGGATTGGGTGTATGGCAAGGAATGGGGTTTGATGATTCTGGACGAAGTGCATGTCGTGCCCGCAAAGATGTTTCGCAAAGTTGGTGAGAACATTCGCGCCCACTGCAAGCTGGGTCTCACCGCCACCTTGCTCCGCGAGGACGACAAAATCAGCGACCTCAATTTCATCATCGGACCCAAACTTTATGAAGCGAACTGGATGGAGCTTGCCGACCAAGGCCACATTGCCAAAGTGCAATGCGCCGAAGTCTGGTGTCCCATGTCGATTGAATTCTACCAAGAATATCAAAAGGAGACCACGCGAAAGCAAGCATTGTACTACATCATGAACCCGGTCAAGTACCAAGTTTGCCAATACCTCATCGACTACCACGAAAAGAGAGGCGACAAGATCATTGTCTTCAGTGACAACCTCTTCGCGCTGAAACACTATGCCGTGTCCATGAAGAAGCCGTTCATTTACGGCGACACCAGCAACCAGGAACGGATCAATATTCTCGAGAACTTCCAGCACAACGAACTCATCAACACCATCTTCTTATCCAAGATCGGGGACACCTCACTCGATTTGCCTGAAGCGACTTGCCTGATTCAAATCTCGTCACATTATGGGTCTCGACGTCAAGAAGCTCAACGACTCGGACGTATCTTGCGTGCCAAACGTCGGAATGACGAGGGCTTCAATGCATTTTTCTACTCGCTAGTCTCCAAGGACACAACCGAGATGGCGTACAGTGCAAAGAGACAAGCATTCCTGGTTGACCAAGGTTATGCCTTTAAAACCATCACCCACCTCGCTGGTATGGCAGAAATGCCCGGTCTCGCCTACGTCGCGGCCCGTGAACGCAACGAACTTCTGGCTCATGTCATGTTACAGCAAGAAGCTGCGGCGGAAGTGGAAAAGATTGATGACAACATGTGGAGCCATCTGAGCGCCGGTAGTCGATCGGCGGCGGCGGCCAAGGCCAAAGCCAAGAAATTGCAAGTCCGTCGACAGGCTGTGTTGATGGCAGATGCGAGCGGTGGCGGGACCATGGCGCCCATGTACCGCGAACAAGAACGGAGGAGTAAGAAGAGTCAGATACCCGAGAGTGAATGGTTCAAGAAGGAGGCCCGGCGGAGAGAATTGGCAGTGAAAAAGAGGAGAAAGGAAAAACAGGAAGCTGAGAAGGCTGGCGGTGGCACATGAATTGTGTTTGTCGGCGGTCTCAAGTGATGGTTTCTTGGCCTCGAGGGCCAGGAATCGAGACTCATTCACCACCGGTTCGGTGTTTTTCGAGCGTTCCATCTTTCCCTGCTAGCCCTAGCAGATACGCTGGCCAACTAGCTGCAGCATGTATTTTAATTGAAATTGACATGCACCAAGGGCACCGGGGGTATCATTTTGAGCTTGGCCAAATCGTTGAAGACTTCCAGCAGTGATTCCGAAGAGTCGACGAATCCATGCCATCCCAGCTTTCGTCCTTTATCCGAGCTATTTCGCGAGCTAGTCAGCCTGATGCATGGTGTGGAAGGGAAAGAAAGCCCGGTCCCCACCGACCGATCGAAAAGGGATCACATACCTATACAACAGCGGACCCGACCGACACACGGCGCCGTCCAAGAAGCCAAAGACCCGATCGATGTCCTTCAACTCGGTCTGAATCAAAGCATTCTGCTGAGCAATCTCCCTCCAGGCATCGGCGACCTCGCTTCTCTTGGCCCACTCGACCATGGTGAACTTGGTGCGCGACACGCCCTTCTCGCCATAGCCGCGTGGGTTGAACCTGGTCTCCTTCTCGATCCAGTTGGCGGTGGGATCCGGGCCGGTCCACTTGATTCCGTACCAGCCGGCGATGCGAGGCCAGGAACTCTCCCACGTGAAGGCACTATTGTCGGAGACGTTGAACTTCTGGTTCTCGGCGGCGGGGGTCAGGACGGCCCATTCCTCCATGTAGGCGTTCATCATGGCGCTGCTCATGCTTTGGTGCAACTGCCACGACGTGACGTCGGCGGGATATTCCAGGGGCCGCTTCAGGTGTCGACAGACGGCCGCGTACACGGCCAGCGGGAAGGCGGCGTTCATGGCCGCGTCGGGCACGGCGCCGAGGATCGGCCCTGGCATCAAGATATTCCACCCGACGCCCTGCTCCTTGCAGTACCGGAACAGCGAGTCCTCCTGCGGGTAGTAGAAGTTCGGTTCGAGCAGGACCCGCGGGTCGCTCTCCTCCTGGGGCAGCTTCGTCGGGCCCAGGTGCACGCCGTAGTTCTTGGCTCCCGTCTGCAGCATGAAGCGCCGAGGCTGGATGTGTGCCGCGGTCAGCGCCGCGACGAAGTTGTCCAGCAGCCGGGCATTGACGCGGCTCATCTCTTCGGCGTCTGACCAAAGCCCGCCGCCTGGCTTGGGCTCGACCTGGATATACGAGAAGAAGAAGACATGGTCGGCCGTGACATTCTTCGCCCTTAGCACCCGCGCGATTTCCTCCGGCTCCTGCAGGAAGTCGAGCGCGATGTGCTCCGCGTTGGCCGGCAGCCCGCCTGCCACCAGAGGAGGCCGTCGGCTCAGGCAGTAGACCTTCTTCCACCGTTCTGGTGCCTGTGCCAGCACTCGCAGCATATAGTTCCCCGAAATCCCATTCGCCCCGGTTATGATGGCCGTAAGACCCTTGACGTCTGCCGGGAACACGGGGAGGCCGTGGTAGATACCACGGGACTGGACTTGTTGGATAGACATGTTTCACCTACCTGTCAATACTTGGTACCACAGAGGATTTCCGAGCATTAGGAAGACCAGCAACCCCTTTGACTGGATTGTCGAGTTCATTCCTCCGTAGCCGAGATGGAGAAAGGGGGGAGGCGGGGGAAGAAGAGGAGGAGGAGGAGGAGGGATGAAAAAGCATCAAGGAAGAAGGCTGTGCGGGGAACCACAGGAAGAACGTCTCTCCGTTCCGGTTCCGGCCTCACGTGATGACTTCTGTCTTCTCTCCCTCCTCGTCTCTCTACTCGTCTCTCAACTCTTCTCCTGGCCTAATTTCACTATCAATATGACCATTCTGGCGAAACGCCATTGGTACTTCTCACCGCAGCTGCGTATGATTCAGCTAACAAATTCCCCCTCGATCCTTCCACATCTCCATTGGCTCCCTCCAGCGACTTTGACGCGATGGCCGAGGCTAGCTGTGCTTTTATTTCCGAAACAAGCCTCGCCGCTGACAAGCCTCTGTCTTGACTAAGCGAGCAGACATGAGTTGACAGGAGACAGTCGACAGGAGATAACGCGGAGCTTTCACCAGTAAATGATCGGCCAAGACATTTTGCTAAACTCTCACTGGATAATCACGGACATTGTACGTTATCACCGATGGTGCCGACGAAACCTCATCCGACGAGGAGGGGGACACGGTGAGGAGTTCCTGTGAGAATTAGACGAAGGAAGTTAGGGGATATGATATAAGAAACAGTTGCGTCCATCCCCTTTGCACTCCTTAGATCATACAAGGGGCATTTGATCGGATCGACAGCCCTCTCGTGGCCTGAATCTTTTCAACACAGCAACAGACACACCCACACCGAGCGAGAGACGACTCCGACTGAGCTCTCTTACAAGATGACAACCGCCAGTGCCTCGCTCCCAAGGTCGGTGTTAGGACGACACCGGCTCCTGTCCCCAACCGCGGGGGTGCACGTCAGCCCACTGTGTTTGGGGGGCATGAATTTCGGCGAGGCGTGGGCGGGCATCATGGGCGAGTGCACCAAGGAGACAGCCTTCTTGCTACTGGACCATTTCTACAGCATGGGGGGCAACTTCATCGACACGGCCAACAACTACCAAGCCGAGGAGTCGGAACAGTGGATTGGTGAGTGGTTGGCGGCACGGGGACCGTTCCGCCGCGACGAGATGGTCCTCGCCACCAAATACACGTCTCCTTTCAAGGTTCACTCGCAGCCGGGCCTGCAACACTCCAACTTCGGCTCCAATAACTCCAAGTCCCTGGCCGTCAGCGTCGAGGCGTCTCTGCGGAAACTCCAGACCTCGTATATCGACATCCTATACGTGCACTACTGGGACTTCACCACCGGCGTCGAGGAAGTCATGCAGTCGCTGAACCACCTCGTCGCGCAGGGCAAAGTCCTCTACCTCGGCGTCAGCGACACCCCCGCTTGGCTGGTCGTCAAAGCCAATGCCTACGCCCGCCACCACGGCCTACGGCCCTTTTGCGTCTACCAGGGCCGCTGGTCCGCCGCCGAGCGTGACTTTGAGCGCGACATCATCCCCATGTGCCGTGATGAGGGTATGGGGCTCTGTCCCTGGGGCGCCCTGGGTGGGGGTTACTTCAAACCATCGTCGTCGTCGTCGTTGTCGACCAGCACGGAACAGAAGGAAAAAGAAGACGGCCGGAAAATGGACGTCCGCACCGGCAAAGAAGCCCAAGTTAGCCTGGTCCTAGAGAAGATCGCCAATGCACGCACACCGCCCCTACCGCTGACTTCCATCGCCCTAGCCTATGTCATGCACAAGGCCCCTTACGTGTTCCCTATCATCGGTGGGCGCAAGCTGGAGCACCTGGAGTCCAACATCGACGCCCTCTCCATCCGCCTCTCGCAGGCCGAGCTAGACGAGATCGACTCCGCCTATCCCTTCGACGTCGGCTTCCCCATGAATTTCCTCACGAAGAGCCCCAACGGCGCCAAGGGTCCCGAAGACATTGAGTTTACCAAACGCTGTGGCCATTTGGACTTTGTCAAAGGGGCTGAGCCGATTTTGCCTCCGCCAGGTCTTGACGGGAAGACTGCCCAGGAAAAGGCGGAGATTCTGGGATATAGGCTATCTTGAAGGTCCAAAGACAGTAGACTAGAGGGGCATGGGGTTGTGTGTTGATATGGCATACTGGTCACAAAGTGGTAGTCTCTCGAGGAAGTCATGAATCATGAAATCATTATCTCGTCATGAACTTACTAATAAACGCTCGTTATATCTAATTTCCCGAGCGTCATTTATACATTCCCATTTTGTTTTCACTCCCGACGAATGCCATACTATGAAGCCCAGTGCCGCACGGCCCACCATGCACGCTCCAAAAAACTCCAGCCAATATAGATATATATAATAGCGACGTGGGATATTGAAGGTCTCGCAGGCACGATCCATGAGGGAGTTGACAGACGTCAAGATCTACCAATCACCAGAAGTGCGGTATTTCCATCTCTCCAAGCCAGTTGTTCGAGACAGCTGAGGAGATCCAACACGGGCACAGTTGGTCAGGCTCACAGTATGGATGCCTTGATGACTCTCCGGCTCTAGTGACACCCTCTGCGGCCTTAGAACATCCTCAGAGATTTGACGGCCCAGCTAACCATGGTCAATGCCGCAGTCGTCCCTGTGAAGACAATGAGAGGCCCAAATGTGCTCGAATAAGCACCGGCACCACTCCAGACAGCCCCGCTCCGTAAGAGTGCTTCGCTCACTGGGCCACAGACAACATTTCCGATTCCTCTGCCGAGACTGATCAGCCCAAAGATGCTGCCAATGTCGGCCCCTCCTGTGTCGCCTCCCGGAGTGACACGTTTCAATTCTTGAGCAGCACCGGCATATGTGGCGGTGAAGCCGCCGGCAAAGAAACCGTAACAGAGAGCGAAGGCGATAAGAAGCCCAGTCGACGAGGACGACGAGAGTCCCCACAAAAGAAAGATGGCCAAGGAGGAGCCGAGCGAGGAAATGAGGATCAACGTGTAAACCGAGACTCGGTCTGACATGGACGACATGAAGAACACCCCTGGAACGGACGCCGTGTTGAGGAGAGAGACGAAGAGGGATCCCGGATTCGACTGGTTTAGCCGCACGTATGCTGTGGCAATTTGTGTCAGCAAGGGGAAGAACCAAGTGGCCATATTGAAGTACTGACTGGGAAGATACAGCTGCGGAATAAAATACCCCAGCCCCTGGATGATGTTACCGACTTGGATGATCCAGAATTGTCTCGTTTTAGTAAACCCAAAGCCTGCAATGATCATCTGCGTCGGCACCCGGTGAGACCTTGACATGGGTAAACGAGGCTTGACGAAGAAGAGGAAAGGCCCTATCAAGAGTAGCTGTTGAGGCCCATGCACGCACCAGTCAGCTTTCAACTTGACAACTAAAAAGATGTAACGAGGGAAAATGTACCAAGGCAAGGGCCCATCCTCTCAAGAAAGTCTTCGCACCGTATCTGCCTAACCCCCAATTGAGGACCAGAGGACCGGCAAGACCTCCACAGCCAGTGCCACACCAGATTACGCCAAAGGCGAATCCTTTCCGGCGCACAAACCACTCGTCGACAAAGTTGAAGATTGGATAGTACAGCAGGCTACCTCCTAGCGCGTAAAGAACACCTTGGGTCAGGATCAGATGCCAGACTTCGGTGGCGAAGCTGGACAAGAAGATGGCGGCCACGATGGTAGGCAGGCCAAACCAGGGCCCTCGGACTCCGAGTTTGGGCCAGCACTGGAACGCGGCGAACGCAAAAGGCGCCCCGAGATACATCAGGCCCTGCGGCATTCGAGTCAGTGGCACGCACCGACAAGACACGGGAAGTTCGAGGGAGAAGCCCCTTACTGAACAAGTGGTTCCGACGACGGAAATGCCACTGGGATGGCGAGAAATGGGCGCATGAGTCGAGTAGTAGTCGTTCAGGACGCCGAATGAAAACGGAAATCCTGCGTTACGGTCAACCCACATCTTCCGCCATCGAAATGATAACTCGGGTCCAAGTATGGTTGTGCTCACCCCACAGTAGCATCTCGATGCTGAAGGAGCCGGCGAGGAAGAACCAGGCGGCCTTTCCACCGTCGACTGGAGGCAGCGACGCCACTGAAGCTTGTTGCTGAACATCTTCCGGGGATGATGGATGGGTGCGAAACTCCCGGAGCTCCGTTTGCGATGTTTCATTGACGGCCGCCATATTATCGAAGTCACTGTTCGATTCCATCTGTCATCGACTTGCGATGGTAATCTTGGCTGTGCGAGTCTTCTCGATAAAAAGACGTTTGAAAGGTGGAATTGAAGAGAACAAAGACGAAGTTCTGACAACCCCCCACTTACGAGTAGGGTAACGTTAGTGTGTCTGTCCTGTCATAAGGCGTCCCAGCTCTTTTCTCATGAGATTCCATCCCACCGATCTCATTCAACGAAATACACCATTAAATCAACAACCGACGGCATCAAATGGTGCTCTCATATGCGTACCTATATATTGTATCTGATGTCCGATAAGAGGGGGTTAAGAGGTAGAGACAGAGATGGAGACCCACTCAACGCCGGCGCTCACCTCCGGCCGCCCCTCCTGGTACAGGTGCAACACGCCCGACTCTTTGACAGCGTCGACCAGTATCAAAGCTCCTGCTCCTCTGTCCGGCCTGGTCTGGTATGCTCAATGGTTGAAGTTGACCCGGGGCCGGTTCTAGAATCCACACCGGACCTGAAAGCCGGCCTCCCTCATCTGCTGTCCTGGTGATTGGATCAAACACTCGGTGGTCTCCCTATTTTTATGTCCACGAGTCTTCCTCCCGGATTCTAGGAGCGGTCAGTGTGTGCTCAATGAAGTCTTGTGTCTGGCAATTTGCCCACTAGGTCATGTCTGGTGGAATATATTATATTAGTTGGGCTTTCCCATCTCTTCTTTGCATTCATCGTGTTTTGGTCTGGCTGTTCTCAGTGGAGGCTGCCCCAATTATCCAACGTTGAGAATACGATCCGTGATGTCAGAACCTCATAAGCAGCAGATCGTCTTCTCGGTGAGACTACAGACAGAAAAGGGACTTGATCATGATCAAGTTCAAGTTCCGGCCACAGAGCAGTTCTGCAAGAGGTTCCCGCCCAGAAAGACTACGCTTCCTTGTTCGTCCTTTGATGTCTCCAGGCATATGGCAGTAGTGGAAAAATTGCACTAGCCAGTGCAGTTGTGGCTGATGTGACTACAAGAGCACAGAGAGGGAAATATATTGGCTACGCAATAATTGGTGTGACCACGGGCCCTATTTTGGGACCGGTGATAGGAGGCTTGATTTGACCAGGAGCTGGGCTCGAGATAGATTTTTTGGATCCTGGCCATCTACGCCACCGTTTGGCTTCTCGTTGTCCTGTTGACGTTTCCTGAGACATGCCGCTCCGTGTGCGGCGACGGTACGGTGCCACCGCAGACATGGAACCGAAAAATGTGCCAGACGTATCGCCAAATGCGGAGGAAGGCCGAGGACCACGAAGAGAAGTGGAACAGCCACGAAATCAATCGAGAGTCGATAATGCCGGCCTGGTTCCGCCCAAGGCCGTGGAACGTGCTTCACATCGCATTGCAGAAGGAAGCCGGCATCATTCTGTGCTACGGAGCCCTCATGTACGCAGGGTACATGATGCTGCTGAGCAGGCTGACTTCTGAACTCCACGGGCACTACGACCTCAACACTCTACACATCAGGCTTTGCTATTTTCCCCTTCGGGATTGGCAATCTGACTTCACGGTGGACGGTAGGCAACCAGGAGCCTCCTAGACCGGAACTTCCAGAAACCAGCCACCAAGCATGGAATCTCGATCGTAACGAGCGGGCTGTCCACGATCGCGTACGGCTGGGTTATGGACTTCAAGACCTCCTTGCATTGCCCACCACTGGTGCCGTTGTTCATCGTCACCCACTTCACCACGGCCGCCTTCAGCTCTCTGAACATGCTCATTGTCGATACGAATCACGAAACTCCTGCCACTGCTACCGCCTCGAGTAATCTGTTCCGATGTCTTTTGGGCGCTGGAGCGGTTGCGGTCGGTACGCCTTTGATCAAGCAAATCGGCATCGCATGGATTGCGACTTACATTGTCGCCGTCTTGGTGGCATTTCTCCCGGTTCTGTTGATGCTCTATGCCAATGACATGCGCTGGAGAGCGGAGGACAATGAGAAGGAAAGGCGAAAAAAGGAAGTGATCTAGATCAGCTTGGCTTTTGACTTCATCGTCCAATTTTGATACCGCAGAGCCTGTATGTGGTTCAATCTGAAGCTCCCTGACACTGGGAAGGACTGGCAGTTGTCATTGTATCACAAATCCGTAACAGCGAGCTGCTGCGACTCGCGGCTCACTTCGGCAGAATCCTTAGATGGGGACATGGATATTGCATGGCATAGTGCATGTCTGCGTCCAACAGACCTCTCAAATATGCGTTCATTTCTCAGTACAGTCGGATGCACAGTCTGATGTCGGTCCCCTCCACACTCTGTCCTCTCCTCTGCCCTGCTTGTCAATGTCCAACTCATCTTCACCTTCCCTTCCCTCCTTCCCCGTCACCATCGCGGAGGTCTTCGTCTTTGGCAGATGCGGCAACCTCATTGTCAGAGACGGGGAATTCAAAGCCCTAGCTCCCCCCCACTTTCGATGCAATCCTGTCTCTACCTCAATCCTGTCTCTAGCTGTAGCTCTGGGTAGGTCTGCTCGCTCTCTACTGCCACTGCTGTCGCCAAATTCTTCCCCATAGTAGATGCAGCACACGAAAGCGAAAGTAGGGACCGTTGCTTCCTGTTTGGTTTTGTGGCCCAGCCTAACTGGCTCAGCCACCGCATTGACATCTCTGCGAGGACCAGGACGTTACTGCTTGTCTGTCACTCACTGTCCCCAGAATCATCACCACTGTCGACAGAAGCATCACCACTTTCGGCAAAATCGTCATCACTATCGACAGAAGCGTCATCACGGTCAACAGAAGCGTCATCACGGTCAACAAAAGAGTCATCACTGTCGACAGAAAAGCCATCGCTGTCGACAGAAGAGTCAAAGCTGCCCAAGCGTCGTCGCCTGAGGTCCTCCTTGCACTTATCGCACTGGCAGTACCCACCCGTCCACAGTTGTAAGAGTTCGTTCCTCGCATCGTGATCTTGCCGCAGCTGTTCGTTGTTAAGATAGCTGATGAACAACTCTTCACCCCTCTGGATATCTCGATTGGTAGTCAGCAAGATGGAGCTCTTCCCACCGAAATTGTCGCTGGCAGCATCCACGTTCGGCTCACAACTATGGTTGAGGAATGCGAAGACGGGATTGATGGCCACGATCTCATCACCATTGCATTTGAAGCTGCGCATGTTGGTTTCTACCCGGCCAAGCATGGTTTCGAGTACCCAGGCCTCGAAGGTGACATCTCGAAAGATGTCCACACCAAGCGCCTGAAGGGATTGTATTGGGATAACCACATTTACCCCGTACGACCACACCCTCTTAGCTGAGTTGTTGTAGCGTGACGTGAGGCGTTCAAGAGGCCAGCTCTGGAGAGGGTGCTGTGTGGGATTATCGACGGTGAACCGGTGGGCGACGGCCAGGACGCGTTGGAATAGCTTCTCTGCTTCCTTGGTCGGGTTTTCGCGCTGCAGAGAGTCAAATTGGCGCTGTGATGGATTCCAGTCGTAGAAGACCCCCACGCGACAAATTTCAGAGAGCCCTTGGGCGCAGTTAGCCGAACAAAAGGCCTCTCCTGATAGCCAAGTAGCTCGGGTATTCGCCAGATCGGTGCAGCATCCAGAACATCTGGTGTTACTATCGCTAGCACAGAGGAACGTGTTGTCTGACAGGCTGGATCCTGCCGGGATATCTGATTCCGCATAAATGCCAAACACATCCGGACGATAGGAATCACTCCAATTTGATGTGTTGCCGATTGATGTGCTTTCTGCCACCACGAGTTGGTTGTGCGAAAGTGTAGAGAGCTCCTCATTCACACGGTGGATGGTTGTTTGTTCCCGAAGCAACATGTTCTCTGGAATCCACGGATATGGCACAACAGAGATTTCTCCCTTCTCCAGTGTCGCCTCCCTCTCTTCTTCGTCCATGCCTATGTACTCTTCGTGAATTTGGTGATGAAGGGTTTCCATCTCGAGAGCGAGTTTCGCATACTTCTCAACCCATTTGAAAGACTTCTTGGGTGTCCATGCTTGCTGGGCGACGGAAATCACGCCGAGACACTCCGCGAAACAGTTGGCAAAGAATAGTGAGTGCGCAAGTAGTTCAAACGCCTTAGTTCTCAGTCTTTGCCACGTCTCTTTCGGCTCTTGTCTTCCTGTGTTCGCACCCTGTGAGAGGGGGACGAGTCAGCCCCGTTCCCTGAGATTGAATTCATGAACAGGTCTGTGATCACTCTTACTTTGGCCTTGACAAATAGAAGTGCCTTGTGCGCATCTGACGCTGCGAGCTCTGGGTACCGTAGTTGAAGTAAGATGCCAGCTCTTTCGAGACGATTCTCAACCATAAAGGGTGAGTGTGTAAGGTGGAATGTGTATATTCGCAGTTTCTCTTGCAATGAGTCGAGAGCCTACCTCGAAAGTCAGCTGGTCAAATTTTCAGACAGAACACCGTACCGAAGAAGGAACTTACAAGGTCGTCTGGTTCTTTGTACTCTGGATAATGGTGGATAAATCTCTCAAATAGGTCACGGCTCTTTTCGTCATAGTGACAGACCGACGGAGTCCATGATCGATACCAGGGTCCATCCATGTCTGAGATGTCGTCTATCCCGAAAGATTTGGGTGAGCTAGTAGACACTGGAGAAATTTCGAATTGAAGAGTGAGACGGTCCGGAGGAAGGTTCGCTCGAGAATGGCACACTTAGGTTTGGGAAGATTGGTTGGGTGTTGAACGTCAACAAACGACATTCACTTCACAAGCATCTTTTCTGCCTCACCTCATTATGGCTTCACTTCATTTTCTTTTCTTCCGATTCTTACCTCCACAAAATGAGCTCCTATCATATCTCACAATGGAGCAGGGAAAACGGTTTAGAGAAACCCTTTTATAGAGTCTCTCACAATCAAGAGACGATTTTGAACAAGCGACCACATTGTATTGAAGGGCATTGACAACCTTCACTGAAATAAGTTGATGAATTAACTTCATGCACCCACATACGAGATCATTTTAGTGAAAGCTAATTCAGCTTATTATGTTATGATTTGTCTCCGGTGGGAGAGTGCTCCTAGCCCGTGTATATTGGCCAAAGTGGTGCGACATCGATATACTCTCAAAGCTTTGGGGCATCCGACCAAAAGACTTCTCGGCCCACTTCTCCTGCACCATCTCCAAAAGCACCCAGTCAGCCATGGCATTCCTCTCCAGGCTCCAGCCATCATTGCTGTCTCATATGGAACCTGTCTTGGCTGCAAACCCCGATCTGCTGCGGAAACCCAGTGTCAGGAACAACTTCCATCGCAACTGCTGTAGAGAATGTGAAGCAATGAACGTAGAGAAATTGACGACATCAGAGTATTGAGTCCGGAACATCAGCCACATCATTACGATGCCCAAATACCTCAGGAGGGAGCTTCCATCTCCAGCTGCAGTGTGAGATATTGTGGAGATGAAAGTGCCCCGTTTGTAGTGGCTGTCGATCAACACGGGCACGATGTGTTGATATACCAAATCGACTGGATGAGAGTAGAGGTCATCCTCATTTTGGACAGTGATCATTGTTTGTCCTAGGAATTTGGCTTGTTCTCACCTTTTGCCTGCAAATGGCACACTATGCCTTAAGAAAGAGAAGCAGATTTGACACTGCTTGAGAAGGCTTGGTTTAAGCCCTCCTTGTCGGTCAAATGACCTTCGATGACTGTCACCAGAGGATTCTGGCAGATCACTTCGGGAACCTTGGACGGGTTATGAGCGTAAGGGCAGCATTGCAGAAGTCGATGCCTAAGGAGCCTGAACTGACATCAGTTCGGATGGTTTCGTAGAATCTTGGGAGCCTTGCCGTTGGAATTGCGGTGCTCTCGTAGTTGAGTTTCGCACAGCTGACAGAGTACGAGATGGCGAAACGTAACCGTGAAAGGTTGAATTTCTCAAACAAGGCCACGAAATATCCGCCCTGAAGCAACATCACCTCCTTCAGAAATGGCAATCAGCAATCCATCCCTACCGAGGAATCATGCCCAAGGACAGACGGTGGTCAACATGCTTCTGCTCGTATTCCATCGATTTCGAACACCTGCAAATGGAAAACAGCACAATCATGTTCGAAATTGATCATCACATCATTTATGTGCACCTGGATCTCTAGAATGATTATACTACCCGAAATCACACCGCCGTCCAAGAGCACTATACTATTTGAGAGTATATGGCGACCCAGATGCACATCGTAATCCCGAAGTGCTTCACCATCTGCTAGAAACTATCCAAACGGTACTTGGCTGAAGTCCCCAAAGAAACTGGCTGACAGGTGAGCGACGTCAGGTGTATTTGAGCACATGTTTTGCATATGGAACATGCGGAAACGATCAGTGCAGCTACATAACCAGACAAGGATGGTCTTAGAAGGAGGTGTATCACACGGAGATAGTAAGGGTTCTAGAGCTACTTCTATCCATTCTCTATGACCCAGGATTGGTTCTTTGACCTTCCTAATTATGTGGTTGCTGAGATAGTTAGTATCAAAAACGAAGGTTAGACAGCACTCGATGCACCACGGCCCTTGTTCTTGTTGTTGAAGCTTAATTCCACTTATCGCGGTCTTGACTATTTCTTAAGAAGGTTTGCGCCACACGAGGCTAACACGTAGAACCGCCACTCAACACCATCTCCAAGCAATTTAAATTCGGTCCTTCGGCCACTTTGCGACCAATTATCGAGTTGCTGCAAGGCCATATTGAAGTCAGCCGCTTGCCTGTGACTCGAAGGAGGGTCCTTGTGCCTTGTCTCTCCGTTCCTTGCTCAGTCCCACTTTTAAACGCCGAGCGGACCGATCGAAGCTATTTGGTAACTGGTCTATTTGAAGCGGGCCGCTACAAACGCCACTAAATGCGACCTCGGTCCCGCTCCACTCTTATTCGCCCATTCTGACACAGAGGGCTGTTGGGCTCAGGGAGCATACTCACAGGCTTCCCATTCCCTCGCCTCGTTGCATCTTCCTCTTTTCCTCCCTACATCCTCCCATTTCTTCCTCGCAGTAGTGATCTCATCTCAACCTGTATTTTTTTTCTTTGAAAATGGCCTCCCCAATGATATACGATGCCCTGATCCTAGGTGCGGGCCCTGCAGGTCTCTCCGTCGCACTGGGAATGTCTCGAGTCCACCGAACGAAAGTCGTTTTCACCAGACCACATGGCGCCGGGTTCAGGAATGAAGGAGCCCACGAAATGCACAATGTCTTGAGTAGAGACTGTACGGATCCGGTCGAGTTTCGAAAGATTTCCAAAGAACAAATCCTGAAGTACGGTACCACCGAATTCGTTGAGACCGAAATTACGTCGATAAAAAAGATTGAGTCAATAAAGGGAGATAACGGGCTGCCGCCGAGCTATTTCGAGGCTGGAGACAATGAAGGCCGGAAGTGGCACGGCAGAAAACTTGCTTTGACCATGGGATCGGTTGAAGTTCTGCCGACGGATATACCTGGGTATCTAGAGAATTGGCCTCAAAATATGTGAGTCTCGAAACGACTTTCAGCCGGAGGACAAATTATCCCGTGGATGAAAATGATGCGAATGCCAGACGCTGACATACATTTACAGTTTCCAATGTCTATTCTGCGACGGCCATGAGCGGTCTCACCTTCCCGGCGGCATTATTGGATTCTCACCAATGCATGCCCACGGCGCGCAGATGCTGAGTCTGCTCACCACAGAATCATCAGGGCCACCCACGATCTTCTCCAACGGCCCCATTCCAGACGAAGAACCGATGCAGAAGGCTCTTGAAACGGTCAAGCTACTCGGCTGCAAGGTTGAGACAAGCAAAATCTCCCGTCTGGAGGCTGCCAAATCACCAGATGTTGGTGTCACTGTCGTTCTCGAGGATGGAGGAGAGTTCAAGATGGGATATATCAACCACAAACCGAATACTGTTCTAGCAGGGAGAAAATTCATTGAAGACTTAGGCCTCGAAATCGATGCTCATCCGATCATGGGAGAGTATATCAAAGGTGCCGACTTTGTGGGTGCGACTGGCAACCATGGGGTTTTCATTGCTGGCGATTGTTCAACTATGCTCAAGAGCGTTACCAATGCTTTGTCCGCTGGTGAGTTGCTGCCTCTCTACATCTCAAGTCAAACCCCTCGTTTGACACTCTGCTAATCATTTCAATCTCGGAAAATAGGTTCCAATGTTGCTGGTGGCATCGTCCAACAACTGATGGCGGAGGATTTGCAGAAATTACAGGCTTCGTCTCAGGCTGTGTAGACTTGGATCCTTCAATGTTATAAATAAAGAAGTAGATAACATTGCCGCCTGCCACCGATTTAGAAGAACGGCTAGTAGTCATAGTTTCGTTAAGCAGGAAATTTCTTGAGGACTGTGAACTCATGTCCTAAAACGTAGCACTACGTCTCCGTAGTTGTCTCTCATATCTTTTGCGCTTTTCATGTTGACTTGAAGCGGCATCAAAGCCGTTTTTGAGAAGATTTGATGAGCAAACCATCTATTCAAGCTCCAGTATTCTATGGAGACGATTAGACCTTGGTCAGTAGGCCACCGGTAGATCTATTGAACATCTGCAATAACAGCGAAGTACATGAACGGCATCCACGGACCGAAGCTAGCCCTTCTTCGCAGGGATAAATTTCAAAAACGGACCATTCTTCGCCCCGGCCGCGAAATGATCCTTGACATGAAACTCCAGTGGCAATTTGTCCCGAGACTCAATCTCGAATAAGAAGGTGAGTCGAGCGATGGTCAGATAGATCGAGTGGTAGGCCATGTTCTTCCCAATGCATCCCCGGGTTCCCAGGCTGAATGGGTACCAGCATGAACGTAGTCGCTGCATTTCCTCCTCCGTTTCCACTATCCATCTCTCCGGTTTGAATATTTGGGGCTCCGGGTAGACATTCGGGTCGCGGTGGACAGTCCATGTCGGAATGCCAACTTGAGCGGCCGGAGGCATGTAGTGTCCGTCGACCATGCCACCTTGGGGTGCTTCTCGAGTCAGGAAGCCGGGAACGCCGGGCGACATGCGGAGGGCTTCTTCAACGCATGCTCTCATGTATTTGCAATCAAGCAGTTTCTTTCCCCCTACGATCTCGTCAAGAGATGAGAAGGTCGATCGAATCTCTTCTTTGAGCTTTGCGTAGCATTCTGGGTAGCGGGCTAGATAAAAGTAAAGACCGGATAGGGCAGTTCCGGTTGTGTCACTTGCTGTAGGAAAAGTTTAGCCGCGTGAATTGTCTAAAACTGTTCGTTGGGTACGTGTCATGACTTACCAGCTATAATCAGAACGACGGCTTCGTCAGATAGTTCTTTGAAATCCATGCTTTCCCCGGTCACCTTGTCTTTGTGGTTGAGAAGGAGCTTGAAAATATCGTCGGGCCCTTTGCCTGCCTTCTCCAAGTCGATACGGTGCTTTACCTGGGCATCGACATAAGCCCGGAACTTATTGTTGTCCGCCATGATCTTGAGAAACAAAAGAGGTGCAAAACCCCACTGCTCAATCTTGGGATAGGTCCCGAGCTTTTGAATGAAGGTCAGGCCTGGTTTTACTGAAGGGTATGGAACACACTCACAATCACTTGACTGTGTTGGTATGAATCAATCAACGGCTGGATAAAGTGATGGTCATCCTTGGTGAGCATATCGTAGCTCTGACTAAATGTGAGAGTACCCATGATGTCGTATGTTAGGTAAGAGAACCACCTAGACATGTTTTTGTACTCGCCGCCAAACGTGTGCGGGTTGGAGAGGTTTTTGCAGAAGAGCTGAATCTTGTCAAGAATTACTGGTTCGTAGGAACGAATTGAGGCTTCGCTCATCGCATAAGAAATGATTCTCTTTTTCCGAGCATGCACAACTTTATCTGTCGTGCTGGCCAGATTCTGCACCATAGTTCAGGACCCGCCGTGCTCGAATGACAGAAGAGGAACTCACGATGAGAAGTTGCTTTTCCTTAGGTCCACGTGTATAGTACATGGCCTGAGAAACTGTCAGTACTGGTCTCTACCTTCACCGTTCAAGTGATCTGGTACCTTTTCAAATCGCGTGCCGGGACCATAAATCGCTGATTGCTAGTTAGCTTCGTCGGCCGGAATTACACCTTGATCAGGGTCGGACTTGCCGTGCACGGCGTTGGGGGTGCATATCGAGATAAGATTAGGCTCGACACGCATGGCTTTGCCTATTACTAGGTCAGTGACTCTTCGAACCGAAATATTCTCCGCAAGATCATACCATATTTTTGGTGCAACTTGTCGATGACTAGGTGCCGGTCTCCAGTCCAAGCCCAGTATAAGCTAGGCAAAATGCTTATTCTCCAAAGAAATGGACCAGGATAGCCAGCTAAAGGATGGAAAAAAACTCGGTAGATGGCTGAAAATATACACTATCGTCGGGTGTCATTAACTGGCGTTGATTATCTCCGTGAATGCACTTACCCAAACCACAAAAAGTCCGGCACTTGCTTGCAAGACGTTCAATAGTGAGATCTCATCTTTAGCTTGCTGCGCAAGGCTGGCAAATTGGCTCGCGAAACCCTTTACAACTGAGTTCTGCTCAGACATCGTGACCGATGTGTCTCTCCCTGATGTGTTCCGACTTATTTCGAGAACGTTTGCGACTAGAATAGATGGATGGCTGGAGAACGAGTCGATTCATGGTTCAAAAGGCCCATCGAGCGTGGTTCCTATTGTATCAATATGGCGGCAGTGGTTTCTGGTGAGCGCCATCTGCATGGCTAGTCGGTTCCCGAGCGTTGGCCCGATCTGGAGCCTTGCCGGAGGCATTACGGACCGAATAAACCTCTCAGAATCGAGCAGCCCCTTCACATTGACCGGCCCAGAAGGCTGCCCTAAGTGATGATGGTTCGTCTGTGTCGGTTTCCATTATCAAATCAGACAATGCACAAATGTCAACGTGGTGGAGTTCATATGTCGCCGAGGTGGGGTGGAAAAGTCACCGTGGTGGAGCTGACTACTGCACCTGTTGGCATCTATTGCGGGTATTAGGTATGCACTAGATGTCCTCAAAATCCTTTCGCCAGGGAGCGTCCTGCATTAGTTAGTGTCGCCGAGCACAGCGAGAGCGTCTCATCCAGAGAGCATGAATTGCAACTTCTGATGTGAACTTTGATACGGACGCCTATCTAAGTGCTGGGGTAAGCTTGCAGAGCTTGAAACGAAGGTGCTCATGCACCCGATCACGTGATTGCAAGGCTAGCCTTGGCAAGGAGTGCAAGAGGACCCTGGTAAGAGACATGCCGTTGCATGCTGACTACTAAATACCTCGTACTTACTACAATGAGCCAAGCGAGTAAAGGGAGGAAAGAGAAGGGCGAGAAGAAGGAGCAGTAAGATGCATGGATTTTCACGCAGATACTAAATAGACGTGAAATGAGTATCCCTAGTTTCGATGATATATGCATAGCCGAAATATTAGGAATTCAGCCTCTGATTGCGCAAACAGCCTTGTGTAACAGGATCACGTAGGCGAGGCAATGGCCTACTTAAGGAGGCAGTAGATTAAGGTGTTATTTGAAATACTTTACCCTAATTATACTATTTTCATTTATTCGATCTATTTTCTAGCTTTTCCAGGGACTAAGCGGTGTTAACAGACACATTCCTTCCCTATCCGACAGGACCCCCAACGGCACTGTTCTGCCGAAATCCATCTTAGATTTACCCCCTGGAAGTATTACCAAACTAGAGAATAGCATTGGGCCAGACTGTTGCTTCAATTTCTTTCCTTCGCGCCATGGTGTCAATTCACCTTGTGTCGTTTGAAGCTTCGCCATCGTCCTCTATTTCTTGTTTCCTTTTAATGCGCTCGATGCACACCGTAGCAATGGATGTAGCTGCCGCCAATGCAGTGGCGATATACCATGCGGAGACAAGTGAATTGTTATAAATTCTGCGAATCTTGGGAACTTGCTCCGGGGTAACGAGCGAAGTCAAGTCGGTCGCCCCAATGTTGCCGATAATCCTCGAAGCCGCTTCTGGGATCACTTGCCGCAAGCCCTCTAATAATTTGTTTGTGATGCTGCTTTGGGCGACGGCGATGAAGATGGCGCCACCCAAGGTTTGACAGAAAATCATTATCGCCGTTGCTGCAGGTATGTCATCTGGTCCCATACCCAATTGGACCGTGATAACAGGAAGCTGCATCCCCATTCCCACCCCGGCGCCGAAGATGGCCTGGTATCCTATCCACTTTGCGTGGCCGGTGTCGACTGAAAAAGTGCTGATCAGGCCTGCTCCTATTGAACACAAGATACATGCCAGGTAGAAGAAAGGTACATATTTCCCAGTGGCAGTGATGGTACCTCCCGTTACCATTGAGAGAATGACAAACGAAAGCATCAACGGCAGGCCCATGATTCCAGATTTAGTTGGGGATGCTCCCTTGATGACTTGAAACCAGAGTGGAGTATAGTAAGCGAGGATGAAGTAAGAGGACGAAAGCAAAAACATGAAGACTCCGCCAAACACCACGTTTCGTTGGCGGAGCAGATGTAGTGGGATTATGGAGTTTTCCTTTGCCTTGAGCTCGATGAAGGCAAACACAACCATGAGAACACCAAAAATAGCAAAAAGAGCGATGATTCTTCCGTCAGACCAAGGATACTGCGTGCCTCCCCAGACCACAGCCAGTAAAAGGCATATGATGCCAGGAAGGAAAGCAAGGGTTCCGTAAGGATCCATGGTTCGGACAACGGCCAGGTACTCCCTCAGCGTTGAAGGTCTTTTGGTCTGCGTCATGGGTGATTTTAGAAAGAACAGAACTATGAATATGGTAACTGCACCAACTGGCAGGTTGATGTAGAAACTGTGAGGATTATATTGTTAGCTTCCTGTTTCTGAGCTGCTTCCCTATTTAACTCACCACCAACGCCAGCTCACGCGATCTGTCAACATTCCTCCTAGCGGAGGGCCTGCGATCGAAGCAATTCCGTACATTGAACCAAAAATGCCATTGTCTGCAAAGATCTATTAGCACTAGAGGTCTGCGCCCTGGTACTGTCCTGCGACTTACACATAGGACGCTTTGCGACTGGCACACTGGACGCAACAACTAGAAATGCGCCCTGAAAGATTCCAGCAGCGCCCAGTCCTGCAATCGCACGACCTATGATGAGTGCAACCGAGGTCGGTGCAGCGCCGCAAAGAGTCGACCCGACCTCAAAAATCAAGGTCGCGGACAGAAGAACAACTTTCAAGGAGAAAACCGAGTAGATCCGCCCGAACACAAGTTGAAAGGCACAGTTTGTCAATAGATATGCCGAGCCATACCAGCTGACGTCGTCCAACGCTTTGAAGTCGTCAACAATGCGAGGAATTGCGGTCGCAAGTATGGTATTATCCTGCCAAACTATCAGCATATACCAACACCAAGCACATGAGTGGTAGGAAATATTACCAGAGCAACAAGAAAAATAGTTAGGCAAAGACTCAGTATAATGAGGATAAACGTAGTGTTCCCATATTCTCTCTCAGAGGATTGAGGATTCAAGCTCTCAACGGTGCTATCATGTTGCGAGGTTGAATGGTCTTCCTCCTTGGGAGAGGCTGTAGGCTCTGCGTACGCCTTTCCTCCATTTGGGAGGTGTTTTTCTCCCACAAGCTCTTTACTTTCGAATGCCATCATCCCGAAGGCTAGATGAGGCCGATCTCTGGCTATGACTGATTTGAAGATAAGGGAAAACCTAAGAGAACAAATATCGGACTTGAACTTTAGCAACGGACAGTTATAACTTATAAGTTGGTAAGGCACATTGGTGGCTCCTCCCAGCAAAAGTTCCATGGATGCGAGGAAAGTGGGTATCCAATCCGCCCGTTTGACCCGACCGGACCGCTGCCTGTAGTCCCTCATTGGTGAATTGGCAGCTGCATGTCACTGCCCCGGAATATTGCGAAAATCTGGCCAGAAGGGCCCTCTCTTCCAAGAGCATCCCATACGCTCCTGGTGAAGTCCAGCAGGCGTACTACATGGCTTGACCACTCCCTATCGGCATCCACTGACGTGGATTGCTCACTTCAAAGCACCTTTCTTGAAATGGCAAACTTCCCTCAACTTGAGAATCCATGATTAAGGAATAACTACTGTTTGATAACGACGATTCTTGCGCGATGAATGCTAGGAGGAGAGGGAGCATCTTAATATTTTCAACTCAATATTCCTCAAGTTGTTAGCTTTGTTGAGAAGCTAAGAGTCTCTTTTCCCCTCGTTCTAGAAGCAGCTCCTTCTGACTCTCCGTCCAAACACTTGGTACAAAATCGTACAGTACCTCTTTCAAACCGAACTGCTCAAGGCTTGCTACTTCCTCTACGTCTGCCATAACTCGAATAAGGTTCAACCCCATTATGGATTTTACATGTATCTCATCCACACCTCTTCTTAGAAGCTCGGTAATCAGGGCTGGATAGCCAGTGACATCATCTAGGCCTTCAGGGCCTTCAAGCATGCCGTCGAAATCTGAGCCCACTCCGATATGCTCATAGCCTATTTTTTCAACGGCATACATGATGTGGTCCACAACACTCTGTACCGAGACACTTTCCCAACTGGCAGATTTTGAGAGTTCGGTCAAGAAACAAATCATGATTATGCCACCATTAGCCTTTAAATGTTCCAGTACTTGGTCGGAAACATTTCTCGGATGTGGACAGAGTGCGTAACTGTCTGAAGTCAGCATAGGGATCCAACTGCGTTCGGTGTGGAGCGCGTACCTAGACGAATGAGAGAATATGACCGGTGCTGAGGACAGCTTTAAAACTTCGAGCTGTACTTCCTTCGTCGTGTGAGATAGATCGATCATCCTATTGAATTGTCATCAGCTATGCAACTCACAGATAGTATCATGACCTTGATTCAGTCTCACGTACATGCCAATTCGATTCATCTCTTTAACCAATTTTCGGCCATCGCCACTTAATCCCCCGTGTTTTTGGGAAGCAGCGTTCTGTTCATCTATTAGAGCAAGCCCATGATTTAGTATCCCTTGTGCTCACCGCAGAGTCCGCGTAGTGGTTATTCTTATTGTGAGTGAGGGTGACATACCGGACCCCCAGCCGATGGAAGCACCGCAAAACGCTCGTACTGTTCCCGATCTGATGTAATCCCTCGACACCAATGAGGCTTGCAATTCGTCCGGATCGGAATATCTTCCAAATATCGCTAGAGCATTCTGCGAGGCCGAAGATTTGGGTGTACTTCTGTATCATCTCATGAATGATGTCAATTTGCTGAAGTGTGTCGTGGATCGCTCTCAACGCCACCACATCGGTCTTGTTACCTGGCTCATCCTCTGATAGCGCCGTACTAATTGTCTCATATCAGACTCGTTCAGCTACTCAACTGACTGGATATTGTTGCTGTCTTACCACGGAACATATGCACTCCAGAACTGCCCACCCACCCGACCTTTCCGAAGTCTATTGATGTCGGTCTGCCCGATGGGCATGGTGTTTAAATCCGTACCATGTAAATTATTTCCATGAAACCCCCGAATCATGTAGGGAAAATCATTATGGCCATCTGGAAACATTAATTAGTCAACATTAATGGTAACTTTATCGGGGAGCAACTCGCCGATGAGAGGGACCTCGGAAAGCAGCCGATGAGCTCGTTGGCTAAGAATGTGTTCGTCCATCTTCTGCCTTGGCTGGTTAGAATGCATAAATGGCCTAGGTTACGAGTGGCGCCTGCTGGCATTCTTACTTTCTAAATCACCTATGCCTGAGATGGAGATCCGGGCCGGTAGTCGCTTCGATGCTCCGTACAGTCATAACAAATGCAGCCCATCATAGCAAAGAACCGTGCCATCTCCACTGCCCCACAGCCTCGAATGAATATGATCATGCCAGCTCCACATGAACCAATAGAACCAGATAATCGCCGAGCCCAAGATCGGAGGACAGTGCCCCTTGTCGTTGACGATCAGTTTAGTGGACCACGCCAAACCCCGAACGGCCCGCCGGAAGAAAGCGAGAAACAAGAAAGCTCCAAGCGTTGCCCGAGTGCTCTTTCCTGCTACGAACGCCGGCAGAGTCTTCAGATAACCAATGTAGGACTCAGGCAGTCCATTTTCCACGGCTCCATCTATCATAAGGGCCTGCCGAGTATGTGAGCATATGCAGCGCGAAAGGGAGCGCTCGGCATACCAGGTATCTCTCACTTGGAGCACGATTTGGCCTGAAGGGGAATTTGGCCTGTAATGTGCGGGCTATGATGGTTTTTGTCGCCGCTGATACTTGATTGTTTATGCAAATTGGAATGGCCTCCACCTCAATCTCGTTATATCCCACCCCCGATCCCTCACTCAGCACTAAACGTCTGTAATCCTCTAGCGTCAAAAGGTACGCCACGCCGTGTACAGCAGGAATCGAGGCATTTTGTCCCTGAGATGTAGCAATACTCTTTCTGGAGAATGTAGATATGCTAGCGAAGGATGGTTCTGCGTAAGGTATTCCGAAGATGTCGAATGTCAACACGTAGGACGGTGCAACAACCACCTGTGTTTGTAGAGGTGTTATTTTTCTCCTAGCCATGGAGGTTGATCGGATATTGGAGCCATAGCCAAAGTACCAGACGGTCTTGCTGTGCTGGTTTGCCATCTTGTTCGAGGCGCTGCAAATTTGTGTGTCACTGAGCTATTAACGAGAACGAAATGATATCTGGTTGAATGATCCGAGAGCGATCAGCAAGAAAGAGAATTACTAGCATTTTACCTAGTGAAGCATATGGCCAAATCCCGTAACTCCCATCGGTGCGCATCTCTGCAAGCCGAACCTGTTCGGCTCCTCACCGGGCATGGCTACTTCCATCCACCATGGACAGTGGGCTGGTATCAGCCTTTACAGCAGCCTAATTTTCAGACCTGATATGGTTGTTTTCCAGGAAACTGCTCTACCCGCGCCTCGAAATGTCAGCTTCCGTATCTCTAAGAGAAATCCAAAACAAGAAGCCGGTTGGAAAACCGGCTATCGACTATGACCTGTCCCTCGCTGAGAATTGGTGCATTCGACGTGAAATTGTTGAGCTCATCAAAAACTTCTTTAACAAAAATCTGTGCCCTTCAGTAGGTTCCACCATTTCCCTGGAGAGATTTTGTCCTACTTGCTTATTCGGGTTCCAGAATTTATCCTACAATCAGAACATCGAGGGCGATCCAGAACTGCGGCGAGCTATTTCTAGCGTTTTTAACACGTATTTCGGTCCTCTCAAAGAGGTCCTTCCTCAACATATATCCGTCGGCCCAGGAGCATCCAGTTGCTTGAACGGCCTTATCCATGGTCTGTGTGAACCTGGTGACGGTGTTCTCGTACCCTGTCCTTACTGGAGTGAGTTTCTTTGAGAAATTTGTGGTGAACCTCACTGACAACCTGTTCGAAGATGGCTTCGACTTCCATTTCAACTTGCGAGCAGGGGTACATCCAATCGCAGTGACTCTTGACAGTATTTTTGACTCCTTCAATTCGAAAGAGGTTACTCGAGCATTGGAGGAGGCCTTGGTCAGCTCCCCAAGGCCAGTCAAAGCTCTGGTGGTCACAAACCCTCACAATCCGCTGGGCCAATGCTACACCAGAGAGAATTTACTATCGCTTGCGAGGTTTTGTGAGAAGCACGACATCCACTTCATTTCAGACGAAGTTTATGCGCTTTGCAGCCTTACAGGTTCTGCAGACTTCACGTCTTGCGAGTTCGTTTCCGTACTCTCATTGGATCTTGATTCGATTGGGTGCAAGAGATCCAGAGTCCATGTTGTCTGGAGTATGAGCAAAGACTTTGGTTGCAGTGGAATCAGAATGGTAGGCTTTATTTGAGAACATGTCCTCCCCTCCGATTATAATCTGACCAAACATGACAGGGCGCTGTGGTTTCTCAGGATAACGCCAAGCTCCTATATGGACTTTCGATACCTGCATGCCTTCAAATTTCCAATCTGGCAATCCTGTCTTCCGTTGCTGTGCTTGCATCCCCCAGCCTTCCTGAATTGGTGTCCAAGAACCGTGACCGACTGTCAGAATGTTATCAAATTCTGAGAAAATTCCTCGAATCCAGATCTATTGAGTATGTTCCTGCTACGGCGGGTTTGTATGTCTTTGCCAAATTGCTTCCCAACGGCAGTGTCTGGAAAGAGGAGTCCGAACTTGCTGAGGCGTTGAAGAATGTTGGAGTTCTGGTCGGAACTGGGAAATCATATCATGCGGGCGAGAAGGCCAAAGGGTGGTTCAGGTTGGTGTTCTCTGTGGGCTTGGAACCGCTCAAACAGGCCCTGGTCCGGGTTGGAGCAGCCTTAGACACAGCAACACCTGAGAGACACCCAAAGAAAGTTGAAGGGCTATTGAAAGTGATTCACGGGAGGGTTGGAAAGACACGAGCCCTTGCCTCCAGCTCCTCCTCCAAAGCTAGCAGACGTCTCCTCAATAAGGCGCCTCTCTTCTCTTGTCAGCCTTGATCAGTTCTACGAGCAAAGAATGAGATGCGCAAATTCTGGAGCTACCACTGAATAGAAGACTAAGTACTACATTATGAGGCGCCTGCATCTTGTCCCTCAGCATTGCCCTAAATCTTGCGTCGCTTGTGAATTGTGATGGAGGTGGCCATGATTCTATTGATTTTGTTGTATTCGTTGTTGTATTCGGCAGAAACCACGGCTGGAGCAATTCGGAACCCGAGCGGCCCGTAATCTTCTCACTAGAGATACAATATTCACAAAACCAACATTTATATTATTATGAATCAGTGTTACCCTGCTTTGGACCATCCTTAACCTAGAACTACTCAGTTTATTCTTTCAAGATGGAAGCAGAGCTATTGAGTTTGAAATCTGTTCTCGACAGGACGCTTGTGGTGCTGAAAGGATCTCTGAATGAGGAACGATTAAAGTCTCTTCACGACCACAGACAAAATCAACTCCCCGACAAGAAGCTGAGCGTACTTGCAGCAGAGAATATAGATCTACTGCATTCTATAGAGCAGGTATTGACTCCCTCATCTTTGATCCTAGCAGATCATTTTCTTGGTAAGTGAGCCAGTGGTCTTTTTACCAAAGATGTATACAAGCTGACAGAGCTAGGCTATGTCGACACCAAATGCCTTTGCGCTGCAGTGCAGCTCGGCGTGCCAGATCACCTGCTCAAGGGTGGAAAGACTCTTCACGAGCTCAGTGAGGTATGCGAGGCAAGAGAAGATCGCCTTAAGCAAATCATGCGAGTGCTGTGCAACAAGGGCATTTTTGAATGGAGTGCTGCGACTGAAACCTTCAACCTCAACGAAACTTCCGAACTACTCACAAAGGAACACTGGACTCAATGGCATAATTGGGTTGATCTTTACGGTGACGTCTTTTACGACATCGCAAGAGGAATCGCCCCTTCCTTAGTCAAAGGTTGCATACGAACCGCAGCCCAAATCAACTTCGGCACAGACGAAAATATGTTCAACTATTTCACGGCCCAAGGTTGGTTGCCAAGGCTACATAGAACACTCGGTGGTGGTGCGACAGCACAAAGCCCTGGTATTTTAAGAGACTATGCCTGGGAAGAATTCGGAGTAGGGCCATTTTTGGATGTTGGTGGCGGAGAGGGCGCTCTCGTTGCGTTATTGCTACGAGAGCATAAGTCTCTAAATGGAGCTCTATTTGACACCGCGAAGGTCATCGAACATGCAAAGCGAATGTTCCATGAAGATGGTGGCAAGTTCAACGATATTGGCAATCGACTGACAGCAGAGAACATGATTGAGGGTGATTTCTTCCAAAGTATCCCGTCATTTGAATTTTACACTATGAAATGGTGCTTGCACGACTGGAAGGATCCTGAGGCTAAGAAAATACTGGAAAATATTCGCAAAGCAATCAAGGTCACGCCACACTGCCGGCTGGTGGTCCTGGAATCGATCTTGTCCGACGGAAGGGCTGGCAGGCTGTCGAGGTACGCAGACATAAACATGATGATCACTGCAAATGGACAAGAGAGAACGGAAGCAGAATGGATATCTCTGGCGAAAAGTGCAGGATGGGAAGTTGCCCGTATCTGCCAACTGAGAGGTGCGTGGCCATGCGCAATTGAGCTTAGACCGGTGGCATTAGAACCTGTAGCATAAAGGAGCGACTGGTATCGGCAAATCAATGATAGGTCCGGTGCGCTCTGGATCCATTGGATGCCGAAGCCTGAGTGAATGACGCTTGTCTTGTCTCTTGTCTTATACTTCCCATCCCGACCTAACTTCATGGTGAATTCTTTAGTTAGCTACGAAGGTAAACACCAGCTCGGTTACTAAATCACACAATTTCGGGATAGGAAGAGAGCAGAGCTTCTCCAACTTACAATGGGCGACAAATCCATGACCATCGGCACGAGCCCTTCAGTGGTAGTCGGGGACCCTACTTTTGATGGTAGGGTCATCTTGTACGTGATCAAAGGTTGGTCATCTACCCGACGGCAAGCATTCTCTGGGAGCTAAAGATCATTTTACGTGTAGCTGATCAAACTTCATACATAAACTATATCAAACCTCTCATCTTCGCCCTGGAGCTCAATGTACCGCACATCATTGCGGTGATAGACACCAAAGAAGAATGGTTTTATCGAATTCATCCCGAACGTTATGTTCCGGCTTTGAGAGATCAAGATCCAGAAACTCATGAGCAAGCTGTTGTATTTGAAGGCACGGCTTGTCTGCAGTATCTGGCGGGGAGGTTTGACACCGATGGCCTCTGGAGTGGAAGGACTGCAGCAGAAAAAGCAGCCGTGCTTTCGTGGACAGCATATCAGACAGCAGGACTCGGGTAAGATGAGAGCTTGCGTTGCACACTGGAGGCTACAAGACGCTGACGTGTCGTTTATATAGACCTACGGCGAAATATTGGCTCTACTTCCTGAAAGGCTATCCAAGTCGAGCCGAGTCAGTTCAGCTTCCTCGCACCCTCGAGAAGTAAGTCTTTTCGCCTCACGCAGGGCCTAGTATGAGCTTTAATCCACTGACATCTCCCCAGGCTACATTCAAATTGCCTCCAACAATGGGGCATATTGAACAGGCGACTTTCAGACCCAGCGCAAGAGTATATAGCATTGAAGGACCGGCCGACGTTGGCGGACTTGTCGTACTTTCCATTTGCTATGCCCTGGATGTTTTCATTCCTTGGAGTGGACATCAAAGACTGGCCGCATATCGAGCAATGGAGCAAGAAAATGCTGGATCGGCCAGCGGTGGCAGAGGTGCTGCAAATGGCCCCTAAGATTGGACACTGAGGCGAGCGTCGAGGCTTCAAATGAGGACAGTGGGCGATGACTTGGGGAGAGCTGAGTGATTGGAAAATCTCATCAAAGTTTGACTTTTCCTCCAATACTAAAGAATCTCATGTTCTAGCGAAGGGAACTTCCAAAGAACAATGCGCGGTGTCCGACGGCTGCCTCAAAGACGGAGCCAATTGGAGACGCTGATAAAGGCATGGATCTCTCTGTCCTCGAATGTAAAATGTGGAGATGTGGGTCCGGTGATGAGGCTGGACCCCTTGTGCCTTAGTCCCCTTTCCGGTCCGCATAGCAACTGCCACCCTCCCGAGCCATTCTCCATAGTTAGGCACCATGGTCATGGACATAAAACGTGAAAATTGTCGTTGAACCTTATCCCTCCACACCCTGCTTGCTCAGACGCCTTCCACATCTCAATTTCCCTGCGCAGCAATGGAATCCCTACACACATTCATCCCAAGCCCCACATTTTGGAAAGAGAATTTCTCTCTGGAAGCAGCATCAAATACATTACAGGAACCTAAGCACTACTTGGCACTCTTTGGGGCACTCTTTGTCCTTGTGTGGGCTGTTTATTCGGTTTTCGTGAAAGCTTCTGGCCCGTCTTTGAAGAACCTTCCGACTTTCACCACCGTAAATGATGTCTGGGGAAAGATACAAGAGGGACATCGCCTGGTATGTGTTGACTTTTTCGCTACCATTGGATCAATTTGACCTGATTGAGCGAACAGTACCCGGAGGATCCTTTTGTGCTGTCAATGCTCGGGATGAAAGTGGTGATCCTTCCGCATTCTGGAATCGAATTAATCAAAGCACTGCCAGAGAACTGTGTGTCAATTAAGTAGGAGATTCCAATAGCCACGAGGAGGGCAGAATTCTGACAAGATGGTACAGACGTCACCACTACGATGTGTTTCTAGGGCAGTACTCTTATATGGGCACACCCGCAGACCAATTCGACGAGGCAATGCGTTTTGACCTTCAGCGGAACACGCCCAAGGTCCTGGCCTCGTTTGTGTCCGAAGTTGAATACGCCTTTTCAAACAGTTTCGGGAGTCCAAGTGAATGGGCAGCTTTCCAACCTCGCGAGTCCATGTCTCATATTGCCTCTTTGATGTCTGGGAGAGCTTTTGTTGGCTTGCCTTTGAGCAGGGACGAGGAGTGGGCCAAGGCAACAGTCACCTATACACAAGATGTTACCCGAGCATGGATGGTATTAAGAATCATTCCCCCATTTCTCCATTGGTTGGTAGCAGACTATCTGCCCCAGGTCAAGTCTTTGAAACGACAAAAGGATATGACAAAACGAAAACTCGAGCCGATGCTTCGCCAAAATCTGTCCAATGAGCAGCAAGACGAGATTACGGGACCGGGTGGCGACATGATCCGATGGTTTAAGGGTCGTTACAAAAATGAAGCCACCGTAGAGGAACTCACTCGTGACCAGCTCTTGGCGACATTTGCTTCGATATACAATCTGTCCAATGCTCTGACGTACTTGGTCTTTGACCTTGCGACCTATCCGGAACACATTGAGCCACTAAGAGCCGAACTGGACGAGTTTGTTGATAAGGAAGGCACGATCAACAAAGACAACATCCAGAAGCTAAGAAAGCTAGATAGCTTCATAAGAGAGTCACAGAGGCTGAGCCCTCCCTCGCTTGGTAGGTCAACCCCTGAATTGAAGTGAGCGTCTGACCTGACAGAATGCAGCAAACATGCCTCGAATAGTAACCAGTCGTGACGGCCTGAAGTTACCTACCGGCCAGGTGATTCCATACGGAACAAGAATCATGGTTCGTGCTCACACGTTAAACCTCGATAAAAGCCTTTGGACAGATCCCCAAGCATTTGACGGATTTCGTTTTGCGAAGCTGCGATCAATTCCCGGGAACGAGCTGAAGTACCAGCACGCAACAACAGGGGTGGACAACATAAACTTTGGACATGGAATTTGGGCTTGCCCAGGAAGACATTTTGCAAGCAGTCAGATGAAGGTGGTACTGGCGTATTTACTGAGACACTACGATATCAAGCTGGAGGATAGTAAGAAGCAGCCCCGTCAACAGCATTTTGGACTGGCAATTGTACCGGACACTGAAGCCAAAATAATGTTGAAGCGTCGAGACTAAGACGGATAGTTATTTGGCATTTTGAGTGAAATGATAGAAGAAATGAAGATCAGACCAAATCCCACGATTTCATTCTAGATAGCTTACGCCGAGTTTCAATTTCCAAGTTTGCGGAAGATTCCACGCGGGGTCGGAGCTCTTTCGGCAATATAGAGAGAAGATGACCTAATGACCGATCCGGAAGAAGATCTTTCCTCTCCAATGCACCAGACACAGACCCCACAGGGCTCTCCAGGGAAGCCGACAGAGGAGTTGCAAACATGTATCATCGGCCCGCCATTTCCCGGTACAATGCGGACCCGCTTCTAGGAAGCGAGGACCACACAACTGTTGACTTCGGCTTCAAGAACGACGTATAAAATCCATTGACATACGATAGGAGGACCGATCGAAGGATAGGCACAGTTCAAACACATCTCAATCGGAACTCGGAAAAGTCCTCACTCAACATGGCAGCAACAAATGGATTTGTCTTCAACCTGGCCTACACCGTCCCAGTCAACCCCAAAGGCGTTGAGCCGGTGCTGAATGCTACGGAATTCTGGAAAGGGCTGCGTCGGGGAGGAGCAAGGCCTCACCTTTTTGCCGAATACGTCGCCGATACCGAAGTCCTTCCAAATCCTAAGTCCGACCTCGTTTTCAGACGCAGACTTCACATGGCAGACGGTGCCGTGCACACTAAGGAAGGTAGTTTGGTTGATCAGGATGTCAGGCTGGCGGAAAATCTTATGGTGTGTATTATTCCACTGCTAGGCCGACCAGCTTTTCTAACACCCCAGCCAGTGTGAAGGGGTGACGACAGATACTGGTGCGAGAAGCACGATGTTACTTTCTCATGGAGGTCATGAATCAGATGGACCGAATGATATATATCTGACAGCGATTTACGAGCTACACATGGCTGAAGTTGAGGCAGGTAGTGAACGCGCCGCTGAGGTGGAGAAGAACTATTCCAACCTTGCCAAGGGCGCTGCGAATACTGTGGTGAGCACGATCAGAGGGTGGAAAATCAATGACACCCTCAAAGACCCCTAGATAAGTAGACCAGGGCGTGGAAACACTGGTGCTGGAGTACTTTCAATAATGCACGCCGTTGTATTGAAATAGCTGATGGAAGGATCTTTTGAGATTTTGCCTCGCACCATCAAATGCATCTTGATCCTTCATGAAGTTCAATAGTGAATAAACATCAAGACAGTAGATCAAAAAAAATAACCAGTCAAAATGATTATAAATTAAACAACAGGAACCATTTCAGCCATGCTCCTTAGACTTCTGTTCTTGACATCGTTGTTTCATTTTCATTTGTCTGTTGTAGAACTCCCAATTTGTCTCCTTCATGCGGCCAACCAAGAATAGAGGCAAACTTCAACCCTTCATAAGAGCTCACGGAGATCAGATGCCTCCGCCATGATTGACCCCTAAGCAAAGCACAAGCTTGACTAGACTACCCTGCTTTTTGTATATTGCAGCGTATTTTTGTGCCATTCTGAAAATCTGGTACCATGAGATTAAGAGAGCTAGAAGAAACTGAGACGACTCTCCGTGACCAAGTTCGACCAACGGCCGCCGCCCAAGCCTTCATGCACTCCCCCAGAGGCCACCAGGCATCGGGCCGACGGCGGAATCTACAGCAGGCGCCATTACTATTGACATCAATCAATTTCCGGGCTGTCGGCCGGTTCCGGCTAGGAAAATAGTGAAAGAGGGACCGACGTTCCCAGCCCACTCATAGATACTGAACCCTTTCGATATGCGTGATTTGATGCTGGAAATTAGCTCAAAACATGGGAAGCTATCAGTATCTCTGTTGAAAGCTTTTCATTACTCGTGTCATTCACGGATGTCCTTCCACTCTCAACTGCTTGTCGAGAACTCGAGATGACTTCTCAACTTCTTGTCCAGGTGGCACAGAAGCTTCGACTGGAGCCTCATGACCTTGATCTTTCTCGCAGCTTTACTGGTAATGGCGGGCACTCTCTTTCAGCTGTTGCCCTCTCGCACGCGCTCAGACAGATCGGAATTTCCTTTTCCGTGGGAGATATCCTGAAAGCACAGACAATCAGCACCCTTGTCGAGCAAGCAATTTACCGTTCTGCTGGTCACAAACAGACCTCATATACCACCGATAAGGTGCTTGCTACCGGCTGTGCGGCTGCTACGCCAGACGTCTTACTTCAGAAAGGACTCGAGCCGGTTCTCAGTTTGCCTTATGATGAGAACTCTCTTATCACAAAGAAGTGTCCAGCAACAGAAATGCAATTGTCCCTCATACGCGGCACATACACGGACCCAAAACTAAACGTCATATATCACCAGCAAAACTGTGCGTCAAATGATCTCCCTGCTCTGAAGAGTGCGTGGGAAAAGGTCATCATGGCCGAGTCGATCTTCCAAGCTGACTTCGAGATGGAAAACGGAACTGGATTTTGGACTCTGAATACCAGCCGATCGTTTCCCTGGAGGGAGATTTTTGTTGAAAATAAGACTGCCCTCGAAATAGAGCTCCTTAAACCTCCAACATTCTCCGGAATTGGTTACTCTTTCACGGCAATCGTAACTCAAGAGCCTAGTGGGATCAAAGACAGCGCCTGCTTACTCTTCCAAGTACACCACGCCCTAATCGATGGCCATTCCATGGAGCAGCTTCTGAGAAAGGTGGCCGACGTCCTCTCAGGTGTGGATGCTCGTCCAGGTCCGTCGTTCCTGCAATTCTTGGGGGAGAGAGATGCCTTCGTTCAACAAAACCAGCCGCTGGCCGTTGAGTTCTGGGAACAACAGACACAGACAATTTCTCGAGCAAATAGTCATCTGAGACTTCCTTCTGCTTTGAAGCAAGTAGAAGGGGATCCGATTATGAACGACATTTACCGATTTGATATGAATGTGAACAAAGCCAAAATGACAGCATATACCAAAGAGAATAACATCACCGAAGCTTCGATTTACAATGCGGCATGGGCTTTGACGATGTCACTACTCACAGACTCTGACTGTGTCCTCTTCGGTGTTGCTGTATCGGGCAGAAACCTACCAATTGCAGGCGTCCTTGACGTGATAGGGAGTCTGGTCACGACGCTTCCACTCGCGGTCGAAATCGATCAGAACCAAACAGTAGTCGAATTCTTGCAGT
The DNA here is from genome assembly GCA_001599795.1 of Exophiala calicioides. Lineage (NCBI taxonomy): Eukaryota > Fungi > Ascomycota > Eurotiomycetes > Chaetothyriales > Herpotrichiellaceae > Exophiala > Exophiala calicioides. The sequence continues at coordinate 226,440 of BCHZ01000005.1, read as the reverse complement.
ATGTCTTCCGAAAGCTTGCGGAATTTGCTTCTTTTGAATGGGCTCTGCCAGAAGGATGCTACGAAAGACGAATATCCTCAATTGTTGCAATGCAGTTCGATCAGACTATGCCTTGTGCCAGTCCATCAGCCGGCAGCACTTGTTCTAGAATGAACAGTGAGGTCCCTCTCAGCATCACAGTCGGAGTTGATGGATTCTTGAACATTCAATATTCAAGCAGTCAATACAACCACATGGATATCAAACTAATTGGAAGTTCCTTTGACAGGATGGTCAAGGCTCTTCTGAAGCCGAACTACAGCATTTCCATGTGTCTGCTTGATGCGTTGACGGTCAAGCACCATTCCACGCTGCTGAATTTCGGAAACTGCTTTTCTGCATTGACGACCAAGTCTTCTGTCCAGCACAGCTTGGTTTCTCTGTTCCGTGAGGCATCAAAAGCTAATCCAGATTCAATCGCTGTCCAGAGATGTGACCAATCAATGACTTATGGAGAGCTCGATATCAAAAGTGAACAAGTCGCCTCGGAACTTTTTCATCTTGTACGAGGAGGTGATGTTGTGTGCGTACATGCCGATCAGTCTCTCTCGTGGCTCATAGCGACGTATGGCGTCCTCAAAAGCGGAGCAGTGTACTGCCCATTGAACCCAAAGTTGTCCCCAGAGTTACGAGCTTCCACTTTTCGATCCTCGGGCGCCAATGTCTTCCTCGCCTCAAAAGCAGCTAATAAAGCATTTGCACCTCCTGACTGTCTCCATAGCCTCGCTGTTGACGACATACTATCACCGAGAATCCAGGCACAGACTTTAGCACCTTTTCAAGCGCCACTCATCAGCCCCAGCTCGGGCGCATACTTATGTTTCACGTCTGGATCGACCGGGGAGCCCAAGGGAGTTTTATGCACCCACCAAGGCCTTGTGGCATTTCAACGAGATCTGGAAGTTCGCTTATTCGCCCGCCCGGGCTGGAAGATTGCGCAAACAATGTCTGTCTCTTTTGACGGTAGTATTCATGAAATGTTCTCGGCACTCTCATATGGAGCGACATTGGTTTTGCCAGATGAATTCGACCCCTTCGCTCATCTGTCCTGTGTTGATGCTGCTCTCTTCACCCCTTCGGTGGCGAAAGTTCTCAAAGCCAGTGATTACCCGAAGCTTGATACTGTAAGTGGATTGACCATACATCGTAGAAGACCTGGCTAAGAAGTATAGGTATACTTGGTCGGTGAGCAAGTTTCTCAAGATGTTAGCAACATGTGGAGCCAAGAAAAGAAGCTGTACAATATGTATGGTCCAACCGAAGGCACTTGCGGCGCCACAATCAAACGCCTCTTACCAAATCAAAGGGTCACGATTGGGGGCCCGAATTCTTCCACACGAATCTATATTCTGGACAGGCATCGGCGTCTTACTATGCCAGGATGGATCGGTCAAGTCTGTCTGGCAGGTGTCCAAATCTCCAAGGGCTACATTGGTTGCCTTGATGCTACCCGTGAGAAGTTTGTGCCAGACCCGATCTGTGATGGCCTCGGAGAGTACATGTATTCTTCAGGTGATTTGGGCTATTGGAACGAGTCTGGCGAAATCGTACTCCTTGGAAGAACAGATCGTCAAGTCAAGCTCCGAGGATTTCGTCTTGACTTAGACGATCTGGAAGCCCGAATTTCCAAACTGCCAGAAATCTCTGCTGCTGCTGTTGCACTAAAAGACGATCATCTTGTTGCCATGGTCCAGCCTATGTCTGTCTCGATTGCGAAGCTGCAAGAGTCTTTGGCTGCGATACTCCCTGTGTACGCCATTCCGAGGTACTGTGTCGCCGTTGACAATTTTCCTCTGACCAAAGCCGGAAAGTTGGACTACACGAAAGTGAGAGACTGCGAAGCGTGCGCTTCCAGCACTCAAAGTACAAGCTTGGATGACGTCGAAAGCAAGATTGCTCAAATATGGCTTGAAGTATTAAAGCTTCAGGGTAGCATACAGCTCGGTCCGGATTCAAACTTCGCATACCATGGGGGGCACTCACTGCACCAACTCCGACTAGCAAGTCGCCTATCGCACGCGTTCTCGTGTCAGGTTCCAATCTCGCTCATCATTGACCGTCAAACGTTACGCGACCAAGCAGCTTCAATCTCAAAATTGAAAAAGAACACTCTTCTCGAAGGCCCTTGCCGAGACGCTTCTGACTCACCCCATCTTTTGTCGGGCATCGAGACATGGTGGGCGACACGATACAGTCATTCAGCCTGCACATCAAGTTTCAACGTGTCATTTGCATGCAAACTTGATTCTTCTATTGATCAGGCTCGACTCATGAACAGTTGGAATACAACTCTCGCAAGGCACCGCATCTTGAGCTCAAGATACACACCTTGCCACGAGCAAGACTTTCGACGAACGTGGTCCGAAACACCTCCAGTTTGTAAACAACTAGAAAAGCTCGACCTATCAGCGGAGATCAACAAACCATTCGACATCGCACACGACGATCTCATTCGTGTGTACGTCACTCCTTCCCACATGTTAGTGGTGGTCAGTCATATTCTCTGTGATCTCTCAACTATGCGACTCATCCTTGATGACGTGGGTTGCCTTTACAAGGCGGAGCCTTTACAGAGGCCCTGCATTGATTATCCCGGTAGAGAATTGGGAAGACGATTGCCATACCCATGTGAGCAAGAGTTTTGGGCGGAATACCTTGCAGGATCTCCTGAAAGCCTATGTCGTGCTCCTTTCACATCGGCTGCATACCACCAGAGATACACAGGAACATCTACAATTGTTAGACTCCCTTCCGAAACTGTCCATTCAATGAAAGCGTACATTGAGAACAACCCATCGACCACCCCTCACCAATTGGCTATTGCTTCTGTCGCACTAGCGCTACAGGCAGTGGAGACAACTGTTGACATCACCATTGGCAGTCCCTATTTGAACCGCCATTCGGCAGAGGACCTGGATACCGTCGGTCTATTCCTTGAACCGCTTCCTATCCGCATCAAGTGTTCTGATGAAGTCGGTCTCGAATCTTCTACATCATACATAGCCAACGTCCAATCATCCAGCCAGGCAGCACTCTCACACGCAATTTCCTTTGCTGAACTCCAGAAAATCTGGCACCAGAAGCTGAATGTGAAGGACCAGTCAATCTTTGATGTTATGGTGACTTTCCACGATGATTCTGCGTTGCCCGTACTTGAGATCGAAGGGAATAGTCCAATTTACACATGGGCCGAAGGTGCCAAGTTTCCTCTCATGTGCGAATTTTTTGAGACCAAGACAGGGACGACCTTCCTAAGGCTCGAGTACGATACGAGTCTCCTGTCCCAGCAGGATGCCATGGCAATCTCGAGGCGCATCACACAGGCAATCTCATTGTTGACTACCAACGCCAGTCTCAAAAGTATTAGAGCCACGTTGAGAGAGACGGCATCTCCGACGGAAGGGGGCTCGGGTGGTTTCTTAGACGAGACTGAAAATCTATTTATGGGAAGAATCTTCGACCTCTGAAATTTCTGCGCGAAAGTCTCATGAAGGCGTTCATCGAAGCAAGAAACCAAATGTTGCAATTTTATCGTCTATTTCTCAATACTAAGACTTCTCATGTGTGTATTTCTGTCTCCTCATCAGCTTTGCCTGCTGTCGTCGTTGAATTGCTCCCAATACCCCTACCGCCAAGCCCAATGGATGTTGGTATGCTGCGAGAAAAGGATCAAGCCTGTGGGTGCTATAATGCTTGATTCTCATGAGTTGCACATAAATGGAGGTGCGACAGTCTCTGCTCGAGGTCTCTCAACGAGTGCCGCACTATCTCCATATCTACTTTCCCTTCCCGGACGACATCATTGCACGGACTGGATAGACTCTTCACCACGTCCAGTGTCCGATGGAGTTCTCTCGATATAATTGTCGCTCGCAGCGACCTCTGTTCGTCAGGATCGAGATTGAAGCATCCAAAATCAATATCAGGTAGGTTTTGCTGCCGACGACGAGCTGCACCATTCTGCCTCGAACCGAGGTGTCCTGCGCCACTCATGCTCTGACTTTGACTCTGACTATTGACACCAAGCTGGCAGGGGCGGATGGAAGATCGGCGGGAATGAGGATAGCAGTCTAAAAAGGTCCTTTCCAACAAGCCGACAACTTGCTGCACGCCGGCAACCACAATCGTCAGACTGCCGGGGCTTTCCCGAAAGCACACGCTCGAGATTACTTGGCTGACCTTGGTCATCGACTCTTTGTTGATGCGTAACACCTCATCAAGCGCCGTCGAGCAGTCACACATCTCCTCGACATATTCCAGGATTCCGGCACATGCCACGATGATTCTTCCTCGCTGGTTTGACTGGTTGCACAACGCGGAGAGCTGAAGAAAATCGGCCGAACTTACTCTCCTACTACTGCTCAGAGAACTGGTAGCTGAAGACTCCTTGCTGCTGCTGCCTGGGCGTCGCATAAACGGGCTATGGACTTTTTGAGCAGTCGGTGGTGGTGCAAATGTATTGTTCAAGTTGTTTAATTGTTCCGGACGTCTGTCGTTGTGGTACCTGGGAGAATAGTTTTCTCTGCCAAATGAGTTTTCTCTGCCAAATGAGATCTGGCTAACTGCTGCTGGGTTGATGTCCATCAGTTCGGGCTGTGCTGTAGGTTCGTAATTCATGGTATGGCCAGGGCCTTCGCCGAATATATCCAGGGATGAATCATCTATGAGGTCGGAAAATAGGTTCACGGTGCCAGCGTCGCGAGAGTCGTGGGTTTGCATCTGCTCCGTAGTGGACAAGTCTTGGCTGGAGATGTCGAAGTCGCCACCAAGTGACGGTAGGCTCATGGAGGACAGTAGTGTCCTGTCTGCATCTCTGGGGCTCCTGGTGTCGTATTGAATGTCAAAGCGGCTGCTTACTAAAGGGGACTGAGAGGGGTTGCTGCAATGCTGAGAAGTCTCCAGGCGCCCAGACTGTCCACGTCGACCACGCGTCTTTCCCACCATGGACTCAACATAGGTACATTCGTGGCCCAACTCACGACACCTGAGACATCCTGTTTTCTCCCCGGTGCAACGAACCTGTCCAAAACTCGATTAGCTTTCGCTGGAGTTGATGGTGAGAAGCATGGCGTTGGTTCGGGTGTAACGACCAGGGATATATGTCCAAGAAACCCCTTTTTCAACGGGGCAAGGCTTCCAACTTACTTTGGCAGCATGGCAGCTGTTACAAGCAGCCCGGAGTCTGCCAGGTCGTTTCGGAGGATTGTTGGTGCCTGAAATATGGTTACTATTGGAGTTAAATCAGCAAACACCTTGTATGTTAGTGATGGCGTGATAGACAGGGAGTCATCCGCCTCAATTCGAACATGGGCTCAGCCGGGCAAGCCACGATCCTCTCTAAGACCTTATTGGCAGTGAAAGTGCACGCACCTGTTTATTGAAGTAAAATTGTCTATAGAAGCCATGACTCTATTGAACTCGATGCTTTGAACGGAACAAGGTTCTTGGTCATCACAGAACCGCAGAAATGGGACAACGAAAAGGACACGAGGTCAAAGAACCCTCGCCTCTATTTACTTTACGCGCGTGTTCTTTGCTTCCAGTGGCTACATGTACCGTTTGTTTCCTTGTTGTAACTTTTCTGGAGTTGGGGCTCGCCCAGACATTAAACACTAAGCCCTGCGTTCTCATTGGACTGACGCGTGCAACAAGTTCGTGGTTGGAAGTTTAAGGTCCTCATTCAGGATTGGAATTCAAGACAGGGGCCCACCACTGACGAAGGAACGCTTATCAGACTAATACTGCGTTCCTTCCATTTAACGACTCAATAAGAATAACTATAAGAATGTCACTCAAGTACCAAGGCATTTATCAAAGGTCAACGCCGCTGCCTTGTCAACAAGCGAGCCTTAGCGCTCCTGGCCTCCTCACGAAGTCAAGTGCAAGCATTGGAAATGGAATACAGGTCTCAAAGAAGAAATGATTGACATTAATGGCTAGGGTCCTCGATGACGGAAATCCGCATACGGAGTATGCCGCTTCAAGCATGCAGGACGCAATTTTATGTTTCGTCGCAACGGTCCGGTCGGCGCCAAAGCTTCTTCCAATGTTTAAACTTTCAATGCCGGTAGACCGACACGGTCATTTTCCATGGTCAAACTAACAGGATGATCTCAAAGCCTGTTAACCGGCCGGTTCAAGCAAGGCCAGAAGAGCTTCTAGCCATGGAGACAGAGAGGAGAGAGACCAGTACTAATTGTCTGTCCTGCAGACCAATCTAGATTTCGAAAAGGCGTGCTTGAGCCGATTGTTCCTACAAGGACGAAAAATGCTACGATACGATATGAGCCTAGTGCTTTATGCTCTGGCTCTTCTTGCCTGTTTGTCATTGCTGCTACAAGCTCTCCATAACCATGGGCATATATTAGTGACGCGACTCCAGCATTTGGTTTCGAAAGGGATAGATGTAAGACTTGTCTCCCCAAGCCACCCCAGAGCTGCAAACCTCTAACACCATCCTTCTGGGCAGTATTTTCTGAGACAACAATATTCCGTCCTTCATCATCAGACAGGAAAGCCCATTCCAAGCTGTCCATGGAAATGGCCAAACGGTCAAGGCGACGTAGCCAAATTCCTAGAGGGGATAGAAAACAGTCAAGCCTGGGGCAAAAGCTATGGAGGATGCTACAGAATCTGGTCTGGTACTAGCCCAGAGATGTACGTATGACCACATGCTTTATTGTCTTCATGGTTTCCCTAAATGGCTACTAATCCGTCACGTCCTCTATGAATAGAGTCCTGTCAAAGCCCGAACACATTAAAGCCGCATTTCATGATTCAGACAGGCACCTGAAAGCAATCAACAACGACTCTGGATACCTCATGAGTCAGGTTCTGGGAAAATGCCTCGGCTTGATAAGTGGACAAGGGTACCGGAAGCTGCGAGCGGTCCTTGAACCGTCCTTCAACTATACTCAGTCCAACGAATACCTACATAGGATCCAGGAAAGAGCAAACGAATATTTTAAACAGCTGAAACTCGGCCAAAACGCTTGCAACTCCGATTTGCCTTCCACGGGGCCAAAGCTGATAGACCCGGTAAACGACTTCAAATTCCTTCCATTCTTGATCGTCGCCGACATACTCTACGGCAAATTATCCTCGGACATGGAACTCCAGCTTCTTTCCATGGCCCCCCTCCGAGAAAAACTCTTCCAGCATGTTATTGTCGGCGGCTTAGCCCGATTTGAAGTTTCAAAGTACTTGGCGACTGAGGCAAATCAGCTGCTGCACGCATTCCAGCAGCAGTGGATTTCGTTCAACGCACAGGCATATGAACGAACCATAAACCAGAATATACAGGACACAGTTATATCTAAGCTGTTCGAGGCTGCGAAAAGTGGACTAATCAGCTGGGATAACTGTCATCAGACCCTTGATGAGATGCTGTTCGCAAACCTCGACGTTACAATGGGCGCTCTGTCATGGAACCTTGTGTATTTAGCAGACAATGCCGCCGCTCAGAATGAACTACGGGCAGAAATTAATTCCAAAGCAGCGTCGACTCAGGATGGAAAGACTGCTCGAACGCACGGGCGGCAACTGAGAGATTATCTTCAGAGCTCAACAACTTTTCTTGCGGCCTGCATTTTGGAGTCGTCTCGTCTAAAGCCTTTGGCTGCATTTACGGTTCCCCAAGCAGCGCCTACAGACCGCATCATCAATGAATACAACGTCCCCGCGAGAACAAACCTCATCATCGACTCGTACGCTCTCAACATCAGAAATGAATACTGGGGCGAGGATCGGCATTCATACCGGCCGCGGCGATTTCTCGAATTTTCGCGATCGGACATCAGATACCGATACTGGCGATTCGGCTTCGGACCCCGTCAGTGTTTGGGGAAATATGTGGCTGACCTCATACTTCGGACTTTCTTAGCTTCACTCGTCAAGGATTTCGCCTTGAGCATGCCGAAAACCGAGTCTAGGGACTGGCAGCGAGATGGGGAGACATGGATAAACCATCCAAAGCTTAAATTAGAACTTGAAAGGCTCTAGAAACGGGCCGGAGGGAGGAAAGAGGACCAGCAAATCAATCCATATACAGCTATCGTCTTGCATGACATCAAACCCAGTAGTTCAAAGACTCAAAACAGGCCCGGCATCGCCTGATTTACTTTATCGCCAAGGCTGTTGTTCTTTTCATGCCGCCAATCACGCAGAAAATGGCAAATAGCCAAGCGGCTAGAGTAGAAGCGAACTACCATGTTGTTTTACAAGTCGAGAGAGGTGTGGGCCTGTGTGATTACAAAAAGCCTTCGGTAGTCGGGGCTTTGGAGTCGGGAGCCTCACGCGTCAAACTAACTTTGAGGACACGGCCCGAGGATTGCTCCATACTCTTCCACACCACCAATTGGGAATTGCCATCGACTATGATTTCCTTGGACTTTTCTTAGCCCGGGTCGGAGGAGGAGACAGAGTTTCTTGCGGCCCGGACAAGGTGCTGCCACGCAGGTGCACGAAGAAGCACGCAGCTGTCTTCCCCACGCTATTAGTGGAGTTTTCTATACCAAGACTTTTCGGCGCGTGAATACAGGGCCAGGAGCTCCCAGTGGCGGTTAAGGTGCGTTAATTGAAATCCTTTCCTTTCCAAAGATGGAGGGTCTAATCGAATGCTATGATACCAACGCGAGCATGTCGAAGCAGAAGGTCAGTCTCTCCCCCCCGAAGAACCTTCCGTTACGCCGGGATTCGAATGGCAGGCCGAGTACAGAAACCCGGATTCATGATCCTCTAATTAGACATGAGATTTCGATTTCCGTAAGTGACCGCTCGTAACTGTCGGAATTCTCGCTTGTGGCTGGACTAGATAGGTCCGCTTAAATGTCCTCGCATCTCAATAGTTGTACGGAGTAGTCATGCTCTCAACAAGGTCCTCATTTCTTCAGGGAAAGGGGTTTAAAATTTCACTAGCAGTTGCTTGGTACTACTGAGGCCTTTCACTCCCCCCCCCCCCTGGTTATATCTCCAGGGTCGCATCTTGGATGCTTCGTATCCTTTCTTTGAACCTGATCGATCAACTTCACATTTTTTTTCACACAGCCAAAGAATTCAATACCGTTAATGGGCGAATCCCAGGACATTACAATGCCGTCTTCAGGCGAAAAGGCGTCAGACCTGCCACAAACCCCAACCGAGAACGCGAAATCTCCCAGCACCTTTGCGCGAGAAGAGACCTTGGCTGATCATGGTGCGAGTGACGACAAGTCTCCTGGTGTTCTACGCATCGAAGCCATTGCCGGCAGCCTTACTCGTACCACGACCACGATTATTTTCCTCGGCATCTTCATCATTGGTTACGCATACGGACTGGATGCGGTTACCCGTAATGTCTATCAGAGTTATGCAACAGCGAGCTATAATAATCACTCCTTGCTATCAACCGTCAACGTCCTTCGCACCGTATTCTCTGCCGCTGCTCAGTTCACCGCCGCAAAGCTGGCGGATGGATTTGGGCGCATTGAGGTCATTGGCCTGTCAATGATCTTGTATCTGTTGGGAACCATAGTCGAAGCGACCTCACAAAACGTCCAATCCTTCTGCGTGGGAGCCGTGCTGTATCAAGTGGGATTCACCGTCATTCAAACCCTGGTCAATGTCCTCATCGGCGATATCTCCTCAACCCGAATGCGGTTGTTTGCTGTGTATGTGCCCAACCTCCACTTTGCCATCACAACATGGGTTGCCGGGAACATCACCTCAGCAATCCTCAAGAACACTACATGGCAGTGGGGTGTCGGCATGTGGTGTATCATTTTCACAGTGTGCTCGATCCCGCTGCTATCGACTCTCTTGTACGCCGATCGTCGAGCTAAACGACAGTCACCACTCCGACAGCGAGCCAAGAGGATATCCATGGGGAAAATGTTCTGGCAGCTCGACGTGCCCGGGCTAATCCTCCTGATCGGAATCTTCGCTCTCATTCTGACTCCCTTCACCATCGCTGGCGGCGTCAAAACTCAGTGGAAGACCGCACACGTCATTGCTCCCTTGGTCATCGGCATCCTATGCATTCCGGCGTTCGGCTTCTGGCAACTTCGCGCTCCACATCCGCTTATACCCTTCGAATACATGAAAGACCGAGCTGTCTGGAGTCCGATGGCCATGGCAATCGTCATCAATTTTGCCTATGCTATGCAGGGTGACTTCTTGTACACAGTGCTCATCGTCGCTTTTGACTTCTCCGTCACAGCGGCGACGAGGATCTCGAGTTTGTACTTGTTCACCTCCTTCGTCACAGGACCCATATGTGGAGTTGTCGTTTACTATTTCCGCCACATGAAGTATCTCATTGTCTCCGGAACGGTCCTGTGGATGGTTGCATTTGGACTCCTTATCCGATACCGCGGTGGATCCGCCTCTTCGGCCCAGTCAGGCCTCATCGGCGCACAGGTACTTTTGGGTATTGCCGGAGGCATGTTTCCTTATGCAGCACTGGCGTCTCTGCAGGTCGTTCTGAAACATGAGCAGCTTGCTGTCATGACTGGTCTTTTCCTAGCCTGCCACAGTATTGGGGGTGCCTTGGGGAATAGTGTTTCGGGCGCCATTTGGACCCAAGTCCTGCCTTCGACCCTCGCTTCGCATCTCTCTTTCCAGTCCAACGCTACGTTGGCCTATACTATTTACGCCGATCCCTTCACCGCCGCTGCGCAGTATCCATTCGGCACAGAAATCAGAGATGCTGTAGTGTCGAGTTACCAGCACGTTCAACTTATGTTGTGTGTGACCGGGTTCTGCCTTTGCATTCCATTGATTGGCCTCGCATTGCTTTTCAGAAACCCTAAGCTGAACGACGCTCAGAATCTAGTTGAAGACACTAATGGGACGGGCTCAGACACCGATCGTAAGACCTCGAACTAGGTTCCATTCACATTGTCCTGGTGAGACTTGAAAGCCAGGTCCCTAGGAAGAATGCCTATGGTCGGTGAAACAGATCTATGGAGAATAAGAAGAGAGGTCTTGAGAGGAAGGCATTGAATCCAAATATAAATCGAGTACCAGTCGATTCCAGCTAGTTCAATAAGTAGATAGCAGTCGAGGACATAATAATGATTCCCCTCCTCCATTTATCGGCCAGATGGTCACAAGCAGCATCAAATAGATTGTGTCGTTTCGGTACAACATTTATAGATCCAAAACTCTCTTCTACCAGGCCTTTCTAAATGACCAACCAAGACCACCTTTCTTGATCTCAGACCCAAGTTTGGGCATCACACTGAGGGAGCGCGCACAAGGAGCATCGTCGGCAGTGAGATCCCAGCTTGTCACAGATTTTAAAAATGCAATTTGTACTTGACAAGTTGCACGGTTCTCAAGATTTATATTTAAATTCTTCCCATAAGCCACTCAGACTCCGCTTCCTAAACGATGACTACCTATCTCCTGCAATTTATACTTCTCAATCTTGCCACTCGCTGTCAACGGCAAGCTGGAAACCCAGAATAAGTATCTCGGGACAAGCATCCTGCTCAGTCGTTGGCGAACCCACGATCGGATGTCTTCAGATCTCAGGACGATTGACGACGCCGCGGTTTCGCTTTGAGTTTTCTCTTCTCGCAGATCCGAGTCGTAAGCTCGGTCTCGCTCTTCCACCACCAACTCCACTCCCTGTCGAACAACCAGGAAAGCCGCGACAGCCTCTCCATACCTTGCATCGAACAGCCCGACCACACTCACATTGATGATGTTCTCGTGTTGCAGAAGGCAGTCCTCAATCTCAGCAGGATAGATATTCTCTCCTCCGCGGATAATAATGTCCTTGATACGACCTGTGATTTTGATAGTGCCGTCATGTTCAATCAAAGCCTCATCACCAGAGCGCAGCCACACCGACCGGTGTTGCGGAGCATGCTCTAGACCCGACGCCTCATCCCTCGATAGATCCTTGCCCTTCGAAAAAACCAAAGTTTGCGCCGTATCTGCCTCTGCGCGCCAGTAGCCTTTCATCACCGAGTACCCGGCGACTTGCAATTCGCCCTTCTCACCTCGGTGTAATGTTCGGCTGGGATCATCTCGTGCCACAATTCGAATTGACGTGTGTGGCAGCACTTGCCCGACGGATTTCAACCTCCTCTCTAGTGGATCCGAAATTTGAGTCTGTGAGACAATTGGAGATGCCTCGGTCAGTCCATAGCAATTCGTCAGCCCCGACAGATTCATCTTTTCATGGAGTTGTAGCCTTAGTGCTGGGGGAATGGGACTGCCTCCAATGATTCCTGTTCGCAGATGACTGAAGCTCGATCTGTTCGTAAATCTGTGGATATTTAGTACCTGAGAGAGAAGCTGGAAAAGAAAAGCCTTCAACGGGCTACCTACCCTCGGGAAATGAGGTCAAGCTCTGCGAGGAACATGGTCGGCACACCATAAATGGCAGTAGCTCTATTGTTTACTATGGATTTCAAGGTGGCTTCAGCGTTGAAGCTCTCTGATGGAAGTAACAAGGCGGCACCTGCCTAAGTCAGAACCCAGTCTACACTCTTGTCGAATGCACTTACCGTGGACCATAGCCGTCAATACGCCTAGGACGAGGCCAAAACAGTGATACAGTGGCGGTGGACAGCATATGATATCGCGTTCAGTTAGCTCCATCCCTTGACCAACGAAGAAACCGTTGTTCAAGATGTTGCGATGGGTCAGGCATGCTGCCTTCGGCGCCGAAGTTGTCCCTGAGGTAAACTGGATACTAACAACATCATCTGTGTTCAAATGATCCCGGGGCTTGAATCGTTGGCCTTGGTATTCACTTATCAAGACTTGATAGTCCACGGTAATGGGACGTTTAGTAGCATTGAAACGACCATCTGAGTTGTCCACGAGTAAAATGTGCTGCAGCGAGGGAACCGCGGATGAAGCATGATCTTTGTGCGACGCCCCACAGACGTCATTCAACAGCTCGGTTGTGGGTTGTGGTTCCTTGTACGGAAGTGTGATTTCTGTGCTGACCACAAAGCAGCGTACTGAGATGTGATTCAACGCCGAAACGGTTTGTCTGGGTCGATATGCAGGATTTAAGGGTACCAGAATAGCTCCAATCTTAAAACAGGCGTAGACAATCTGGTGGAAATGTTAGATGATGGTAAGATGGATTCTGACATAGTTGAACTTGCCACCCCGTATTCAATGGAATTGCCCAAACTAGCAGCAACCCGGTCGGCTGCCTGGATTCCCAAGTTGACCAATCCTGTGGCTAAGGCATCACTTTGCTCATCTAGCTGTTGATATGTGACCTCTCTAGAAGCGTCCTTGAACGCGATACGGTTGGGGAAGCGTTTGACAATTGTGGCAAATGTCTTTCCCACCGTTTCTTCTATGAGGGGTATCTGTATAAGATTTAGATTAGCTGCCGTAGACCTGGCTTTAATTTGTGACGAACCGTAGTTGGGCCATCAACCTGGGCGATAAGAGCGTCGTGGTTCTCGCGTTGGATCATGTTATTGTATGGACCACTACATCAAATGGACTACTGTGAGTTATCTTTTTGGGCATTCTGTGAGGACCTGTTAATATCGTCCTAGGTGGAGAATTGGCAAGGCCGCCGAAAAGGAAAGGCAGGCCGGTCCGGTCGCCGAAATTCCGGTACAGAACTCCACCGAGCCAATCGCCCGTGGAGCAAGAGATACCCAATGCAGCTACGTTGAGATTCAGACATGGAATGCAGGTAAGTATCCTACTGAGGACATGCATTATATCTAAATCTTGACGTGTGAGGTGACTATTGACAGACAAAGGGAACTATAGGCAGCAAATCAGCATCCAATCTTTACTCCGAACAGATATGGCGCCCTTCCTGGACATCCCTGACCATATTCAGAAAACGATCACGGAAACCAAAGTGCAGTACCGACGGATGGGCGGACTGGTGGTGTCAAATCCCATCATGGGATGCATGGGAATTGGCAATTCACAGTGGTGGGATTGGGTATTAGAGGAAGACGAGGTAAATGCACTTACAATCCTCATGACATACATTCTTTTACTAATAATGAATCGTACGGGTAGGCGCTTCCCCTTCTCAAAGCTGCATTCGATCAAGGAATCAACACGGTCAGTGTTTATTCGCATATTTCGCACTGTTTTCTCTCCATCAATGCTGACTGCCTGAGCAGTGGGATACAGCGAATGTCTACTCCAACGGCCGATCGGAAGAGTTGATCGGTCTAGCCCTACGAAAATATGAGATCCCCCGGCGAAAGGTCGTCATTATGACCAAGGTTGGGCGAATTATGGCGGATGATGGTAACAAGAACGAGGTAGTGGCATTCATGAATACCTTGGGGACATCGTCCAAGGATTACGTGAATCAAGGAGGTACTTCCGCCTCACACCTAGCCTTGGCCATAGAATACTATGTATTTACACCATCAAGGTCTCTCCAGAAAAGCCATCTTTCACGAGGTCAACGAGTCTCTCCGACGCCTGGGAACAGACTATATCGATGTTCTCCAAATCCACCGGTTCGACAAAGATGTTCCCCCCGAAGAGACAATGCGAGCTCTTCACGACCTCGTCGTCATGGGCAAAGTGCATTATCTTGGGGCAAGCTCTATGTGGGCTCACGAACTGGCACAACTCCAATATACGGCCGAGCGAAACGGCTGGTCCAAGATCATCTGTATGCAGAACCACTACAACTTACTATACCGTGAAGAAGAGAGGGAGATGATCAAGTTCTGCCATCGAAATGGGATTGGCCTCATACCGGTTTGTGCCATTCCAGTCCATTCCCTATCCCTTTGAATTAAGATTCTGATGGGAGATCTGTAATTGCTATTTAGTGGGCTCCCCTGGCGTCCGGCCACCTTAGTTGCCCCTGTGAGCAATACGGCCAGACAAGGCGCAGCGCTTCGGATCGGAAGAACCCACGGTTTTCCTACGGTCAGCACCCTCAAGATCGCGAGATCATCGCTCGGGTGGCAGATGTGGCGGCGTGTCGTGGATGGAGCATGACTGATGTGTCACTTGCATGGCTCAACAAGCGTGTTACGGCACCGGTGATCGGTTTCACAAGTATCAAGCGCATCGACGAGGCTCTGGCGGCGCAGAATAAATCGTTGACAGATGCAGAGGAAGCCCTTCTAGAAGAGCCGTATTACCCAAAGCCAGTTGAAGGTCATGTTTGATACGAAATACATAAAATTATGCAACCGATCTTTAGTTGGGGAAGTTTCCGCGACTCCGAAGCCAAGTGGAAGCATTTATTTACTGTTCAGCAGAAGCAATTCCCCCTCTGCAACTAATAAAGAGAAAGCTAAGAATACAAATTCGTATGAGCTCTCGCTCCCCCCCTCTTTGCAGCATCCTGCTCTCGCTCTTGACTGTCTGATCTTGCGCTTATCAAGATGACAGATTTGTCATTTCCCTGGTTGGACTGTTGTGATGGCAATACTTGATGCGGCACGTGTTTGCAAACAGGGTTGGCCGAGCGAAGGTGGAGCGGAGCAAGTGGATAAATCGTCCGGACCTTTCAGCGGGCCGACGCCACATTGAAAGCCGTCGACTTCCCGGGGAAAGACCCGGGGAGGTCTCTCTCCAATTCGGCAGGGGCACCAGCATGTTGTGGATAACTTGTGAAGATCTTTCAAAGGCTTTCCACAACTATCCTAGTTAGTTGGCATGCATGCGACATTGAGGGACAGGGGGATAACACACATTGGTCCTGGCAACTGATGTCATCGATTGATTGGCCTGAGGCCCATTATAGGTAAATACTTGTAGAGTAGGACCCAGGCGTGAAGGTATAAAGACGGATTAAATTAAAACAGCAAGTCCGATTCGTTGACATACGACTTGATGCATTGCGGCTCTCGCGGTAGGCTTCAACATGGTTTCTGCGGTTCACGTCATTGCTGCTGTCGGGTTCATTACTTTTCTGGCTGGTCTGGTATACTTGACTTCTAGGCACGACCAGAAAGAGCCGCCTTTGATACCCGGGCTCCCAATACTGGGACACTTGGTAGGGATTTTGCGGCATGGAACTTCCTTCCCGGAATTGATGAGGTGAAGATAGAAATCAAACTATTCAACGAGATGTTCGATTCACTAATGTCTACGACAGCATTCGAACAAACCACCTACCAATATACACCATCCATGTCGTCGGCCAAAGAATCTATACCATCGGATCTCCTAAATTGGCCAGCATCCTCAGCCGCAAACAAAAGCACTTGGACACGGAAACACAGTTTCTCATCACCGTATTCAGGAACATGCTCGGCGTTGGCCAAGCAGACATGGACTTGGTCCTCTCGATGCCCAAGCCAGGCGAGAAGGGCGTGCGCACCCCGTTCAGGGAGAAGATGCGTTCGACAGAGCACCAGATCCTGGCTCCGGGAGAGTCCATGGAGAATCTGTTTAGCTCGATGATGGGCGAAGTCGTCAAGAGACTTGACGAAATGCCAAGAGAGCGTGAAACGAAAGTAGGATTGGAGCAGTGGCTACAAGAAATTTTCACGGCGGCGGCGGGGAGGGCGTTGTACGGGAAGAATAGCCCATTCGATAGGGACCCTAGTCTTGTGGATGACTTTTGGTAAGAGGTCTTCAATTTTGCTGCGTTGTTTTGAGAGGAACCACCACTCACCGCCAATCGTAGGTTATACGACTCCAAGATGACAGCCTTCCTCCTGAATTTCTTCCCGAGACAAGTGGTGCCGGAAGCATTCAAGGCCCGGGAGAGAATCGTCGACGGGTTCAAAAACTACCACGGCAGTGGCGAAGACGAGAACATGTCGGAACTTATCCGTCGCCGTCTGGAGATTTGCCACCAACACGGCTGTTCGGAAGACTACCTAGGCCGGTCAGAGGTCGAACTCCTCAACGGTCTACTCAGCAACATGATCCCGACGTTGTTTTGGATGCTGACACACATCACGATGGGGTCGTTGAGCGACCAAATCGACGACGAAATCTCACGCATCGTCCAGACCAAAGGCAACAACTTGGCCGTGGACATCAGTCAAGTCCGCGAAAAATGCCCTCTTCTGGTCGCGACCTACCTTGAAGTCCTGCGCCTCTACGCCTCGGCAGCACGTGCATATCCAGTCCTTGAAGACTTCATGCTGACAGATGAATACCTCCTGAAAAAAGGCAGCATTGTCACAATCCCAGCCGAGGTCCTGCACAAGAGTCCACGGAACTGGGGAGCTGACGTGCTGGAGTTCCGTACCGATCGCTGGTTGAAGTCAGGAGCTGCTTCTGGCGGTCGTAACCCGACCGCCCACCCCACCGCCTGGGCTCCCTTCGGGGGTGGGAGTTCCATCTGCCCCGGTCGACACTTTGTGTTCGATGTGATCCTTGCCACGACTATCGTTGTGTGCCGTCGCTTTAAGCTAGAGACGGTGACCGAAGGGCAGAAACTGCCGGAGAGGAAGATGAAGATCATGTCAGGGGTGAGGGTTCCGGCCCAGGATCTTGATGTTGTTCTGCGACGGCGGAGACGGGAGGAAGAAACTGCTGGTTGGTCATTTGTTAAGAATAGGGGCTGAACAGAACATCCCTGTACCTTTGGCTCTGAAACTGCAGCGTGCTAAGTAGGGTGCTGTTGGCATTGGCGCCGCAGATCCGTAAGCAGCCCATCTATTCTAATTAGTGATACATGCATACAGGCTATGAGTAATAATATCTGGGTATTCTTAATACTGTTGTTATCCTCAATTGGCCAAGAGCACCACTAGTATTATTGACGAGGCCGAGGTCAACATCCATGCACAGATTCCAACAACTACTTAGCAAAGTACCCCGTACTTGGCACTTTTGCGGGCCGTCGGTCGTCTTCGGCGGCCGATGCTGTGTGCCTGGCAACGAGATGATCAATCTCGCGAACATTGAAAAGGGAAACCAGATACACCAGTTGAACGGCTCAATTCTATTGCATCACCTGTACATTGGTTCGGTCCATTTTTTTCCACAGACGCCCCAAAACATCACAAAAAGAGACCATGACATTCTCCGTGCTGATCCAGTCACTGGCCCTGGAGGTCGCCTTGACAGCGTCAGTGCTATGCTTCACACCCGGGAACTCATTCCTCCGGCTCGTATCGTTCCCGGCCGTGGGAGTCTTGACATACCACAGCTGCCTGGCGCTCGACTTCTTCAACGGTAACCAGCTCTTCAACCCGCTCACTGCGGGCTTCATATTAGGCTTCGCGATCCATTTCTTCCACCTTTTGTGCGTGGCGCGAATCGACGACACCGACATCCGGCGTGAAATCTGCCTCAAGACCAAGCAGAAAGACCATTCGGTCACCTTACGCCAGCGTCTGTTATTCACGCTGTATCTGATGTCGACCCTGCGGGGCATCGACACGACGTATCAAGTCAAGGGACTGCGATTTCCATCAAACAAGACATCTTCATCACGACTCCGCTTTGTCATCTACAACCTCATCGTTATAGTGGGACAGTATCTCGCCATGGACCTCATGACGAGCCAATCGCAGTCGGACGAGGACAAGCTCCGTCTGTTCGGCCCCGGGAGGGAACATCTCATCTTTCGACAGCACGGATTGCCCCCGCCGACCGGTGAAGAGGTCGGAGTGCATCTTTTCGTCGCCATGTCGGGCTGGGGCCCCGTGGGGAAATGGTTCATCGACATCGATTACAGGGTGGTTTCATTGCTTTCGGTCACCCTGGGGATCAGTGCGCCTGATCAGTGGCCGGCGCTGTTTGGTTCTATTACGGAAACGTACACACTGAGGGGCTTCTGGGGGTGAGTGAAAAATTCGCCCTATGTTGTTTTCGTTCACAATGGCTAACTGTAGGGGGGGGGGGGACTAGACGGTCCTGGCACCAGCTCTTCCGATGGCCATTCCAAGGCATAACCGCATTTCTTTCCCGGGATCTCCTTCGCCTACCTCGTAACTCACTCATCGAACGATACACAAACATCTTCATCGTCTTTGCCATCTCGGCCGCTATGCATATGGCCATTGACGCGAGAGGGGGGACTGGACCCGATCGAACCGGTGCCCTCCCTTGCTTTCTGTTGCAGCCTGTCGGAATCATGCTGGAGGATGCCGTCCAGGCCGTCTACCGGCGCATTCGCGGAGGGTCGCCGCAACCATCGACAGTCTGGACCAAACTCGTCGGATATATCTGGGTTTGGGGTTTCTTGACCATGGTGGCTCCAATGTACAACTTCCCCTTGTTCCGGTACCAGGATCCGGCGAAAATTGGTGTGCCATTTTCTGTAGTTGGATACCTGCGTACCTATTTGGAAGGATGAGAGGAAGTTCAAAGCACACGGCGAGGAACAAGTCTATCATTTGGTACATCTTCGTGAACTGGTAAGAAGATGACGACGCCGAACCAGTTTAGACCTTGTCTTTGAAGATAACCTGCCGGCTGGCTTGGCTCAGATCATGCGGACACAACATTGCTGGACATCAATGAGAATGAAAGAGAATGCAATTTCAGTCAAGACCGGTAGTAAAAGGGTGGGGTAATGACCGAATAGATTTCTAGGAATGGCTGCTTGAGCATTCTCGAAAGTGCTATAATCGAGAAATGGGGGCAAAATAAAAGGAGACCGATTAGTGGTTTCTGCCGAAGCTATGAGGACGTGGAGTACTGGCAATTTCATCATCATCCAACTGATATCAATTGGCAGCTAAATATAGACCGCTGTTGGTCTTCATATTGAAATATATATTTTTAACTCGCATGTCCTGTCAGCTCGATCACAGAGCCGTGCTCTGTGTTACACCCCTAGTGAAAAAACCGGAGATCTGAAGCCGATTGCCAGACAGAGTCAGTTCAAAAGGCTTCTCAATTAAGATGTACTCAAAATCCTTGCCGATCCCGGCATCCACGTACAACTGACGCATCTCGGCCTCACTGAATCCGTGCTTATTGATCGTCTCCAGCACCTTAGCATGTTCGGGAAGAAGATCCAGGTCAAGCTCGGGCCTGGTTGAGGAGGGAACCCTGTCCAACACGACACAGGCTCCTCCGGGCTTGAGAGTTTTCGCCAGTCGCTGGAGCAGCAACGCCGGGTCGGAGACGTGGTGGAGTGCCATACTCACGATGACGACGTCGAACCCAACGAGTTCGGGTTGTTCCTGGTCAGAAGCTGGTTCGCCCAGCAGATCGTACTGGCGTGCGAACATTCGCTCAGGGCCGAGCCCCATTTCCTGGGCACATTTGTTGTATTCGGCCACCATGTTCGAGGACAGATCAAGGCCGACGGCTTGGCTCACAGAATGGACCAGCGCCTGTGGTGCACTTTGGTTAGCAGAGGTGTGAGAAAAGAGATACAAGTCCAAAAACCCCAACTCACTTTGGAGACCGTTCCTGCACCACACGCATAATCGAGGAGTCGAACATCGCTCTTTTTCGGCTCGTCGGTGGTGTCGCCGTCGACCAATTTACTACTGATCCACGATCGGCGGGTCTGCAATTCGGTGACCACCGCTTGGATCAGGGCACTGAAATCATTCTGGTGATGTGAAGCGTGTTTACTGAAGTGGTGTGTCCCGTTAGGCTCCGTTTATGAGACTTTATTCAACGGAAGAAAGGGATTCTTACTCGAAGTGTTCACGATTTTTGGTCGTTATGTCACTCATGGCTGTATCCTTGCCGGCCCACGAGAAGGAGTCCAAGTAGATTCTCTGATGCAATGTGGGCTGCTTGTTTCCTAAGAATCTACCGTCGAGAATATATTTACCAGCGTGCGGTTGTTCATTTGCGATTCTCCTGTGATGATACTAAGTATTTGACTCCATAGTTGAAAGTCTCCGTGCATTGGCATGCCAGTCCTGGTGCAAAAGTCTCCGAGCCGGAGAAGCGAACAATATACTTCGTGCTATCAACGCGTTTGGTAGCAGCGGGCCGGTCGGCTGCATCAACACCAATCAAGTCGCCGCCTGCCGCACACATCGCCTTGACCAGGGAGGTCCTCATTTAGAAAGGTCCTCAGCCCGACATTTTCTTACTTTTCATTGACATCGGGGTTTATAATTGACATTCGCGTTTGGCGTCTCCAGGTACTGACCGAGGTTCGGCATCCACCAGGGCCTATCACGTCTACAGCATCAGTCATGTCGCAGCAAGATATATCGCACCATCCTCTTTGGGCCTTTCGTGGTCACAACATGCCATAATCTACTTGATTCCACTGCCAGAGAACACCAGAACCATGTCGGAAAAGCATGGAGAATACCCGCGCAAGATCTACGCCGATGGAATGTACCACAAAACCCGGCCCGCCATAACGACAGACCCCAGGCATCTCGAGGAGCAAGCCAGGAAAGCCATGGGCTCGAAGGAGTTCAATTATATTGCTGGGGGTGCTGGAGAGAAGGCGACGATGGACAGTAATCGATTGGCTTTCCGCCAATGGAAAGTGTAAGTGAGACACGTGAGGTTTGATTCATGGTTGTTTTGATTCTTGGTCGAAATGGAGGCATGACCAATATGTTTCCCGCAGAGGCAACGTCGCTAACTGATTGATAGGATCCCAAGGATGCTTAAGTCTGTCAGTTGACGCGCTTTTCAATGTAGAAGCAACACCACACTGACATGAATGGATGTCTCTCGGGATCCAGTCCAAAGTCGACATCTCAGTCAAACTATTTGGCCGGAAGTTTTCGTCTCCTGTGCTCATGGCTCCTATTGGTGTACAGTCGATTGCTCACGAGGAGAAAGAACCTGGATTGGCTCAAATTTGTGCCACCATGAACGTCCCGTACATCATGAGCTCAGCCAGCTGTAGTTCGTTCGAAGAAGTCGCGGCGGCAAGTCAAGACGGTCCAAGATGGTTCCAACTGTACTGGCCGAATGATGATGAGGTGACTCTGTCATTATTGCAGAGAGCCAGAGAAAATGGTTTCGAAGCTCTTGTGGTCACGTTAGATACCTGGTCAATAGCATGGTCAGTGAGATCCCGTCTGTTCGGTTACATTTCGTCGGCAAGCCCTCGAGGAATTGAATGCTGACTATCGTAGGCGACCAGCCGATCTGGATACGGGATATTTACCATTTCTTACAGGCGTAGGAACCGAATTCGGACTGTCGGACCCTGTCTTCCAAGCCAAATATCAAGCCGAAACAGGCCTCAAAGTCGAGGACGACATCCCGGCGGCATCGAGAGAGTGGCTCAGCTGCATCGTAGGTCAGAATCACACCTGGGAGGATATAGCATTCCTCCGAAAGAACTGGGAGGGTCCACTCCTTCTCAAGGGCATCCAACACGTCGAGGATGCAAAATCGGCTCTCAGATGCGGATGTGATGGGATTGTCGTTTCAAACCATGGAGGTATGCAGTTACATGCTCTACGGTCACTGCCCGAGTCCCGCTAACTGATGATTCTTTGTTCCCCCCCTTAGGCCGGCAGCTAGATGGAGCTATCGGGTCCCTGGAGGTTCTTCCTGAGATCGCCGAGGCAGTGGGATCGGAGATGACGGTTCTGTTTGACTCGGGCATTCGCACGGGTGTCGACATTGTCAAGGCACTCGCTCTCGGTGCAAAGGCAGTTCTCGTGGGCAGACCTGTCCTTTATGGCTACGCCATTAATGGCAAGGAAGGGGCAAAGGCCGTCCTGGAGCACTTGCTGGCCGATGTCTACCTCAGTATGGCCATAGCTGGGTTGCCTTCGATCGGCGACTGCACCCGCGACATTGTTCGGAAAGTGCAATATGGAGGTGACTTGAAGGCCATGTTGTAAGAGACTGAGACTCACCGGCCATTCAGCCGGCAGGGACTAGACGGCTGGCTCCCTTCATCAACCTTGGCCCAGTTCAACGCAAAGTCAAGAATCAAGATCCAGGGAGCGAAAAGAACCGGTGGTTGAGAACTGAGACAGATGTTCTCAGAGTGCCGGTTTACTTTGCTCAAGTCTATTTCGAAACAGGGTGGATATGTCAAAGAACTCGCCATTTACACCTCTCGTTCTATATGGTACACAATACTACTTGAAGAATTCCTAATGGGATAGCCTGATCCGAAACACAGGCCGCCTTTGGCATGCCATTCAGTTCCCAAGTCAATGCTAGTGCCCTTTTCCAACCGTGCTAGCCCCTATTGACACAGTATGGGACCCCTTTATTTCTCACCTTTCCATCCCGCTCCGTTCATACATGTCCGTAGTCAAGAGAAGTTGTTGGTCAGGGACCTTGGATTTAGAGTGGTATCAGTTATTTGCAAGCGCAAACACGTGAACAATTTGCAACAATCACAATTTTCGTCAATTTTGAGAGCCGTCTTTGTTGCGAGTATGGTTGTGATGATCGACGGCAATCCTTTGCACGTAGCCAAGCGTAGCGTCGATACGAATTAAAAGACGGACTCTAAGCCTTGACGGCCCTCGTGCGCCGGCGGGCGTTGACCATCATCTCGTACAAGACGTCCTTGAAAGCGAACAGGAATGCCGCTGTCAGGACACTCTGGCTGACTTTGGGCACAATTCCTTTGGATTTGTTAGTTAACGCGGTCAAGAAAAGATGACAAGAAGCATACCCTTGTAGAGTCCACTCCAGCCCTCCTCTCGGACAATCTTCTTCAAACTCTTCGACATGCCCTCCACCGGAGCATCTTTCGTGGCGACGTGCGCTCTCGACTTGACTGTGATGTAAGGGTATGTAATGGTTGTAGCCAACAACTTGCCAATGGCACCGAGGTAGAACGCGTCCCGAGGTCCCACCTTCCGTTTTTTCTCTAGGACATTCTTCAACTGCTCGTAGAATGTGTACTGCAGAATTGGGTTAATGACGAGGACCAATGCAGGAAGAACCCCAGCGAAAAGAGACGTAGGTCCCTCGTTCTTGAGCAGGCTCAAGAGAGTCCCAATGGTGCTGGGTTTCTTAGAAGTTTTCTTCTCCCCTCCAGGTAGTTCTCCTTCCGCAGTGTCATTCTTGTGCGCCGTAATCCTTGTGTTGATAACCCAAATCGGGTTGGTGAGAAGGACGGTGGCTGACCCCGCGATTGCGCCTGCGATCATGCTTTCCACCGTCGTGAGTTTCTTACTGGCTCGACCAGCTTTCAAGGCCGCCTTTTCAAAAAAAGACCTGGTCCATTCGTACCAGTAGTAGTAGACGAAGTTGGTCACCGAGACGCCGAACAGGGCGCTCTCGAGCCCGGCGTAGAGGCCACTGACGCCTTCTCGGTTGATGATGTGTCGGACCGCAGCCAGCGTCGAGGTGTCGGCGCGCTTGGATTCGACCTGGGCGCGCGTCGAGAGGGTGATCAGGGGATATGTGAGGGTCATGGCGAGGAGGCCGCCGCCCGCGCCGGCCAAAGCATGAGCAATGTTGTCGCTTTGTTGCGCAGCCGAGATGGTGGGGGCGGGGGGGTTGCTAGGACGGGAGGCTGGATCGGAGGGTGCGACAGCGTTAGTCTGCGACATGATGGGCGAAAGCTAGGCCAAAGCTGGGCGAGATATGGAGGGGTTTGGTGAGCGGTAGGATGGTCGAGGAGAGAAGGTTCAAGGAGGGGAGTGGAAGAGAAGGGAGAGAGAGGAGAAAGGGTGTTGTCAGCATGCGGCCGTTCTTGTATGGGCCGGGTGTTGGCGCATGTGCTGGGTCAGGAGAAACTCGGGGGTTTGAGGTTGCGCTCGCTAGATTCGGGGGATGTTTTGACGTGTTCGGAGACGAGGCGATTCAATGTCAAGATGTCTTTGATGGTGCCAATGATGGGCTTCACTCTCCGTGGCTCTGTGGCTCTGTGGCTCACTGGATCTCTCACTCTCTCTGACTTGGTCAAATTCAACTCAACCTCGGCAGGTGGATCTTGGCACTACCGAGGTTGACCTTGGTGAGCACCCACGTGACACCCAATCAATACCCGCCTGCGCCGTCGTGCGCCCGAGAAATTTTCTTGAAATCTGTCCATTCTGGATATCCTATCCGTATTGCGAGAAAATAATCCATCACCTTCTTCCATTCCAGCTACTTAACCGCCACAGCATACCCGAGTCCGAACTCGGCCCGCGGTGGATTGCCGGTGCTGGCTGAATTTCTCCCCAGGATTCAAGTTTTGCCACACGTGACCCCACACGTGATCGCACCGTAGATATCTCGACATGTAATCAGGCACCGCCAGGTATCCCTTATTCCCCGTCGACCCTCTCCTCGTCAGATTCAAAATGCACCATCGCCATTGCCATTGCCTCTCGACGGCTTCCCGTCCCTCGTGCCATCTCTATCCTCTCTGAATACTCCCAAAACGAGACCCCTCACTGCGTTTTCCTTGCCGCTGCCCTGGAAATGGGAGCAGGGTTCTTGCCCTGGCGCTGTTGATACAGGATATAGCCAAAGTACGCTGCGCACAGGGTCCCGATGATGAAGATGTTGCCTGTCAAATGTCAGCACAGTCGGTAGGTCGCTGCCGCGTGGTACCACAACATACCGATGACAAAACCGAGAATACCTTCAGCCATGTTGAAGACACCCCGGAAGAGGCCAATGACGGCGCTGAACGCGCCTTCGAAGACGTGGTAAACCGTGGCGAAGATTCCTTGGACGATCTCCACAATGGATGACAGCAGGTTGCCAAAACCTTTTACGATGTCCGACATGCTGGCGGTGGGGTTTTAATTAGGACTGTTGGCGTATGTGAGGGTTGGAGCAAGCTAGGTTGGCTGGCAAAGAAGTCTTTTCTGAACAAGACTGACGACCAGGCTGGGGCTGGCGAGACTGATATAGACTACGGAGTGCTGGTTTGCTGTATGGGGACTCCTCCAGTGTGTTTCTTGCTGCCATTGCCCTGATGCTTGAGCCATGTGACGTCACGTTCTCCAGCCGCTCTGCGCCTGTGCGGCCACAATGAATGACATCTTTCCTGTTTCTGTGGCTGGGCTTGTAACTCTACTGGTCGCTAGTCACGAGGCAAACCCGTTGATATGATCATGTGGCGTTGATCGTCGGAGCCTTCTCCCTTGCAGTTGTATGGACGGAACTTGTCTGCGCGAGGAGAGACGAGAGACATCTCTTTGGATACGAAGAATTCATTCTGTCTGACAGTGCTGCGGACGGCAGCTTGGTGGAAAGCCAGGTCATATTTTTGTCAGTCGTAGGGTTTTCCAAATAGAGCCATACGGTAGAGCATATCTCCTTCCAGATGCAACTTCTGTTTTGATTCCGTATGAAAGAAATTTCGCCGTGTTAGACATTTCCAGCACCAAGTCAACAAGGCTTCAACCACCCTCTGACCCCGGATCCTCGTGACATGACCTCGTAGAGATGCCGTGCATTTTCCAATGACAGCTTCGCCCCGCGTCCATGCTCGAGACGAAATGGCCTTCTCAGTCATCCAGCCCTACCAATATGTGGCACTTCGACTGCCGTCGGACTCGATCAAAGTCGAACAAATGCTGCCGAACAAGTAGGTTTCCAACACACGCGCGAGCCCGCGCATCTGTGAGCCCAACAGATATCAGCCAACGGCTTTGGGAGCTGTCGCTGACTCTGTCACAAGCCACATCAATCTGGGGAAGTATGGGTCTTTCCGCACCAACCAGGTCATCGGCCGTCCGTACCATCTGACATTCGAGATCCTTGACCGGGCCGACTCGAGAGAGGGCAAGGAACTGAGGGTCGTTCCAGCCGCCGAGCTGCACGCCGCCATTCTCCTCGAGCAGGCCGAGACCGATGATGCCTCGACTCCCCGACCCGACGGGAACGGCACCGGGAACGACGTTGGGGGCCAGCCTCAGCCAACGGCCAAATCCAACGTCAACACCCACGACGATCCCGCCAACCAGAAACTCACCATGGCGGAAATCGAAGCGTTGAAACAAAACGATATGGGCAGCGGCCGAGAACTGATCGAAAAGATCATGCAGTCCCATTCCACGCTGGACCAAAAAACCGAATTTTCCCTCGCCAAGTACACGCTTCGCAAACACAAGAAGTACATGAGGCGGTTTTGCGTCTTGCCTCTCGACGTGCCCACGCTGACCGATTGGATGATGACCGAACGGGACTTTGCCAAAATCCTAGAGATGCGGAACGAGACGCTAGCCCTGGTGGGATGCTGGGCGAACATCCACGCCGACGGTCAAGCGCCCGCTGCTGCCCTTCCCCACCCCAACCCATCGTCGCGGTATCTCGTAGTCGACGACACAGGCGGCCTGATAGTGGCCGCGCTGGCTGAACGCATGGGGACCCTGCACCAGACCAACCTCCAAGCGGCCGAGGCGGCCGAAAGAACGGACGACGACAACAACAACGATGTCAAACCCAAACGACACCACAACCATCACCACCACCACCACCAACATCAACAGCGGCCGGTAGCCATGAGCGCGCAATCCAACTCGATCACGCTCGTGCACGCGAACCAACAGCCTAACATCGGCCTGTTACGCTACTTCAACTACGACTCCAACAACCCGACGCCATCACACCCGCTCTACACGAACCTGAAGACGTTGTCGTGGCTGCAGCTGCTCGAGCCCGAGTCGGACGGGACGTACCAAGAGCCCGAGGCGATGACGGCAGACGAGCTGGCCAAAGCAAAGTCCAACCGCCGGAGCGCCTACTACCGCAAAAGGCGGCGGTGGGAGCGGACCAAGTCGGTGGTGGACGAGGCGCGCGGCGGCGGCTTCGACGGCCTGGTGGTCGCGAGCTTCACAGACCTGACGTCGATCATGCGCCATCTAGTGCCGCTGCTTGCCGGCGGGAGTCAGGTCGTCGTCTACTCGCCGCACGTCGAGCCGCTGGTCGAGTTGGTCGACCACTACTCGACCGCCCGACGCACCGCCTTCCTCAGCACCCCCGAATCGCAGAGGCTGGTGCCGTCGCCCACGTTCCCCGTCGACCCAACCCTGCTGCTGGCGCCCATGGTCCAGACCGCCCGGGGTAGGATGTGGCAAGTTCTCCCCGGCCGCACTCACCCGTTGATGACGGGGCGGGGCGGTGCCGAAGGCTACGTCTTTGCCGCCACCCGCGTCTTACCCGCCCAGGGTAAGGTCCAGGCTAGAGGGAGACCGCCGCGGGCGAAAAAACTCAGGGCAGAGGAAATGGCCGAGACTGCCGTCGTTGGATTAGACCATGAGGTGCCGTCGTCGCCGCTGAAGAAGCAGAAGATGGATGTAGATGATGCGGTCGTCGCACCCGCAGGTCTAGCGGCGGCGGAAGACCCTACCTCGGTGGTCAAGGGACCTGAGGCACACGAGGACAATGTACAGGACGAGATGCAGACCGAGAACTAGACATGATAAAACCAAGCAGAAACCTCACGAAGCCACAAATGTCTTGATTGCAATTCAGCCCATTGCATCGCTGTTTTTTGGATCATGAATCTCATCACCTTCTCTCAGTGTATGGCCCAATCCCCCTCCCGAAGCACAAGACGACCAATCTATAAACTCTTGCCCATGAACTTCCTCTTCGTAAAGCTCAACCACCACTTACTCGGGCCGACACCACCCTCGTACAGCCTGGCATGCAGCCTGACGGCCAGCTCCTGGCGCACCTGACTCAGGTAACTCCTCAGGGCCTCGGCCTCGGTCCTATCCCTAGGAGCCTCGAACGCCTGATTCAGCGGGAAACCGGGTTCTCCGGGGAGGCTGAACTGTTCCAGGGCGCCGTTGATCAGAGCCTTCTCGGCGGTCTTGGAGTCCATGTGCGGCTTGACTTTGGTCAGGCAGTCCGAGACAAACAGAATGCCGTAGATCAGCATGCGGTCCGCGGGGCCTTTGATCTCGAAGTTGCGGAAGAAGGTGTTGGCGCGGAACAACGACAGGATCTCGTCGAGGCAGTCGTACGATTCCGAGTCCGGGTCGACGTCGATCGCGTTCACCCCGGCCGGGAGTGAGGGCAGCGTGTATGCCGGCCCGCGGGTCTTGGTGCGGAGGGGGAGGAGAGGAAAGGTGCCTGGAAGCGACGGGGCAGGACGGGTCAGTTTGTGGCTTTTTTCATGTCTCTTTTCTTGATTCCAACAATTCATCGGCCGTTCAGGACAAAGGCGGAGAGAGAGAGAGAGAGGCGGTGTATCGTTACC
Source organism: Exophiala calicioides (assembly GCA_001599795.1). Taxonomy (NCBI): domain Eukaryota; kingdom Fungi; phylum Ascomycota; class Eurotiomycetes; order Chaetothyriales; family Herpotrichiellaceae; genus Exophiala; species Exophiala calicioides. Next base: position 197,465 of record BCHZ01000005.1, on the reverse strand, counting down.
TATCAGTTGGACGCCCTGGTCGCCCAGGAAGATCGAATGGTATGCCTGGAATGTAGTCAGTCAGCATTGCCGTCGTTCTTCAATCAACACGCTGGCTGGCGTTGGGTTTCTCAGAGTGGTCTCACCGGCATATTTGCCCTGTCACCGGTCTTTGACACAGGGACAATGGTAGAGTTTGTTTCAAGCAGAAGAGAAAGGCCGGATCTGGTTACTGTTTCACTTTCCCATGCCGTGGTGAGTGAGGAGTGTCAATCGAGGGAGCCTCAGCAAGTGCTAGTGGCCTTCCAAAGTCGAGTCGCAGGCTGCCCGCACCGGTGTAAATGCGCGGGTGCCATGTGATCTCACGTGAGGTCACGTGATCCCTTGAGCCTTGGTACTTGGCGAGTCGCTGCCTCAGGCTGTAGACTCGTAGTCAGGTACTATCCCTTGATCCCCGCCGACGCTACATCCGCACTGGCAGTCGCGGCTGCGGCGGCCTTCGTATTCGACTCGCACCGCCATGCTGAGGATGAGGTCATCTTGTGGCTCAGGTTGACGAAACACTGACAGCTCTCGTCGTCTCAGCCTTTGCCAACTGGGCGGCATCCGTGACAAGGACGACGGCGCTTTTCAAATCGTAAAACTGACACTATGGCATCCAATCTCATTTGTTACACTCTCTGTCTTCTCTCCAATTTTTGGAGAGATACGGAGCTGCCAATCAATCTGTCCCGGCCCCTCCCAAGGCCGTCCACAACCCCACTGGAGCCGGTAAAACCTGACCGATACCCTGGATGCTACTTGTGTCGGATATTTTAGCGTTGGGATACGCCCTCGCCGAGTTCATAAGCTGCTTTGCCTCTAGCCAAGCTACCGACCGTAGCTCATCTGATATATTGTGGTACTCCTGTGTGAACATTTCCCACAGCGTAGCAGGGGGTCGGGCCGTGACTGGGTCTCCGCTTTCGAGCCACATCCTTGCATCGGGTGAGACGCGTGCAGATTTCAAAAGATAGCGAACGACTTTGAGCGCCGGGGATCGGGCTGTGCCCCTGCGGCCCTCTCTCCGAATTAAAGCGGCAGTAAGCAAAGACGACCCATAGCGCTTGATATCATCAGGCTGTAAGCGGCTCTGGAGCGACAGTAAAAGGTTATGCCAAGCCAATAGATGTATAAGATGTGCCTCGATTGGTATCGGTGAGTCTCTGGAGATGTTATCGCGCATCTGGAAGCCACCATTGGATTCTCCATAGATGTTTTGGGGAAGCTTCCGTCCATCCCTATTCCAAGTTGGTAGCATTTTGAAATGGTATGAAACCAACGTGGCATCTAGAACTGTCAGCAATCCGGCATGTGGTCCAAATTGTGCCTTTAATCGCGCATAATTAAAGAAAAACTGCTCAAGGATCTTCAAGAATAACATTTCGTCCTCGATCACAGCTTGCAACTGTGCAATGAGGGAATTGCAGAAATCCCGCGTCAATTCGGCAGGTCGATGGCGATCAGAAATGCTAAAGAGGGTCTGGGAGGATGGAAGCTTCAGAAAGCCTCAGACGGTTCTGTGAAAGAATTCAACCAGGGGAGAAAGGAATAACTGTCTTTTCTGCGGCATTACAGGCTGGTTGGCATCCACAAAACCCAGGAACATTGCGTTTAGTCGCCGGTTCATCGATTGTTTTCTGCGATCGGCCTCCATGTAAGTATTCCCTCGGAGCCGGATTATGCTCCCCTCGACTTCTGTTTCTCGAAAGAAAGAAAAAGAAACGGTCAAAAGTGAAGGCGCTCTGTCGGCGTACAATAAGAGCTGAAGTGTCTGATGCGCCTGCCGACAGTATAATGGGCCGATTCGGGATAGGAAATATCGGAAGTAATCCTCCAAGTCAGCAGGCATTTGGCTTAGCCTCTGGAGAAGGTCTTCGACATCATCTTCATTTCCCAAGCCGTCGAGGAGAGAGCGAACAACCAGGTACACCCAGACAAAGACTCCTTGAGCTTTGGTGACAATTTCTTCGATAAGCCAGTTGCATCTCGCTGGTGAGGCCTTGCTCAAGTGTCAAACGCCCCGCGCCTGACACTCGATGAGGCTGCTAGGATGAGTCTCTCACACTTCTTCCGATCTAACGATATATGTACAGATAAACGGCAGATACACTTGCTTATTCTCGGCGGGGAATGGGGAAACTCAGCTGGTTGGTTGGGTGGCGTGATATTTTATTTCCACCCCATGTGATAAACCACAGCCTTACGCAACGCTGAGGCACGAATTTGCCCTCTTTGGTAAGTCCCCGGGAAGCAGGAAGCCCCTCTTAGGAGGCGCCTCTTGAATCTTTTGGTTAGGAGGTGGGAGGAGTTTCCCATCAACGCCGAGATTGTGGAGCGGTAAATGAATGGAAGGCAGTATTTCTTGAGGCAAAAGCTACGAAACTTGCCTCGACCGGGAAATCGGGCTTTTACTCGGTGTCACCAGATGGCCGAGGGGCTTCTCAACATCTGATCAATGCCATACGTCTTCCTCATGTTGCACCGCAGTCGTGGCGGAGAGCCTCGTGGGATCCCTAATATCGAAGAGAATCAATGTGTCACTTTCACTCCTGTTAAAGTTAACAACCTATGTCTACATACTATCATCTCGGAGGCCTCAGACCAGGGAGGCCTAAGATGCACTTACTGCTTCGACATTCATTCAATACGAGAACTGGTTCGTCAAGAGATTGTACACCTCATTTGCGGTCTCACTGCCAAACGCTTCATAAATGAGATTATTGTTCATGGTGGTCATCTGATCGAAGTTATGATCCACGTCCACTTCGTCACCGCCGAGGCCTGTGGCAAACAATGACCAAGGGCCGTTCTCAGGATGGAGGGCCATGGTCGATGGTCCCTCACGAGTCACCGGCGCACTAATTCCCGTGATAAGACCCGCACCACTGCCGTTATGGGATAACGACGACTGCTGGTACGCGTCCCAGGAGTTCGAACTGTGATCTTGGGCGTTATGGGCCGGCTGTTGTACCGCCGCCGATGACGCGAAAGCACCACTGCCCCTGTTGCTGTTGATGTTACTGCTACTTTCACCCTCCCTGGACGTGATTCGCATCTTCTCCAGGCCGGCTGCAATGTGATACAACAGATGGCGTTCACTGGTCACAGACGATTGTAGCTGATGGATCGTCTGGTCGATCAGTCGCCACACAAAGGCCGGATCTATGTTGAAACCGACTGTGTTCCACTTGGTCGCCGCTTTCATCAGGAATACAGCCGCGAAGGCGATCATCGTGTGCACATATCTAAAGTAGATACCTGTCAGCCAGGTTTCTTTCTGCGGAGAACGAAATTAGGATGGGTCATTCTTCTTACAAGGGAGTACCAACTAACGAACGTCGTAGATCTTCTTCTTCCAGGACGAAGGTGAGGATGCTGGCCGCAGATGAGACGGCCAGGTTAGCGAACTCTTTCCTTTCAGTGGATAGACTAGCCTCGGAGATTTTGATTCCGCGGACGGCAAACGAGTTGATCTGGAGTTTGGCAAAGTACGAATACAACATGATACCTTTCATTGGGAAAGTTCCGATGAATTTGTTGACCGCTGTCCAGAAACAGAATCGTCAGCATCCAGACTCATTCGGAGTCGGGGAGAGACTTCAATCCTACTTTGTCTCGGCTGCCACCGGATCCTCCACTGATCGATTTCGATGTTAAAGTTGCGCATTTGGGGGAAGTTATTCTCGGACAGCAACGCATGCGTAGTGTCTTGATGGGGCATCCTCCTCTCAGCGAAGCAATCATGGACTCGAGTCAGGATCTGGAACAGATTCACCTGAGACAAGATGCGATAATCTAGAGCGTCCGCATGGGGAAGTTGCAAGAAGAGCTCGTGTTCTCGGATTTGCAGGCTCTCGCTTACCATAGGAGGTCTTCCGTACGCGATGCTGAAGTGGTGGTCGCAGACATACCTGTTATGAGGTCAGTTCCAGATCCTGAAATGCTTCCATGGCGCACAAGTGCACTCACAGCATGTACCAGAGCCTTGCGCGAAGGAAGTGCTCTCGATCTCCTTCGAGCGCCTTGAAGATGGATTGGTGAAGATTTAGCTCGGTGGCAATTCTGATGGCATGGCCAGATAGCTTCCACGATACTGCCAAGTCGAATTAATCAATCTTACTTCCTCAAAAGGCAGACTGCACAAACCATCAGAGAGCCAGAAAGCTGCAATGCAAAGCCCGCGTACATCATCCACCGAGTGATAGCGGGAGAACATTGAGGATGAGATCAACTGGAGGAATTCATTGTAACAGTTGTCGAAGGTCGTCGTACTGGTTGGGATGTGGAGAGCCGTGACAGTCAGGATTGTAGCGGTGAGAAGTTGGGACGACTGCCTCACAGAGGCAAAGTTTGGATGAATTTGCTCCAGGCCAACCCAAAGATAATGGTTCAGAGATCTATGGAATCTGTTCGCTGTTAAAAAATGTGACAAACAGAAGTTGAAGGAAGGTCTGACATATTGTACAAGTCTTCTGCTTCAGCCTCGCTGATGATCTAGGAGATGTCAGACAATGGAACGAGTCACCGAGTATTCTGCACAAGTAAACGCACCCCTCGAGAGATGAAGTCCTCTCCTTCGCGTTCATCTCCTGAAGCCGTCTTGACAACACGAGCCTGGTTACTTCTGATATTTCTTAATCGAGTCACCTCGTACAAGCTACCCATCGGCTCTGGGACCGACAAAGACTGGGGCTGGTCATTATTCGCAACGACGGGTTCGGGAGAATTTTCCCTCGTCATGGCCATGCGAACGGCACCTGTGACGCCTGCCGTGACAATCGAGTCACCTCTGGTGTGTTGGGATGGCTGCATGGGCGACGGCTCTGCATGGCCCGATGGAAGCGACAGCTGATGATGCACTTGTGTTGGACTCTCAAAACTGTCAGGACGCTCTTGCTGGGCTGTACGCTGTAAGAGAGTGTCTAAAGAGAGCTGAAGAGAGCGGATCTCTTCTCGCATCGAATCGATCTTGTGCCTAACGACGTTTAGGGGTCGTCCGTTATCCTGAGTATAATACCCTCTTGGAGCCACTCACTCGTATGTCTCCACGACAGAGTTTGGATTTGGCGGGCAGTCCGAATTGGTCCGCGCGGTTCTGCACACCAGGTTCCTTCTCAAACACCGCCTGCAGTCTTTGTCGCCTGGTGAAGTCTCACATTTCATCTTCAGGCGCCGGCACTCGGAACCTTGGGATTGGCTAGTTAGCCATGATCAGGGATGCTTAGAATCTTTGGCTCCAGCTTCATATTTTTGGGAATCCTAAACATCGACTTACATGCTTTGGGTTTGCGGCCAGGGCCCTCGGTTTGCACCTTGCCAGTGCGATTGCCCGGCATCGGAGTTTCATTTCCAGGAATTTCGTTGACAGGCAACTCAAGATTTTGGTTTCCTCTAATTTGAAAAGACGGCAGGATATCACTCTGATTGGGAGGCATATCCATTGCTGGCAAGAAAACTGAGGTCGAGGAAAGCGGTCGGCAAATTGTGCCGGACATTCGGCTTTTCAATTCTCGTGGGGTAACCTATACCACGACTGAGGAGCCGGGAACTCCACTACCCCATCTAAGACCTGCGCAGGTTCGGAGTCGAGGTAGTGAGGAGATTGAAACCTGGGGCCAATTGGATCTGGTCGGCCTCACTGGGTCACGAAATGGGGTGATTTTGGAACAGAGCGAACAAAAGTCTGAATAACTTGATAGAAGCTCTGTCTACCTCCCACCGATAGCATCTGGACCGTCACAAGTCTCTAAACTAAAATCGCGTCTGCATTAGAGCTGGCAGAATGATCGCAATGAAGGTGAATTTGGTTTTATTACTTGTCCCAAATCTAAAATAGCTTGAAGGGTCTTGATCTCATCTTCATTATCTCCAGCATTTTCGGGTAAACGAGTAACGCCCAATGCCTTCTCTTCATCCTTCTCTTCATCGGAAAGCCACTTGATGGTCGAGGGCCAGTCGGGAACAAAGAAGGCTGTCGCAGTGGCAAAGACGACGGTCGCGGATCCTTCGATGATGAAAAGTCAACATTGAACAGCTAGTTTCCAAGTCATTGAGGTGATAAATGTCAGACTCAGCACCAAGTTGTACTGTACGCTATGGAGATCAATGTCGTCCTCGAGGCCTTGGATTCTAGCCTATCGCAAGGCATTGCGATACTGGTGTGATGTCAATCTATGTTTTGACAAGGAGCGTGGAACCGCCATACGATATAGTTCATTATGTACATGATGATCTGTATCGTGTGAGTTCTATTCGGTCCTCATTTTTCGGTGGACAGTAACCAGGATCGGGCGTAAATGTCTATCGATCTTGCGGACAGATTTCTTTTCCTTTTCAGCTCGCTCGTCAGGGGACCATTAGGCGAGAGTCTGGGCCCAGTCGATCCCTATGGGAACGAGGACTGCGTTGAGACTGGTAGAAGAACCCATCTTTGCGGACGGACGATTGTTGACTCTCGTTGATAAAAGGATGGCCACAGGCTACTTCAAGTTTCTGAGAAAGACACACTCTGCTAGTCAAGTAGCAGCTTCATCCTAGATATATCTTGCCCCGAGTAGTGCGTCTCCGTGTAGCGGCCGAATCCCAGAGAACACTGAGTCTGGAGAAGAATGAATGGATCTAGAAAATCCATAGCGACCTAGCCAATCAAGTTATTTACCGGTAGGTCTGGGTCAATGAAGCAAGATTCCCCACAGTATTTCCTTCAGTGGCGGGGAAAGTCACCGGCAATCCGGCCGATAACCCGATATGTAAGAATGAGTTGTTGTTAAGAATCGCGGGGATACAATAAAAGCTGACGCCCGAGCGATGTGAGGATCTCGTCAAAGATCTGCCATTTGAACAAAATCCCGTCCTAATTCCTTTTTTATCACATTCGCAATTGTTTCGCATTTGCTGCGTCGCTGCGTCGTCCACCATGACGAGTCTCTCCACAAAGTTGGCCGATCTTGAGGTCTCTGGCAGGCCCATTCAGGTCGGTTTGATCGGCGCGGGGAAGTTCGGTTCCATGTTGTAAGCTGTCATTAAAGATCTTGAAAGGCGGTTCAATCATGGCAACTTACCACCGGCAGTATCTCTCAAGCACATCGAACAACCGGCTTGCGTCTTGCTGGAATTGCCGATCTGTCTGCTGAGCGAGCACTGGCAGCGCTCAAGCGTACAGGCTTCCCCGAAGAGAAATATGACACAACCGTCTCCTTGTCTCTAGAAGAAGGGATCAAGGTAGGCAAGACTGCCATTACGACGGATTCTGCGAAACTGATCGCAACACCCGGCATCGATGTCATTCTAGAAGTCACCGGTAACCCGGCAGCTGGTGTTCGACATGCCCTTCTGGTAAGCTGATCTTGATATTTGACAGACTCAAGTTCTGATTGTGGCAGTGTTGTGAGCACAAAAAACACATTGTTATGATCAACGTGGAAGCCGACGTCCTGGCTGGTCCACTGTTGGTGAGAAAGGCTAACGAGGCTGGCATCATCTACTCCATGGCGTACGGAGATCAGCCAGCACTCATCGCCGAGATGGTTGATTGGGCAAGAACGGCTGGCTTGTGAGTGACCTTTCTCAGATTGGTGCCGTCTGGAGAGAGGCTGACTGCGTATTAGCAATGTTGTGTGTGCTGGTAAAGGAACCAAGCATTTGCCCCAGTACCACTACTCGACGCCAGACACCGTCTGGTCGTATTATGGTTTCACCGACCAGCAGCTGGCGACCGGAGATTTTAACAAGCAAATGTTCAACTCCTTCCTTGATGGCACCAAGTCAGCCCTTGAGATGTCAGCGGTCGCTAACGGGTGCGACCTGAAGCCCCCAACAAACGGACTTCGCTTCCCGCCTTGCGGCGTACATGATCTCCCCGATATCCTGAAACCATTCTCTGAAGGGGGTCAAAATGAACACTACGGCACGGTGGAAGTTGTCTCCTGCCTGGAGACCGATGGCCGACCAGTGTTCAATGACCTTAGATGGGGCGTATACGTGGTCATTGAAGGTGAGCCTCTGAAATCGTGTTTGACAAGTAGGGTTTGAAGGCTGATTTGGATGCTAGCTCCTGGTGACTACCAGCGTGACTGCTTCGCGCAGTATGGGTTGAAGACCGACAAGTCGGGTCGTTTCGCGGCGCAATATAAACCTTACCACCTGATCGGCCTCGAGCTTGGTGTTTCAGTGGCAACGATCATGTGCCGTGGCGAACCAACTGGTCAGTGCAAGACATTTGCAGCCGACGTTGTTGCGACGGCGAAGCGAGATCTCAAATCTGGGGAGAAACTGGACGGGGAAGGTGGCTTCATGGTTTACGGACAGTTGATGCCGGCTGAGAATTCTTTGGCCATCCAAGGACTTCCAATTGGTCTAGCACACGGTCTTGTGTTGAAGAGAGAGGTCAAGAAGAACGAGAGGCTAAGTTGGGACGACGTCGAGTTTTCTGATAAATCTCAAGCCGTCGCTGTCAGACGCGAGATGGAGGCCATCTTCCGAAGTGAGTTCGCTGCGCGTAAGTCGAAGGCCAGTGGTACCAACGGTGTCAGCGGCCACTAGGGAGAATTGTTAGAAACTGGATGGGCATAGCGATGGCGTTACCTCAGTGATTAAAATCTGGCATGTTTTTAATTATGCCTTCTCAACTTCACTCAGACGTACTCACAAAGACGAGGCTGAATATATTTGGAAGTCACCCCTTCCAGTCAATAGAAGAACGCCAAATTCAGTTCCATATTAATAAAATCGAAGCACTTTAGACGTAAACATGCACTCATATCGCAGAGCGTCAAGCATCGCCAGTATTTTGGACAGCGACCAATTCCCGTTCTGTTAGTTGTCGTACTCGTTCTCTTTTTCATGAGCTATGTCGACCTTTCGCCCAGGATGTTCTAACAGGCACTAACGATGGCCATGGTTAGTTGCAACGATTTGCTGGAGAGATTTAGATAAATTAGGGAGAAAGTAGAAGATGGAATGATGGTTAGAAACACAACTAGCAATCCTCTTCTAATAATCATGCCTCCTTCCTCTAAGTGAGACGAGTCGTGGGGTTCCAGACAATCGCGATATGTCACACAAAATTCCGAGCCGCTAATAACCAGTGTAACCACGGAAGGAATTCCGATCATCAACCTCTCCGACTTGGGGAAATTCTCGGCAATCCATTGTTTCGAATGTCCGTCATGAATTCTCATCTCGCCATGCCAGAACATCTGTTCTAAGGTTTCGCGAAGAGTTCTTTTATCTCACCTTAACTAACATAATATCTACCAACATGTGTGCTACCAAAGAAAGCGAGGTGCCATCCTTCGAGGCACTCCCTCTGGACCCTCAAGGGCCCCGAGGCAACGCCTGGGGACGGTTTGGGCCCAATGACGCACTTGGGACCCTCAACTTGCTGACACCAGACGTGGTCGCCGCAGCAGCTAAAGAGATACGAAACGGCATCAGGATCTCCTTAGATTGGCCACTCAGCATGCCCTCGTATCCTAGCTTCAATAGGGATCCGTTCAAGCAAGATATTGTCCACCGTTCTCCCAATTGCGTCAATGATGATATCCTTACTTTCAACACTCAATGCTCAAGTCAATGGGACGGCTTTAGACATTACGGTTGAACCCACCCTTCATCTCCCGATATCCTGTGTGTATTCTGCTGTGGACTCTAATGCATGTTTCCAACAGCAAATCAGAAGTCTAGACAATTCTACAATGGTCACACTCAGGATGAGATTGAAAAATCGAATGTCATCGGAATTGATGGTAAGAACAGTTGACGACACTATTTCTCCAAACCCCTCAAATCATCTTATAATGATCATGGAAATAGCCTTCGCAGAAAACGGCGGAATTACTGGGCGAGGGATTCTCCTGGATTATGTCGAGTGGGCAGCCTCAAATTCGATAAGAGTTTCCGCTCTGGAATCTACATCTATCCCGGTCGAGCAACTGAAGGCAATGGTCACAGACTTTAACATCGAAATCAAGCGAGGTGATGTCCTATTCATCCGTAGTGGCTTCACCGTCGCTTACAATGAATTGAGCGCCCAACAGAGAAAGGACCTAGCCAGGCGAGAAAAACCGGACTTCCTAGGCGTAGAAGCGACCGAAGGAATGGTACGGTGGCTGTGGGAGCAACAGTTTTCGGCCGTGGCTGGTGACGCTCCCAGTTTTGAACGAGCTCCGATCAGGGGCGCACATGCGGATCCCGATTTCAACCTACACGAATGGGTATTGGCTGGTTGGGGTTGTCCCATTGGGGAGATGTTTGACTTGGAAAAGTTATCGAAGTACTGCAAAGAGACGAAAAGATACTCTTTTTTCCTCGCCAGTATCCCGCTAAAGGCAAGTTTTTATTTGCCTACTCGTCTTGAACCTCAAAAGCTGATGCGTCCTCTGATCAGGTGGTTGGTGGAGTTGCAAGCCCACCCAATGCCGTTGCTATATTTTAAGAACACGGCATATCCTCTGAACTGTCTCGATACTAATATATCTTTTGGGCATTCATTGAAGCTTCTAAATCGGCAGCATTGCAAAATCTATGCAACAGCCCCATTTGTTATCCTAGGAATTGCGATGACATAGTCCATATCTTCCCTTGCACAGTTCTCCTCCCCCTCATGATTTAACAGCGGAGATCAGAAGAAACAAGAGACAGACAAGGTGGAAATGAGCAGGGCAGAAGAAGTTTAAATGCGTCATTGAGGAAACGAAAAGAAAATCGTTTCAATTCATACCTTTATACAAGTATAGCCTTTACATCGTCCTAAACCCCTATCCCCAAATTGCTTCGCAATGAGTTTCGAATCAATCCATTCGACCGATCGACGAGGTGATCCCCCCGTCTACAACAATCTTTTGTCCAGTAATATACCGACTTGATTCCGAGGCCAGAAACACAATCGTGAACGCAACATCAAATGCGTCTCCCATCCTTCCCGTGGGCACCGCTCTGTGTCGTTTGGCCACCATGCCAGCCAGATCTCCACCAGCATACTTTTCGGCCAGCATTCCCACCAACGGCGTATGCATCAATCCGGGCACCACGACGTTAAGCCGAACACCCTTGGTTGCATAGATGACAGCAGTAACCTTGGTAAACTGAATGACAGCAGCCTTGGTGGCCGCGTACGCTACCTGGGGTTTACCAATATATCGGAGGCCAGAGATGGACGCGATATTCACAACCGCACCAGAGCCTTGTTTCTCCATCAGAGGTAGCACGTGGTGGCAACAGAGATAAACAGATTTCAGATTGACGTTGTTCTGTGCGTCCCAAACTCGCTCTACCATCTCTGCAGGTCCACCTGGCTCTGATCGGCCAACATTACTGTTCAGTCAGTGTTAGCGGAGATCAGTCAAAAGCCTGCTGGGGAACACTTGCTTGACAAGAATGTCGATACGGCCATATTTGGCCACACAGGCATCTACCAAGGCTTTTACACTCGCGTCATTAGTTACATCGGCGACCATGACAGTCACATCGCCTCCTTCAGTCAGGAGACGTTTCTCGGTGTGCTGGGCCGCACCCAGATCCAAGTCGCACCCAAAGATTTTAGCACCTTGCTTCGCAAACACACGAGCAGTGGCAGCTCCGTTTCCCCACATGTTCTGGTCTCCCGTCTGGCCAATTCCAGTCACTGTTCCCATAGTCAGCAGAGCATTCTCTTGAACTAAACGCGGTTGAAGAATAAATATCTTACGTAAAACAACCTTGCCCTTGAGGTCTGGATAATGTGCCATCGCACTTTCGGAGAAAGTGTCACTAGCCATCTTTGTGGAAATTTTCTCGACAATGTGGACTATCGCAGATATTCTTACTTAAGGTGACGCTTACACTGGTGCTGCTAACATCGCAACGTGCAAGAACGATGCTTTAAAGCAACTCACAAACCACCGCATTGAGACATTCCACACCATTCCCCGCACTGCTTTCTCCAAAAAAAACAGCCCATCAATGCCGAGGGTAGAGAAATGGTAGTCGGAATATCTGCAAATGAACTTCGAAGAAGCTTCACAGCGCCCTGGCCCTTTCTCTCAGATTTTGAATTGCCTTTCGGCATAGAATAAAACCTAGCTGGTCATACTAATATGCCTCTAAATCATGCTCGTCAGATATGGGACGATACAAAAGTCGTCTGGGCCCCCGGGAAAGGCCTGAAACTCAGACGACGGATCCCCAAAAAGTTGGAGACCTCGTCGTTTGTGAAAATGGCAAATGGAAAGCAGGTAAATCCACCTAGGATTCTCAGCAGCTTGTAGGAGCTTAGATTAGGCTGGTTCCGCACATTCCCCGACCGGTGAGAGGCGGACTTCGGCCGGATCCAATGACGAAAGTATCAGAACTGAGGAGAACAATGGTCGTAATCAGGATGGCGTATTCGGAGAGGAAACTCATTCCTTCCCAAATTTGACTTGGATGGGACGTGTTGAGGATGGTTTTGCAATTCTTTTCCCATTATTTCACTTTGACGATATTCGCAAGCTAGAAAGTAAAAGAATCCAAAATAGCAACGAGACTATGCCTTCAGCAAGTATCAACTATCCGGCCAATAATCGTACCTGGCAGATAATTCATAACGCGAGGGAAAATGGCTACGCGATTGGGGGATTTTGTGTGTAAGTGTGCGCGTTGGCATCACCCTAGGCTTCAAGAATAGAGGCTGATGCAGGTTTATGCACAGGTACAACACCGACGGCGTCCTAGCAGTCATCAAGGCAGCAGAACGATGTCGCTCTCCAGCTATGATTCAGCTTTTCCCATGGACCATGCACTTTCAAGGCCCTGCATTTATCAGATTTGTAGCAGAGAGGGCCCACGCCGCTTCAGTTCCAATTGCCGTGCACTTGGATCACTGTCTCAAGCCTTCTGACGCCGACATGGCCCTTGATTGTGCTTTTGATTCCATAATGGTCGACGGATCGATGTTTGAAGAAGAAGAAAACATCATATATGTCAAATCAGTCGTAGAAAGGGCACAGGCCAAGAGAATAACGATTGAGGCGGAGATAGGTAGGATGGAAGGAGGGGAAGATGGACTGCCTACAATCGACCTTGAGAGCGTGTGGACAGATCCAGATAAAGCCAGTCGATTTGTAAAAGAGACGGGCGTGCACTTTCTGGCTCCCAGCTTTGGGAACGTCCATGGACCCTATCCGGTGGGTGGCGCAGAAAAGCACTGGCAAGTCGACCGGTCAGTCTAGCTTTGGCATTTTGTTCGCAGAAGAGCCTGACAATTCGCAGACTAGAACGGATCCATGCTGCAGTCGGAGAGAAAATTCCTCTTGTACTCCATGGAACTCATCCACTGTCAGATGACATGTTGAGGGTTGCAATGGCACGGGGAATGATCAAGATCAACCAGAATCGAGCCGTGCGAAATGAATATCACGAATACGTCGAGGATAATTGCGGCAAAGTCGAACTCACTACTTTGCAGGTCGACGGGGTGGAAGTTTATTCTCAGGCAATCGAAAGATATATGGTTGAGGTTTTCAAATCGGCAGGAAAGGCGTAAGAGTAACTTACTGAGAGCGCAGAGTTGTAATCCGCCCCTGTTAGGCGGCCTAGTGCACTGCTTTCTTGAGATTTAGCCCTCGCCAAACTTCGCCGATCAATCTCTTCTCCTCTGTATTTATTTGGTGGTCGGTTTCTCATCGCTCCAAATCCTTAGATTCACCTCCTAACCCTATTCCTTGGAGCAGCTATGTCAGCGACCGCAGATTTGGGTCGGATTGAAGGCCGAATTCGATATTAACAACGGAGCTGCCACAGTGGTGGAAAGGAACATTTAATTTGAGAACAATCTGGATATCTGTTATAGTGGGGCAAGTTTTAGTGTGGTAGATGAAGCCGCCGAAGACTTTGAGCTTGGTTATTCATTCTCAGAATTCGGTTTAAACGTCTGCTCCCAGTACCTAGGCATCTAAAGGCCACCGCGCCATTACGAAATCGCTGTTTGAAGTACCAGTGTATTATGCTGTGATTTCAATGGTGCCGAGCTCCATTTTGACATCTGGTTTAGAGTATGCCAACTGCAGGTTGCGGCGAATATATTCCTCGGATGAAATGGCCTCGAAGCGGGATGGATTCTCTGGGGTCGCAAATTGTGGAAGAGCCTTAAGTTCTATTTCTTTGTTTGCTACTAAGAGGTCAGTTCTGGAGCATCCAATCTTTGTCTTCTTTGGTACTCACCACCTAGAAAGAATGGAATAGAGTACCTGTCGCGTCCCGATTTGTTGATCACTCTATGCATTGTAGATACAAAATGTCCATTGGTCAGCATAGACATAGAGTCTCCGATGTTGACAACAAAGGTTCCTGGAAGAGGCTTTGCGGAGATCCATGATCCTGACGTTGATAGCACCTCCAGCGATGGAACGTCGTCTTGCAGCAGAATTGTCAGCAGCTCGAAATCGGTATGTGGTCGAAGGCTGGACGGCTTTTCAGACTCAGTATTAGTCCTTGGGTAGTAACACATCTTGAGGATCGAGTAAGGTTCGGTAGCAAGGTCATCAAAACTGTGCTCATCCATGCCCAGGCCTAGTGCAAAGAGTCTGAGCAGCCCTCGGCTGAGATTCAGCATCCGTGTCATGTGCCGCTTGGTTTTGGATTGAAATCCTGGGAGTCTACTCTCCTCGGGCCACCAGTTGTAACCATGGGCTCCTTCCCTTGGCTCAGGGTCAATTGCTGGTTCATATCCGAAGTTCATGCCTTCATTGGGATCTACTCTGTCGCGTCAGCACATGGGAGATGAATTTTCCTTCCGGGGAAGTCACCCACTTGAGGTATTACAAGGGTAGTATCCCCAATAGTGTTCATGCTTTGCCGTATCCAGTTCCATCTTTTCTTCAAGTGTCAATTCAGCGAAGAATCGCCTCGCCTCGGAGAAAATCGTGGAAATTTCGCCATCTGAGACTCCATAGTTGCTTGCGTAGAAAAATCCAAAGTTGACGCAAGCATCGCAAATCTTATCTGCGACGGCCTGGCGTTTTTGGACGTCTTCATGGTACATGTCAGACAGGTCGACAACCGGAAGCTGGGGTAGAACTGGTTCGCCGTTTCCAGGAACAATTGCACGCCAGCCTAATCCGGTGCGGATCTGTTCTCGCCCATCAACTTCTCTTCTCCAGAATTCTGTCATTTTGTGCTTATGCGGGCGGAGATGTAACTGAAAGTAGTTGTATTCTGTTCCAGAAAATAAGTTGTTATGAAGAAATAAGTCGGAGAGGCTTTTCTTCAGCACTGGGACGAGGCGGGAGTTCTTCGCTGGCGCCACAATCATTCCGAGCCCGAAGATTAGGCTCTTGGTGGAGACAGCTCGCAGACGCCTTCCCCAGGAAAATAGCACTAGCATTTCCGCCATTGAAACATGTAGGTTCAAAGTAAATAAAACCTGTTCGTATCGTCCTTGGTATGGAGGGCATGTGGCGTAATGTGCATGCAGATATTTCACTAGGATATGACCGTTTAGCGCTCACTACGATAAGAATTACAATCAGAAAGCCAGACCAACAATTGACATCTTCAATTCATCGACATATGCTTATCAGTGGAGCCTTCTTCGAAGCAACTGTCCCCGCCCCAACCTTAAGCAACAACGGTCGAGATTTCGCTAAGAGCGGCTGAAAATTAAAGTTTCCTTTATGCTAATGATTGCATAGGTGACATGCTCGCAAAACAGTTACAGATTGCTCGGCATTCTGGAATGCTATTAGATGATCACGATCTGCTAACTAGTCAAAGAAAGGTACTTGTATCTTCACAGTCCAGGTGTATGTTTCTGCGCGGTCATGAAGATAAGATGTAGTTGAAATATGTTAAATTGTATCTTGCAAAAAACCAGAAGGCCAACTTCATACTTCAGCACAGCCATGCTCTTCTCCTGTGCAATTCGTTCTGCAGCGAATTGTGGCCCCTGGGGAGGTCAATAGTTCGGCAGCATGCCTGAGAGAGCATCAGCATCGTGCCCAATAGCTAGCCAGGAGAATGCTATTGATCCGTGACTTGGAGCCTTGCGTGGGGGCAATGCTTTTCATGAGAGAAAGGCACACTATGGAGTTTGATGAGGGGAAGTGCCAATGAATGACGTTTCCGGAGATCTGTACGCCTTTCAACAAGGCGGCCTCAATACCTAGCTTAGCAGGTCAGCTGTTGTATAAGTATTGACTTTCTATCCAGTCCCGCTAGATCAACATGCAATACAATTCTGAGTTTTTCACAATGTCTTTTCAGTCGACGACACAGAAGGACGACGTGAGCCTCAGACCACTGAGTCTTGCACATCATTTCTCGAAAGCATCCACAAAGAGAGTCCCAAATGTCCTCAAGGAATACTATAAATTCCTTCGCGTACCAGAAATGGGTAACCTTGCCGGTGGTATGGTGAAACATTGCTGTCACATTCCGGTGCAGCAGGCTAACTATTGAATTCGACATCAGGCCTGCCCTTTCCTGGAAGTTTCCCTTTTGACGCCTTGGAATTTTCGGCTGTTGGGCCGAGAAGTCTCTCTGCACCCATTGGTAGTAATGTTGCCCCTGAAGCTGAAGATGGCACAATATCTCGTGTTCATATTCCTCGGTCAGCCCAAGGTCCGGGCTCCGTGCGGAAGATAGATTTGGACTCTGCACTTCAATATGGCGGCGCTCAGGGCTACACACCGCTCTATGCATGGCTCCGAAAACTCACTATTTCGGTGTACCACCCGAACATTCCCTACGAGGGTGGGGCAGATATTATGATCACCGGTGGATCGGCCGATGGACTGTCGAAGATCTACGAAGTTCTTTTCAACCACTGGGATAAAGATCTGCACGATGTTAGAGAACGTGAGGGGCTGATCGTTGAAGAGTTTGTATACGCGCCGCCAATCGCACAAATCCGGCCGAGAGATATCAACATTGTCCCGATTAAAATGGATTCAGAAGGGATGTTGGCGTACGGCACTGGTAGTCTCTTTGAAGTTCTCCAAAACTGGAATCTTGCCCATGGAAAGAGACCGCATGCGCTTTATATCATCCCGTGAGTTTTGATGAAACCCCTAACTCAAATTTCAATTGACAAGGAATCAGCACCGGCCAGAATCCCACTTCAGGCGTGCTCTCCTTCTCCCGACGCAAGGAGATATACAAAATTTGCTCGCAATTCGATCTCATACTGATCGAGGATGACCCATACTGGAACCTTTACTACCCTTCAACTGGTGAACTATCAATAAAGTATCGAGGCGCCCCCTCTTCCAAGAAGTTTCCGGCCAGTCCAAGCTACAACTACTCTACGCAGTCTCTAGGAGGTCAGTCAACAGGATATCAGTTTCTCGACGAGCTTATTCCAAGCTTTTTAAGCATCGACGTGGATGGTCGTGTCATTCGACTAGATTCTTTCTCGAAGACCATAGCACCAGGCTGCAGGCTTGGTTGGATTACTGCTCAGCCAAGCATGTGTGAGCAGTT
The DNA here is from genome assembly GCA_001599795.1 of Exophiala calicioides. Taxonomy (NCBI): domain Eukaryota; kingdom Fungi; phylum Ascomycota; class Eurotiomycetes; order Chaetothyriales; family Herpotrichiellaceae; genus Exophiala; species Exophiala calicioides. The sequence goes on along the minus strand of BCHZ01000005.1, from coordinate 180,008 downwards.
ATTCAGAGTAACAGATGGCACGACCCAGCAACCTTCCGGGTTTGTCCAAGCCATAGTTGCACAGTTACTTGGAGAGTTCGGGACAACCGCGCCCACTGAACCTGCAGTCGTTAGCACTACTACAAAATCAACGGGTTGGGGCATAAAAGGTTGGATTTGTTGGCTCGAAGGCCTTCGTTCCACCTATGAACGCCGAATGGTCACAATGGCCACAATATTCGAAGAGAATAGGTTCGTGACATCTGAGACTGGCCAAACAGAGATGTTCACCTTCAACTGGCCTTTGGGAGGAATGTTTCTTTGGATCCAGGTCAATATCTTCAATCACCCTCTAGCATCGTCTGTTAATCCAAGGCGTCTCATGTTTGCACTCTGGATTTCCTGTACTCGGCAGCCTTATCGGGTCTTGATGGTTCCCGGTGGAGATTTCGCAGCCAACGAAACTATCAAAGAGAGCCAAGGGTACCTGTTCCTTCGCTTCTGCTTTGCGGCAGTCGAAGAAGGTGTATTAGAAGCTAAATCACGATCGTTCGTTGAAGCCTGTGGGAAATTTTGGACGTATCACGAGGCGAAAGAGATTGACTACCTTCTAAAAGATGAGGATGCATCGAATGTGACAAATCAGGAAGCCAGAGCTATCGCTGAGGTTGATAGAGAGGTTATTCAAGACTGGTGAGACACAGTCTCATCACAAACACAATGAGATAAAAGTTCAGTCAGCAATAGGCCCGCCCAGTGAACGATGAGATTGCATTGATTCGCATAATACGGCTAGTTGCAAGCCCTGATGAGTGACCTTGATTGACACCTGTTATGTACTTTGGTCATCTTTATATTAGCTATATTTGAGATGCAGTACTAGTATCCTGTCAATATTTTTGAGGAGAAGGTCATTCTGTGAGATGAAAAGTAACAAAGGCAACCAAGGAAAGAGAAAGCCACGTGGGCTAGACTTTAGATATCCAAATTGGGACACAAGGAGGACTTCCACACTCTAAAACCATAGACCTTATTTTACTGAGAGTGGTCAGTCCATTCTTCAGAGGTCTCAGCGGGGCGGACATGTTCCTTCACTGTCAGGGAGTTAGGAAATCCGGCCGCACGTAACCCCGAGACCCACCATCATCTACCAATTAATTGAAGCCTAAATACTTGGTACTTGTGGCATTGTTCACCAGATTAAGGCTGAGGGGAGGCAACTGTAACGTTGCTATTTGAGCTCGTAGGTTGGATCGACTTTTTCAAGCCGCAAGAGGTCCATACAACTGTTGGCTTGGAAGACGATAATCCCGGAGATGCCTTCCTTTCAAAGTAGCCTAAATACTGTCTGACGGAATCGGGTATCTTTCATTCCATGGTCTGGACAAAATGCGTTTAACTGTGTGTCTGAAACATTCAGCGAACGGGGTCTACCTAGGTGGAGCATTGTCACGGTTCTTTGTGCGGTTCCCGAGCCAGAAGGAAGAAGTCCACCGGCAAGAAGATCCGTGAGCTTGGGTTCCGAGTCATCAGGAAAGTATCAGCGAGGCCCCGGTGCTCGTGACTCATATGTCTCGTAGGTAGGGTAGAATGCGGAGACTCCGCTTATAAGGGATAATGCCTTCGCCGCTTAGTGTAGAATATAACATGGTCCTTGCTACGACCTCGACAACCTCACGTCTCAGGGCAATTATTCCAAGTACCATTCTACGATTGTTTTCTTTCCCCCTCCAGCCTGTGCTTGAAAATGGCTACGTTCGCTATAAGTCTAGAGGAGCAAGAACGCGCTTCCTATCTTCTGGATGCACAGACAAAGGCCATTAGGCTTTTTGATGAGATTGAGCGCGATATTCTTCGACCGGGCGTCAGCGAAAAGACGTTGAGCGATGAAATTCATGTGCTCGGTGCCAAACGTCACAACGTTCGTACCCATTGGCATAAGCGAGTCGTTAGAAGCGGACCACATACATTAATGCCCTACGACGAAAGGGCCCCGGACCGTATCGTTCAGGCGGATGACATTCTATTTGTCGATCTAGGACCTGTTTTTGAGGCCTGGGAAGCGGACTTCGGACGTACATTTGTACTTGGAGACGATCCAATCAAAAAGAAACTACGCGACTCACTTGAACCGGTCTGGAAGACTGTCAAGTCTCGTTTCCAGGAAAATCATAATATTACTGGTGGGGAGCTGTATGACATCGCTTGCGACGAAGCAAGACAAGCTGGGTGGGAATTCGGTGGAGAAATTGCTGGGCATTTAGTCGGATCCTTCCCACATGAACGCATCCCTCGCGACAAGATTACTCTGTACATTACCAAGGGTAATCAGGAGAAAATGAACCTCCCCGGCAAAGATGGAAAGAAGCGGCATTGGATATTGGAAATTCATCTTGTGGACCGGAGTCGCCAGATCGGTGGTTTCTATGAGCAACTCCTCACAGCTGACTAGTAAGAAACGATATTTTGAAATGCGTTGGAGTTCCTGAATTCGGATGATCAAGATGTGTGTGTGCCAGTGGTGCGGCTAGGGCCCTTGTTTTGACAATGCACGTTGCCGACTACGGGGATATTTCTGTCGTAATTGAGATGCCATTGGCGCCCGATTTGGGAGACTCACTATGGCACCATCTGTATCTCTTTCCCGCTTCCACATGGCTTGTTGACAAGATATTGAACTTTCGTGAGGACAGTGGAGAAAAACACCAAGATTTATTCCAAGGCTGAGGAACTCATGCTGCGAGCGCAGATCAACAAGGACCCTTGTCCACGCTGTTCCTTTGATTGAGTCTAGAATCTTGGCATTGCATGCTTCGCAGACACTTGCCATCCTTGAACTGATAGCGTGACCTGGGGTCCGATAAGAGATCTCCCCGCTTCGATCCCCGGCTGAAGTTGACATGGAATTGTCACGCTAGATGTAGAAGGGCGCCAATTCAACACTCACACGACTCATTGCACCGTGCTTTTACATCATCTTGGTAATGACACATCTGGTTCAAAGACAATTTGATCAGAAAGTGTCTGCGAGCAAGTTTCCAACCTCGTTCTCCAGTGTTACTCCTGTCTTTTGTGTCCATACCACCCACTACCACGGCCCCCATTTCTCTGACACAATGCGGTCACGTATTCCAAAAACCAAGTCCTTTAGTGGGTTAGTCATTCCATCAAGTGAAGTTTTCCATTGAGTCTTCTGATCGGCGCGTAAAGGTGCTGGACCTGTCGACGGCGGAAGTTGAAATGCCCTGGTCCGCGGCCGAAATGCAGTCGTTGTGTTCGGGCCGGTGTTGTCTGCGAAGGCTTCGAGATCAAACTCACTTGGGTGCCGCACACGCTGGGGTCCTTGTTTCAACCCTCTGGTACTAGTTTGTATCGACAACGGATTGACATACCGCGAGGTGTGACAGATTCTATCATTCAGATGAAGTAGGGGCTGACATCTCTCGAGGGACAAACGTTCTCGACTCATTCAACGCCAAAGATGTAGACAGATGCCTCGAGACCCTGGAGGAGCGCAGCAAGTCCCCTAACTGCTGTGCTACCGTGGGGCCCTTTTCAATATTTCGGCTAGATACTCTTGGGTTCTCGAGCTCGAATGACCCTCAGGACGTCGAAGTCTTAGTTCCACCACGATGCCACCCAGTTCATCCTTGCTCCTCAGTCGTATCGGAAGACTTTGACAGTTATGACACTTCAGTTTGCACGGCTAATCAGTTCAAACCGGATGGTCTATCAAGCCTCACCAACGTACAGGCTTCTGCCCTGTGCCTCATCATTCCGGGCTCAACGGACCGCAGCTGTTGGGCCGATGACCTCTTGTTCCATTACATTTCGCAACTAGCAGATATCCTTCAGCCTATCAATCATCCTCAGAATCCTTTTCGCACCATCCATGTTCAATATGCAATGGCAACTCAGTCTGCCACAGTTGCAGGAACTTCGCTTTCAATGCAAGGCCGCCCTAAAACGAACAGAGCAATCTTCCATTCGCTCATTTCAACGTCTGCATTCCACCTCCGGGGTCACAACACCGTTAGGCATACGGCCTGGGCCATGTATGACGAAATTGGAAGGCTGCACCGGTTGCAAGCCTTGAAATGGCTGCAGCAGGACCTCGCAGAGCCTCCGAAGGACGCAGAGGCCCTATATGCGACCATTTCTGCGAGCCTGACCCTTGTGACATTAGATGTGAGACCTCACCATCATGTGTTATTCCCTGAGACTGACTGAAGCCATGTAGATTGTGGAAGGAGAGTCTGCCGAATTCCTGATCCATCTCCAAGGCTGTCACCAGCTCCGCCGCATGTACCTGGCTCGAGGATCGTCAAATGAAGCCTACACCCCTCACATGCGTCAGCTTGATATAGCCGCATATTTTCTCACAACCCTCGCTCAAACCACAGCTCATCATCTTCCCCAAGTTTGGCAATTTCCTCCTTTGACAGCTTCTACATGCCTACTTCAAAGTCCCTTTACCCAGGCTGACTCATGTCTCGAGTTCACTTATGGAGTCACCAGTTCAATAGCATCGTCAATCTATCTCACCAACAAAATCTGGCATTATGCCACCTTGACCAAGGCGACAATAACAGCCTTTATTGCCAGGATTTCCGACGCAATATTGAATCTTGCTGATTTCCTTGATTCATGGATGCCATTGTCGGAACCGTTCGCATCCATTGGAGCCAGCGATACCACCACTTTGTCCCTGGCTCGAAATCTTGTGATATCTTTCCACTGTGCAGCACGAATCTACTTTCAGTCATGCTTCAACCTTCTCTCCATAAATCATAATCGATCTACCCTAGCAGACCTTTCTCGCGCTGCTCTGATCGCTCTAGAACGAGCCGAGTCCGACAAGGCTCTGCTCTCCAAAGCAGGGGCCTCATTTGCCTGGCCCGCATTCGTCGCCTCATGTGAGGCACCGGCCGAGTTGAGGCCAAGGTGGATTCTATACTGGCAAAACTTATTAAGGTATCGGATTGGCGGCGTGCGGAGAGCGTGGGATGTGGTAGAGGAAGTATGGAGAAGAGCAGATTCGAGACCGCAGGTCGACACCAATTTGCAAATCTACCACTTCGTAAAAGCAAAATCCACATCGATTCGAATATCTGAGCCAATTTGGGCCGCAGTTCTCAGGGAATGGTCTATTACTATCCTTGCGGCATAATCCTAGCGGAACATTCTTCATACTGCTTTAGCTTAAGCAGCTCTCTAAATCACCATCCTGCGTCTAGCTTGTGCATGTCTCAGGTTTTGTCTCGAAAATCTCGACAATAAAGAGTCCGTCTGCTCAGGCTATCGGTCTAATTCTCACCTTTTGTGCAGTCTCATCCAAGATATCATATGCAAGTTCTACCACATCTTCATGAGAGTTGAATGATTCTACAAAGACGAGTCTTATCCCGCGGACTCAAGAGCGAGAAGACCATCCCAAGGTCAACCCAGAATCCACTGTGATTTGTTGACCAGTTAAAGAGGTGTTCTGTGCAACGGACACGTACAGGGCTGCGCAGTCATCCAGGTATGTCTGCCTCAGAGTGAGTAGCAGTTCTTCTGGTTAGCGAAAACCATACCTCGTGCTTCAAAACAGCCTCCCGCTTCTCAGCCTCGATCGACGCTTCACTGAATTGAAGTCCCTGAAGATGTCAGATTAGACGCCAAAACGTCTTGAACTCAAATCAAACCCAGTCTGTTAATAGTTGGCCGGGAAGAATTGCATTGATGCGCGTCTTTGGCCCTTGGGTCGAAGCAAGACACTTCATGAGATGTAGGCCGGCAGATTTGGTGACGGAATATGGGAGGCTACTCCCGCTCTGAGTGATGCCCTGCAGAGAGGTCAGACTGAGAAGCAACAGATCACGAGAGCATATTGGCCATACTGCGATTGATGACGTGATGATGTATGCCCCTCCGTCTGGATTGGCAGCAAAGATGGGCTGAGCAGCTTGCAAGAGTTGAAGATGGCTCATGACGTTCACCGCCCAGCACTTATGATGTTAATCAAAGGTGTAACATGTTGGCAAATATCAATCTACCTTGTTCCAGTCTTCCAGTGGCAATGCGTTGAGATCTGCAAAATCAGAAAACCGCGTCCAGCCAGCATTGGCTACGATGATGTCCAGCCCCCCGAGCTTGTCGATTGTCTCCCGAACGACACGTGCATTGTCTTCCGGTATGGCTGCATCCTGGACGGGTCAGGGAGGGCCAAAGAGAGGATCTACTTACTCACTCCTTGGACCATGAAAGCTTGTACCCCGCGCTCTCTTACGGTAGCTACAACCTCTTGAGCCTTGTCCTCCCTGGAAACATAGTTAACCATTATGTGAGCTCCCTCGTCGGCGAACTTTTGGCAAATAATAGCCCCTAGTCCTCTGCTCCCAGCGGTGACAAGCACCTTGCGGCCATTTAGGGAGTATGGCATGACGATAGGCTAGGTAGAGATGAAGTGAAAATACGGGAAAGTTCTAGAACTCAAGCAGATAATGTTCTTTCTATCGAAAGAGGTGGTTGTTCGTGGTCGACTCAGCGACGAGGTACTCAAAGATCATGTTTAGCAATTCATGTTGGGAAGACACACTCTTATCTTTAAACCTCTCCCACGTGTCTAAGTCCCCACCGATCCAATGCTATGGAAGGAAAGTATCTGCGGTCATCGATGATTGGATGGTCTCACGGTCGACCCACAACGTAGAACCGGAACATCTAATCTTCCGAAGGCTATGAGACAGAAATGCTAGCAGGGTTCCCTCTCTTCAAATCAGGAAGAAACTAGTCCCAGAAGAGGTTGATCCTCGAAGGAAGCTCTCAGCCACCTGCGCTACTACAGGTCATCACAGAAGATGCTGTAAGAGAGCCGGTTGAGCTCGCCCTTTATCTTGATGAAGGAGCGGTCGAAGCAGCTACAGGTAAAGAGAGATATGGCAAGACAATTAGGGGCCTTAGCCCTAGAACAACCTTCACTAATGCTTCATATTAGAGAGAGGAACCTTTATACCCAGGCTTTCCAGACTTCAGTCAGATGCTAGGCAATCAAGCTGGACCGCCTTGCGTTAGTCCAATCTGGGTCCCGGTGCCGTGGATAGACTCTATGTCTTCTTCAAGTAACGTAACACCGAAGTATCTCTTGAGTACATCGAGTCTGCTGTCCTCGTTCTCTAGCGTAATCTCGACAACCACCTTACCGTGGCGCCGCCACTTCAATACTTCGTCATTGAGTGACAGTGAGCCGTCTATTTCTCCTTCCAGCGCCTCCTCGTTGGGAGACCCCGGCCCGTCACCATCGTCGGTTTCCCTATCAGTACTGAACCTGACGCACATGACCTTACGTGCAAAGAGTGCCTTCGGATTAAGCATTGGTTCAAAGTTCATGCTCTATAGTATTGACTCTTTAGTCAAATCATCCTCCATTAGGGGAGGAATAATTTAAGTGTACTTACTTCGACATCCACGGGCAAGAACTCAAAATCGGGAAAGCAATATACAGGCACCATCTCGGAATTCCCGTCAAATCTGTGCTTATACACCCATAGTTTCTGTGACTTGTCCAGATTTTGTTCGATGTTTTCGTAGTCAAGTCGCATCTGGGCTGGCACAATCTACTGGATTAGACAAGCGGTTAGAATTTACCTGGTTCTTGACGCCCAAAGACCGGCTTCGTCGTCAGTTTGTACTGACCTGGATCACAATATTCCCATCGTTCAAAGGCAACGGGCGACTTGGCCCGTTGGGACCCATTCCACCATCCAACAGGTACTTGGAAGCGCCAATGGTGACTAGGTTGACGACGTGCGTCCACCCGCCGTAAGTATTGGTGTTGCGGCGAAAGGTCCGTGCCCCAGCCATGTACACGTCGAAGCCCAAATTATACAGGATAAGATGGAACAGATAGTTCACTTCCAAGCAATAGCCCCCAACTCCTTGGTTGCTCACAATCTTCTTGAAGATGTACGCTGGCCGCACGTTGATGATGCGGTGCCAGGAGTAGTGCATCGTGAGGTTTTCCCAGGGGACTTTACAGAGATGGTGTTTTTGGACAAGGTCGAGAAATGCGAGTTTGCCATCGTCCGCGAGAGATGAGACACTGTAGACTCGTTTAGATTGCGGCACGCAGATCCGGTCAAAGTATTGATCCATCTGCTCTTGCGTAAACACATGGCGCGCCATGTTAAGAGGGGTACAAAAGGTGCCAGTGGGAGGGATCAGATGGGACGAAACGCCATATGCGCTGAAACTAAAGACCTAAATACCTAGGAATCCAGAAGCTTTCGGAGCTGTGCGTCGAGTGCAATATTGCCGTCAGAAGAAATGAAGGCTCCATTTTGTGACCCTCCATTGGCGCGCTACGAGGCTAGATGACAAACGCCGTTTACTATTTACTGCGGAGAACACCGACCCTTGCTTTTTAGAGCCAACAGAAGTAGGGCGAGAACTTAAATGCCCTCCATGAGAACGAGAGGCAAGACCACCGGTTCAATAGTAAGAACCACATACTGCGAGGAATTAATCCTGTCGGAACTTGAAAAGTTCGCTGATTACTACCAGAGCACCACCGAAAACGAGGACGAGGTCCAGAGCGAACATAAGACGCGAAGAGACCAAAGAAGAACAAGACTCGGAGCGTGAACGATACCGTGACGCCTACGGAGTTCCAGTGCTGGGCCCAGAAACCGGGCTCGCCATGCCTGGTATCCGTATCAAAATGTGGACGCAGGAGGCCAAAAACTGGGTCCCCGGACACCCACCTCCCATCACTCAGGTATAAGGGCTCAGGATTCTGCTCCCGCTCCTTAGGGTATCGCTCTGCTGCACCCAGGATTGCACAGCCACAGCTTAAAATGGCTTAGTCATAGCTCAGTTTAAATGGCGGAATACTCAGCTCTGATGAGGAAATGGACTTTGGTTAGGTCAGTTTTGTTAGCGATGGTACCGATATAGGGCTATTGGTCATGTCGGGCTTAGGATCTTCCAAAGAAGTGACGAGCATGGGACGGACACATTCCCAATGCCTCTTTCCTCTTCCCTGGTAGGTTTCAATGTCTCGACGTGCTCTCAGCCTCCTGCAGGAAAAACTCTGAGTGCTGTGCTTCCTGGTAGGCATGAAAGTCGCCCACAGTAACTATCGGCGGATCTACCACTCCTCGACTCAGGATCAGATGTTTGTAAACGCTAGTGCTATTGACAGCCATATCTTTCTAAATAACATACTACAGTGGAGACTATCGGAAGGTAGCGAGATCAAGTTCTTTAATAAACTTTAGCAAGACGTGCATAACATTTTTGGGAGATATGTCATGACTCTGAGATCTAAGTAGCGTTCATGCATAGAATATCGCATTCAATTTGGAGATATTTGACCTATTCAACGACTGGATTCATAACTTTGGGATCCATAGAGGCACCAGAGAATATGTTCTGAGCACGCTTCTGTATCTTCTCGACGGGTGCATTTTTCGCTCGCGCCATGATGGCGGCATGGGAGTCCCTTAATTCGCCTCGAACTTTGGCCCAATCTACAACAGTCAAAGCGTACTTGCTCTTCACCACCACACCATCGATAAAGACAGTATCGATGTCCGACCCATTCGCGTAGAGAACCAAGGCCCCGACAGGGTCGAGAATAGGCGACAACCTCGTTGAGTCACAGCGCGTGAGAATCAGGTCTGCTCGCTTGCCCGGAGTGATACTTCCAATGACATCTTTCAGACCTACTGCCTCTGCACCTCCCATCGTCGCCATTCTCAGCACCTCTTCGCATTTCTGAGCAACGCTAGTGAGAGGCAAGTAGCTGGCCTCATTTTGCTTATGGCGCTCAGCCTGGAGAAGAAGGCGCATTTGTTGAAACATGTCGGCGGGGTTGTTGGAGCATACATCAATCCCGATGCTCGCACTGCATCCATGCTTCTTGGCTTTGAATGCGATAGGGTGGCCCATACACATTTGCATTTCTGTATCAGGCGTGCTGGACAGTCCAACGCCATTCTCTTTCACAGCTCGGAGCTCGAGATCGGTCAAAGTCGTGGCATGGCTAAACAACAAATCCGGTCCAAGTAGCTTCTTATCCTCGAATTTCTGGACAAAAAAGAGGCCACGATCATACTTTCCAGTACCCACATGGCCGGTAATAATTGCGGATCCTAGAGATCGACCATACTCCACTTCAAAAACACTGCGTTCGAGCGAGGTTCTTTCAATCTCTGTAGGAGCAAACCCGAAGCGCAGCAGGTCCTTAGGCTTGTTCGACTTGAAATAGGTATCTTTGACTCTCTTTGCGTCCTCGAGCCTCCAGTCGCGATTCTTAGCGTTAAGCGAAGGATCGACTGCGCAACCTTCGTAATATGGATTGTCATACAACCCGTAGCAAAAGACTGCCCTGATCTTGGAATCCTGAAGCCCTTTAACCGCACCGTCCGCATGCTCAGGTGAGTTCATGATGTGAGAGTGGTCAATCAAGAATGTGATGCCGTTGTCGATTGATTCAAGTGCTCCACAGAGATTACCCAGATATGCATCTCGCGCATCATAGCAGCTTCCGTAAGTGTTGCGAATGCTGATCAAGTAGTCTGATAAAACGTGATCAGTACAAACGGTTCGGAGTTGTGTTTGCCACGTATGTCGATGAGTGTCGACAAAGCCGGGTGACACAATGGCATTAGTCCCATCGATCACTGTGGCATCTGGGTGCTCGCCCAGAGACGGACCAACAGCGGCGATGATACCATTGTCGATAAGGACGTCGCAGTTGGGAATAACTCCGAGCTTGTCATCGACGGTGATCGCCGTAGCATTACGGATCAGGTATTTCCCTGCCATATTTTCAAGTCGCCTTTGAAGAGACCAGAGTAGAAAACAGGTTCGAAGCCAACTCCGCTATCGAGCTACTAATACTTCGAAAGTTCAGTTTGACGAGCGTCATCAAATGTTATAGCATCGGAGAATCACGTGATATTTCCGAGGCTGGGGTTCGTCCACCTGGGTGACCAGCGAGCCATAAATTTCCAGAGAATTAAATTAATTGTCATCGAAGAACAGCTTCGATTCAGGAGAAGAGAACCAATCGATAAGTGACTCCATCTCTTAACGTTCGAGAACTAGAACCCCATTGGATTCCCGCCCAGCACAAGACAGACGGCAACCTCAACATGGCCTCCTGGATACCCATCTCCGTGAACTGCGATTTCTCGCTTCAAAATCTCCCTTACGGAGTTTTTAGCACCAAGAACTCAGAGCCACGTATCGGCACTGCCATTGGAGAATATGCACTGGACCTGAAGGCCTTGGCCCAGGATGGTGTCTTTTCATCGATCAACTTTGATACCTCAACTTTGGAGAGTCAAACCTTGAATGCATATGCAGGCCTGGACAAACGAGTACATCGTGAGATGCGCACATTTCTCCAAGAGCTTCTCTCAAACGAAACGAAGAATGGGTCTGTCTTGCGAGACAACAACGCTCGGCGAGAACGAGTGTTGATTCCACTCTCGGCTGCGAAAATGCATCTTCCTATGCTTATTGGGGACTACACGGACTTCTTCGTGGGCTTGCATCATGCTCAAAATGTTGGCAATCCTATCTCAAGAGACGGGTTGATCCGCGAGCTGACTTGTTAACAGTGTATGGACATCCTTCGCTTAGGTTCCTCGGTCCCGGCGAATTTCTTCACCCTGCCCATTGCATATCACGGCCGCGCATCTTCTGTTGTCATTAGTGGGAGCCCGATCAGACGGCCAAAAGGCCAAATTCTTTTAGATGGTAGGCCTACCGAGAGCCAATGTCGCAAGTTGGACTTCGAGGTCGAATTTGCCGCCTTCATTGGCCGTGGAAATGAAATGGGTGAAGAGATTCCCGTTGACGAAGCCAATGATCATATCTTCGGCCTGGTACTCATGAACGACTGGTCGGCAAGAGACATACAGCAGTATGAATCCACACCCCTCGGACCATTCAATGGAAAGAACTTTGGAACGACGGTTTCACCTTGGATCGTGACATTGGAAGCATTGGAGCCTTTCCGAACCGAGACTCAGATGACCGTGAGTATCGGCACCTCTTTCAAGCTAATTGCTGATCAATTTCAGACTCAGCCTCTCGGATATCTGGACGAGAAGGTCAAAGCCTCAGCGTATGATATACCTGTACAAGTCAAGTTACAAGGTTGGTACGCTCGCATCCCCAGTCTGTTCTAGTGCTAATTATAGCAGTGGATAGCGAAGAGTACCCCCTGCTTTACCCCAACACAAAATATGTGCATTTCTCCTTTGCTCAGATGCTTGCACATCATGCCCGAGGTGGATGTCCCATGAGAACTGGCGATCTTATTGCTACTGGAACTGTTTCAGGACCTACAAAACTAGAAGTAGCTTGTCTACTTGAGGCGACTCGTAATGGCGTTGATCCGATCGAGACGGAGGCCGTCGGAGGGAAGAAGCTGACTCGAACCTACCTCGAAGACGGAGATACAGTTGCCTTTTATGCAAGGACTCAGAAGCAAGGAGGTCTCGGCAGTGTTGGATTTGGTAGATTGGCAGGAAAGATTCTGCCCTCTAAATAGATGAAATGCGATCTTAAGTATCTTCTTTCTAACACCCCGCTAGGAGACTGCCTTTATTTAGAAGGCTCAAATTACCATCACTCCTAGGAGACCATTAGCTTCGTCTTGGAACGGTCGTCGCCGTAGTTTTCGTGGCGGTGGACTTGCTCGATCCTATTGTTACTTTCGACCTGTATCTGAAAGTTTCTCCAATCGATTAATTGACTCGCAGTAATTCGACGAAAAATTCTCTCAACAGCATCGCTCACCGAGGTCTAGGCTTGTTGGGCAACATCGGAAAAAGAATTAGGAGCTCCTCCATTTTCCGAACTCCACCACTTCCCGCCTACCCCGCTTGAGCTTGTCCCGCGGTCTCCGGAATATGTACCCCAGGATAATCCTGGAGACTCTGGAAAATAACAAATTCTACATTCAAAGAAGCCGAAGACCCCTGTTGACCGGAAAACAGTCATGCTAGCGGGATCAGGGCGACCCCGCAAGGCATGCGACCTCTGCAAGAGGCAAAGGGTAGTAGCCTCCAAGTGAAGCCCCACTATGACTTGCACTGTGATGCTGATGTTTTCCAGGTACGGTGCTCTGGTGACCGCCCAATTTGTAAGAGGTGTACAAGGTTGGGACGTACCTGCGTGTATGTCGCTGTCACATCTGGCGGATTCCGTTCAACCACGGGTTCTTCGGTCACCAATCCTCTGCAGGAAGTCGGCGCTGCGTCGACGCTTGCCAGAGACACTGGTCCTCCACGACGAGCACAACACCTTGACCGCATCCTATCAGAAGATTCTGGATTGTTTTCTTCGTCAATTCCTCGTACATCTTCACTGGAAAAGAACTTCCTGGGTATACCGAAGCCATTGATCACATCTCTCGTCGATGTGTACTTTTCCCATGTCTACAATGCGTCGCTCATGCTACACCGAGCATCTTTTGTGCAGAGTCTCAACTCCGGCACTGCTAATGCTGCTTTGGTGCTGAGTATATGTGCTTTTGCTTCCATGTAAGGGATTTCAAGCCTTTGGAGAGTAAAGCGACTAACCAGCATGTAGTTTCTACCGCGATAGTCAGAGAAATTCCTCTTTGCGTGAGCATGGTTTCAGCATCGAGTGGGCCGAGCGAGCAGGGAAGTTGGCATTCCAGGATGTTGAGACTCCGAATCAAGATAACATGGTCGCTTTTTTGAATCTACTCTTGTTCTGGTATGGGCAAGGGTCGTGGCGAAGGTCCTTCGTTCACAAAGGTGCGCCGCACTTCCATTTCCTCATGTTCGCGCTTCGTCGACTGACGCTCCACTTCGGACCAGCCAACGCCGTCCAAATTGCACATATAATGGGTCTCGGTGGCGAAAGAAGGGGCAAGGAGAGACTTTTTGAATCCGAGATTCGCCGCCGACGATTCTGGGCATGTTATCTTGTCAACTGTCATGCTGCTGACTCGCCTTACACTTTGTTCTCAACAAAAGCGGTGGAAAATTTATCGTTGCCCTGGCATGAAGCTGACTTTGAAGCATGCAGGCTAAATCAGCCACTAATATCGTTGAGTTCGGGCGAGACAAACAGCGGCTTATGGTGTGAGGTGGTCAAAGCAATGTCTATCTGGTACTTCTCGCAATCTCCATGCATTGGGTAGTGCTAATTTCTCAACAAGGTCACAAGTGTATGATCTGATAAAGTCAGTGAATACAAATATTATGTCTCGCGTGGCAGCAATCCATTCGCTCGATGCTCAAATCACAGCATGGTGGGCAAAGGTTCCACACCATCTGAAAATGTCTCCAGACATCATCGAAACCGCAGACAAAGAAGCAATCCCCAAATTACTCTTGATTAAAACAGCATACCATCAAAGTCTTTGTGCCTTGCACGCCTCGATTGTTCCTTTGTTCTCCTGGAGTACCATTGATGGTGAAGAGAACTGGGGTCTGGCAAGACAATTTTCAGCTCAAGTCGCTTTTGAACATGCCTGCGCAGCATCAGCGCTGTTCGAATTGGATCTGGATTTCCAAGACCCTAGTGCGGCGCCTAGCTTTGTAGCTTACGCTGCCTACTGTTCTTGCGCAATTCAGATACCTTTCCTCTGGAGTTCCAATTTGCAGTTGCAAGAACGAGTTCGGTCTAATATTCGAATCAACGTTCGAATGATCCGCACAATGGGAAGGTATTGGAGATTTAGTGCTTTACTCGTGAGTGCAGATGATACGTAAAGACTTTACGCCACTAATGACTCTTCTAGGAAGTCCACGTCCAAGTTCTGTACAGAATGCACGCCAAAAACCCTATAACATTGGAAGCTGAACCTAAACATCTCGATCCTTCGGCCTTGAAAGGATTCCAAGTTACTGCGCTAAAGGCACGTGAATCGGTTCTCAGTCATAACGGCATTCTCTGGATTCGAGGTGAAGGATGTGCAGAGCAAGGAGAAGAAGTGTTTGATTTAGATGCAGAAAGCGAAAACACTGCAGCCAGTTCAAATTCAACAACTATAGCCCGAGGTAAGTGAAAGATCTCCCAACATCGTGACTCTACAGTCCTCTCACAAGCTCAATATGACTAACCAAAATTGAAGAATCACGATCCAGTATTGATTCGGCCCAGGGCAGTCTCTGGTTGCAACTCCGGACCGAATCAAGTGACACAGAACAACAAAATCTTCCCTCGGTTCTTCTTGAAAACAGTCTTCTTGAAAACAGCAGTTTCACCAGCAATCAGCCCGACTCCCAAATTACGGACTACTTCTACCCACTACTAGACCCTGAGAAATTCAATATCTTCGCAGATGAAGAACCTCTTGATTTTGATCTTGTTAACAACATTGGATTTGATCTGGATGACTTTGACGGCTTCTTAGCAGGGCAAGCCAATCATATATGATAGTACGGAAATCGGATACTGTAGCACTCGCTGATATTGAAAAGAGCAGATACGTCAAGAGTCTTAGCATCTTATTTGTTTTACTCTAGGTGTTCTCTTGTATCACTGTATACATTCTCTGAGGTTGAAGTTTCATTCATCGTTCCCACTCCCATGATACTTCCCACTTGCCTCACCCAAATCTTCTTTGAACCTCTCGCCACCGACTTTAATTGGCTGACAATCCTGCAGTACGAACAGCATCCTGGTCCATTTTGTTTCATCCACAGATCTCCACGCATGCATCGTGCCTCTCTGGATTGCAATGTCGCCTTTCTTAAGATGCCTTGTCTCACCACTGTCCAAGTCCATATAGATCTCCCCTTCTAACACGATCCCATAGTCGAGTGACTGCGTTCGGTGCATGAGCGGTGAGTGGCCGGGACCAAAGTCCACGATACGAAGTACGGTGCCATTCGGGTTGACAAGGCCAAGAGTATTCTTAGACATAAGATCATCATGGGTGGTGATATCTGCGTCGTCATTGAGAGAGACAGGAAAGGAAGAAGTGGTATAGGCGACGTTCCAGCTGACACTATCACCGCGGGGGGCAACCCAGGTATTCTGCCTTGAGGAGTGAACGATAGCTTTGCTGGTCTTCTCATCATGTGTAGTTATGTAGATACTGGGATTGCCAAACGGCTTTTGTGTGCCGTTAAGTTGATCCGCCATGGTTGTTACGTCGGTCAATTGTGTGTTGGAGAGAAGTAGTCGGGATGATCTTGATCCTGAGGAGTTGTGGATTTTTATGTCATAAGAAGGGAAAATATTGACAGAGAATCTCGAGAACGTCTCTTGGCCTGTATTAATAGAACTAGGCAGTGGCCGTGAAGTCATGTGCTAGTCTCGAGTGATTCGCAATAGTTTTCCGAGGCAGTCGGGAAACTGTGGGCGGCTATAGTTGGATTCAGCTGGCAACAAACCAATGTTACTTCAGAG
Source organism: Exophiala calicioides (assembly GCA_001599795.1). Taxonomy (NCBI): domain Eukaryota; kingdom Fungi; phylum Ascomycota; class Eurotiomycetes; order Chaetothyriales; family Herpotrichiellaceae; genus Exophiala; species Exophiala calicioides. The sequence goes on along the minus strand of BCHZ01000005.1, from coordinate 163,637 downwards.
TAAAGACATTATTGTACACGCGTTGCGCGTCATTTCTATTATTTTTTCCTTTAACCTCTTATTACCGGAAAAATCTATACTCAGATAGTCTATATTTGAGAGTCTCGCCTTCAACAAGCCATAGGCGTAATGCTACTTTCAAGTGCGCATCTATTCCTCTATTCGACAACTCGCCTTAATTATGAACAATTCCTAGGAGAGCCCTTCTAGTATTGGTCGCCATTAGATACAGCACTTTCGAAGTATCACCTTGCCATTCGTTCAATGATAGGTAAAAAGACCCAGTCCTAGTACCTCAATTATACTATCTAGTATTCTTGAGGCTCTTAAGGCGTAATGCCAGAAGTATAAGGCCATTTACACATACAAAATATATCGCAACAACTGTTACAATAGTGAGATGTCGCCCTAATCAGGCTTTCGTGCATCAACCTTGGCAGCCAAACGGGTAGACATTTTTCAACCAAAGTAGAAAGTAGAACGCGATAGTAATATCATTTGATTGAAAAGTTTAACCTCTGGAGAATCTCCCAGCCATTTTGGACTAGACAACAAATTTGCTTGTCCATTGACGAATACGTTCACCATAGATGTATATTGGGATCGTAGTCAAGAAGATCAATCCTTCGATGAGAGTGTTGTATCCTCCAACCTGCGATCAAACGTTAGCAAAGAGATTTATGTCTCAATATCAGAACCAAAAGACATACCTTGGCGAACCCATCCTTCTCAATCCAAGGAGTAACACCAAAGCTCAAAGCAAAAGCAAAGGTATTTTTGAAAGCTGTAAGCATAGTTATGGTTTCTCCCGCCACTGGGCGGTAGCTGTCCACAACGTAAGTCATGCCGACGGATGGGACTGCGCATAACACTGCGTAACTAGTGCCAATTCCCGCAATTGCAACGTAGGGGTTCATTTGATTCTCAAGGCCGAATCCCCACAGTAACAAGCCCACTGGTCCAAAGAGAAACGGAACAATAAGACACCAAAGACGGTACTCTGGTTTGAAATATCCACCGCGGCGCTTAGAGATCGCTGCAGAGACAAAGTCTGTGACTGTACCGCCGAGAATACAGCCAACTAGAGCTCCGATCACGCTCTTGGTGAAGTCAGTGACCGGATTCAAAACAACCTCGAGTAGGATAGACTTACAGCAATGTTGAGATTGCCAATGCCTTTCTCGCTAAAGCCATAGATTTCAATAAATGCGGTGGCATCTGCGGTCTGCTGTAGAACCACCCAGCCGAGAGTAACTCCATATGTAACGGAGCCCCAGATGACAGCAGGATACTTCAGTGTAAGGAATGGTCTGCTCCAGAGCCACAGCATCGATGAATCCCTATTTGAATATGAACAGCAATACTTGGGGGGGAAAAGGTGATACATACCTGTCGTACCAGCTTGTAAACGTCAAAGATTTCCCCCAGCTTGGTCTTGCTTGAGCCCTGATGCTCGCCAATTCACTTGCATCGATGCCCTCTCCACTTTCATAGTCTAGTGGACGCTTGAAGTTCGTTTCTGCCTGGAAAATAAGCGTGAGAAAGAAACATGCGCCGGTCAACGCGACATTCATCCAGAAGACCATTCTCCAATTGTTGGGATTTGCTTCAGCCACGAGGCCTGCGAATATACCGCCGATAGCACTACCACCCCCAATAGCGAATGTGTAGAAACCAATTCTGAAGCCCCTTTCGTGAAGGAAATAAAGGTCCGCCACCACTGCAGGTCCCAACGCTTCCGAAGCGCTTGCACCGAAGCCCTGCAGAATCCTTGCGCCAAGAAGTGATCCGTACGATCTTGCGACAGCAGACCAGATGGTAGCGGCGAAGAAGATGCCAGAACAAAGGACAAGCACGGGGCGTTTGCCAATTTTAAGTGAGAGTGGGACCCAGAACAGATTGCCAATTCCTAGAAACAGAATGTTGAAGGTGATGAGATAGCTCGCCTTGGTGAAGTCGATACCGAAATCCAGAACGATGGGAAGAAGAATGGGTGTGACAGAGGCCGTGATGTAGTTGGAAAGGAATACGAAGAAGGAGTTTGTCGCGAAAGCGAAGTCCTTCCTCCACGGATTCCACATCTGTGAGTCGGGTTAAATACGCTTGAGAAGAGATTCTAAGGCCCTTACCAGAGGATCCTTCGGATCATTCGTCGGTCGTGGTAACAGAAGTCTCGAAGTGACCTTGCCGTTGCTGTCCTCTGAGCTTTCTTAGTGACTGGGCTTTGCACGATATCTTGCGAAACAAGGTACCTTGAAACATATGAGATGTAGTGGCAACAGGGGCTCCATGCAGGCCATGATCGACATGGTGTACCGTAGGTTCTGCCAGCTGAAGCTCCTTCTTGGACTCCATTGTACCATGAAGTGTCGTTTTTGTGGACTTGAAATGGGAAAGGTTACTGAAATTGAGGAGCATCAGTCTTCAACCCTGACCTAGATATACAGCGGATTAACCATCTGTGTACGGAGTTCATTATTAGCGGATAATCCGGTCCGCCTTTGGGTCGGGAAACCCAGGGGCCATCATATCACGTGATACTCCGACTCAGTCCAGGGGCTTGATTACATGTTCTAAGGCCGCTGGAGGGAACCAATAGTAAGTTCTGGTGGAGCAAATGATAACGAATAGTTGGGCCTGCAAGGAAGTAATTTGTCAATCAACGCATGCAAGTTTCCTAAACTTGAAGGACGGGTAAAGCTTACTGGAAATATTGTTCCTCGAGCAGGCCAAGGGTGAAGTTTTGAGACTTCCACAGGCCACAGGTCCTGAAGAGCCCATCCATATGTATTGGAGATGATAGTTTGTGAGATATTATCGTAGGAAGTCACGCTCCTCTGTCTCGGCTAGGATAGTCTGCATAATTGTTGTAGTCAGAGCCAGGGACATGGATCCTAATGGGGTCTCTATGCTACCAAGCACATGGTCGAGGGACGCAGACACGGGCTCTTGAAGCGCGGCCCAAAGTGGCGGCTGCGAAAAAGGGGCCAGTCGCCTAAACTGGAGGCGGGCTTCCTCACAAACACCTCAATGAGGAGTGAATCAGTTATACAACATGGAAACGGCATAGAAGTGTCTCGCCCGAGAAGCCAGGTCTGCTCAACCGACTAATATATTGTCTGATGATATAACATCAAGCTTGTATCTTTGCTTTAGCAGCACCTGTTATATTAATACCCACAGCCCTCTGATAATGTCGACACCAGATCGCACTTCTTTTGCGAGACACTTATCGCGGTAGAACATACCCCAAAAATGCTTCCCCTATTGCTTCATTTGAACAGCGATTCTGTTCGTCATAAACTTCGAAATATCTCCCATCATGAGACATCCAACGATGGACAGAATACCAAACGGGATACTGACATACCATACGTAAGCCAATGCGTCGGAGTATGCCCAGCGACTGCCCATAGTAGCTGCTTCGATTATAGCTGTAGTGACCCCTGTGATATTGGCGACGTTTGCTGGAGCGGTAAGAAACGTTGTGACAAAATCGGTCGCAGACGATTCTGGAAGACCAGCTTGTAGGGCGAACTCGAGAACCCTTTCCGGCAGCCTCGGGGCGAGCTTCTCTGTGAAGACATTGTAATAAATGGAGTAGCCAATGGAACCACCAACAAAACGGACGGTAAGTGTCAATGCCGTAGCAGTGGCAATCAATGAATCAGGGCAGGCGGTCATGGCAATGGTAGCGGAGGGTACTATGACTCCTCCAATTCCGAATCCAGCGACTGTGGCCAAGCCAACAGCAAGCCCGGCGTTATCTGGGTTCGCAACAGCCATACTCCCAGTGAAAGCGGCTTTACACGTTAACATCAGCAATCTGGTCGACCTTTTTCCAATCTGGACCATAGGGCACACTTACTCATCAAAACACAGGATATCAAGAGGAGCTCACGATTGTGACCCTTCAAAATCGTGAGCATCGCATTCATTATTGTAGCACCCACGGTGATTGCAATGGAATAACCAAGACCCTTCACGCCGACTTTGATGGGGCTAAGTTGAGTCAGTGGATTTGTCAATGCAATTTGAGGGGAGGCACGCACTCAGGGTCATAAACAGCGCTATATGTTAGCGGTGCAAAGTTGATCATGGAGTAGAAGTTCATCCCCGAAATAAATGCAACTGCGAGGGCGATAGCAACAACACGCTGACCAACGAACAGGTCTTTGGGCACCATTGGATACTTGGCGCCTTTCCATTCCCACATTACGAAGCCAGCAATGAGTGCTGCGCCGACAAACAACATGCACAAGACATATGCGCTTATCCAAGGGTGATCAGACCCCCCAGATTGGAGTGCCACGAGACTGGACACAGTCAGCGAATGACTTTGGTAGCTCTGAAAATATCTTACAATAGAATTACCCCAGAGATGGAGAGAATAGCACCAACGTAATCAATTCTCTTCGCAATTTCTGCCTTGCTTAACGACCCTTTGCGCAAAATGTGGGAGTCCGGGAAGTAGAAGAGAAGCACGCCGACAAAGAAGACTCCGTTATAAATGCTTCGAGAGAATTAGCAATTCGCGTTTGCAAGGTGTCGTTCATTCTCACAGTGTGATCCACAAACCCCACCTCCAGGTCGAGTGAACAGAGAGTAATTGGGCGTATAGGACGTATGGGAAGAACGGACCTAGAAACAGAATCAGGTTACGTAGACCACTACCGTGGCTATGTTTGTGCTCACAAATAAAAAAGGTGACGCAAGCTAGGTAGATCCCGCGCTTTTTGACAGGAACAAGCTCGGCAGTCCTAGAGAGATTGCTGTTAGGTGGTTTGTTTGCCTGGGCTTTCTGTGGTGTGTCACTCACCCGGCCAATGCAGTAAGCTCCCCGATGGCAGCACCACCACCAGCCATCGTCATGCCGGCAACTCCTTGGGCGAAGGAGTTCGCTGTAGCCGTAATAATGATACCAACCATGAGCAAGGTGGATCCTAAAATGGATATGTTCCTTTTGCCGAACATATCTTGGAGGTAGCCGCAGAATGGACACACGGCGGCAAGGGCTAGTGAGTTCGAAACTGGAATCCAACCAATCGAGTCTGCCCCCAAATCGGCTGCAATGTAGCTGAGCGAGCCTTCAGATTATTAGCGACGAAAGAGATAGTGGGTCTCGGTTTCCAAGATTACCTCCGACGAAATAGAGCGGGATTTGTGAGCCTGTTGCAGAAAAATCCATCAATACAGCGAACTCAAACGTGCAGGGTGGTTGCGGCGTTACATAACTTACCCACGTATACACCACACAATGAGACAGTCGCAATGATTTGCTTCCAAGTCCAATTGACGCGTCCATCGGAGTCGTCACCTTTAGAAGCATGAGCCTTCTCCGACTCCAGGTCAATCATCTCATTGTGTTGTGTTGCTATTTGGCCGTCTTTCTGCTCAAGATTCGGCTCGAGATCTTGCTCGTGAGTGTTTCTCATTGCTCCAGATGGACCCATTCGCAATTGGCAACTGCGTTGATGTGAAATTGCTGGCGATATGGAAGAGCCCATTCAGTGGTTTGAGAAGGGCATCTTTCCGGGCTGCTTGACTCATATAAATATATGCAGTAAGCTCTTAGGCTCTCCATGTTTCGACTCGCTGCATTTCCCCATGGGGCAAAGTCCCAGAGATAGCTTCGAGTCGTCTTAGCGTTCGATCTTGAAACCGAATCCGGAGTGCACGAACCTGGAGCAAAGCCCCCACGGATAGTGCGCGAGAGAAGATTAGTCAACGCAGCAGGACCACGACCTGATTTGACGATATAATCTGCAAACATCAAAGCAAGCTGCAGAGGCATGACTAGAAAGTTCTGATTCGGGTTGATTGACAAGCATAGTAAACAAATCTCTCCCGAGAACAAGTTCCAGATCCTCGCGACAAATTTGAATCCGGAACCTCGTTCCTAATTCCGATCGGAGATCAAAATCTAACCAATATGGGCTTAGGGTCCACACTCAGTCAGACATGACCGATTAAGTGACTCCGTTAGCTGGGTGGTTGACGGTGAGAAGGCTGACAAAACCCTTATCCAGTCTTCCACAATTGACGATGAAAAGGCTGACTCGCCCTCCCCACAAGTCCCCGCTTTCCCCATATGGTGGCTCGGTTAACAACGGCGGGACTAATCCCCTTCGAGTCTCATCGAGTCATGTCTTTCTGGTACTGTGATCCCTTCTTCGACATCTCTCCAATAATGGATGACGAACAATATCAACTGCACGAGAAAATCATGTCTCGGTCACGTTCCCCCCATTTCCGGTAGCAGACTTTTATAAAATTGAGCTCCGTTCCTAGCATTGGACTGTCGTTGCATCAAACGTAGCCATGGCATCCTTCGAAGGCAAAAATATTGTCGTGACCGGCTCAGCATCAGGAATCGGGCTCGCCATCACCTTGGCTCTTGCCGAGCGAGATGCAACAGTATGGACGGTAGATTTGTCTCCAAGCCCACCCGACGAGCTCAAATCATGGATCGAAAAAGGCAGAGTTCATTTTGACGGCGGCATTGACGTTGGCGACCGGACATCCAGCAGGGCATACATTGAAAAGGTCGTCTCAGCCACTGGAAGATTAGATGGCCTCGTTAATAATGCTGGAATCGGTTTATATGAGGGTCCCATTGCTTCAGACGAGGCGTACGACCGAATGATCAACGTCAACATTGGAGGAGTGTGGAACTATGGCACAGCAGCTCTTCGTGCTATGCAAAATCAGGAGCCACGAGGTCCATGGGGCTCGCGAGGCAACATTGTTAACATTGCAAGCGGTGCCGGCCTGAGAGGCGTGAGTGGCCTAGCTGTGTATTGCGCCACAAAACATGCGGTGATAGGTTTATCACGAGCCTGGCAAGAAGATTTCGGCAAATATGGAATTCGAACTAATTCTGTCGCCCCAGGTAAGGTTGCGAGTTCTCCCTGAGACTGAAGGCCAACGTTTGATTGAAATCATATAGGTGCTACGGCAACCGCCGCCTTTGTTAAACGCGCGGAGGAGGAGAAGGACTTCCTAGGTACCTTGCCGAGTAATCCTCTAGGAAGAGTTGCAAAGCCATCTGAGATCGCCGCATCGGTTGCTTTTCTACTCTCTGACGAATCTAGCTATGTAGCGGGCGAGGTGCTCTCTGTGACCGGAGGTCACACATGAAAAGGTGCCAGGATAGTGGCAGTGATGTCCAACATCGACTGCTCACAGGCCCTTTATACATATATTCAATATGGAATGAATCACTTTACCTGTGAGATAGATCACGGGGTTTCGAGCAGGTGCTGCAACATCCTACAGTAACAAAACTACCAAGTCAACGCGTAAAAATCTCAATGGCGTTGGCTTCATATTGCTCTAGGAATCATCAAGGCCACTCAACACACAAGTCAAGATGGTACCAATGGCTATTATAACTGTTGTCTACAACTACTTTTGGGGCAATCTGGAAGAATTTCAATCCAAATGCAAGTCTATAGAATAGCGATCGCGAACCTAGCCCCAATGGTTCAGCACCTTCTACCTGAAGACTCTGAAATCTCTTTCCAGGATGAGGATTCTAGAAACTCTAGAAATTAGCCGTGGCGGCTCTCTTCACACACTCACGTGGAGCTTACCTTGATCTATTGACACACTCCCTCAGGCACTCCCCCAGGCCCAACCCTGGGCCCTGCTCCTAGTAAGCACGAACGGTGCTAAATGCCAAAAATCTAAATCGCGCTGATTTTAACTGACACAAGTGGTACCTATCGTCCGCACTAGCCAGGTGCCTGGGTAGCAGGACCGGTCCTAACAGTCCCTCTGGATTATTCTCAGGACTTTCTGACAGTGCTAGATCCAAGGCCAAGGCGGCTTTTGGCCCAAGGCCAGCGGTTGAGCAGGGATAGTAACAGATCACTGACTGTGTCTTTCGAGTCAGGGCCATTTGACTTAACGTGGAGTTCAACGGAGTCTAGATCCATCGAGCTGCTAATTACAAACATAACTAACTGGTGGATTCCTTGAAAACAGGGGTCCAAGTGAACATTCTCCTATTGACTTCCAGCCGTTCTCAGAAGAACATGCTTTTCTAGCACCCCATGTTTAAAGACGGTCAGAATTGTCAGAGTCAACAACTACTTATGCTAGTAGTACCCTAACTTAGCCACCCAATTCCCACACGTCCATATTACCATCTCGGTATTATCGCCCCTGCATCAAGTCAAAATTCGCTTCGGTTCTGGAGGCTGTCATCTACGCATGGAATAAATATTTGCTCACGAATTAATCGGCTTTAGTAGAGCAGTATCTTTCCCAACAATGATTTCCCAACCCGTCGACGAATATGAAGTCCTTCCTCAGTACCATTCACAGCCGCGAAAACTCAAAATTGTCCATGTTGGAGCAGGAGCGTCCGGCTTATTGCTAGCCTATAAAGCTCAGAGGCTGTTGCGCAACTATGAGCTGATCTGTTATGAAAAGTAAGTCAGAACAACATAGTCAGCCCAACCCAACCCAAACATACGCAAAGCCCTCGAGAGAGGTTAACTCACGCAATGTCCTCCCATCAGAAATCCAACGATCGGAGGAACCTGGTGGGAAAACAGATATCCCGGCTGTGCCTGCGATGTGCCTGCACACACCTATACGTACACATTCCAGCCCAACCACGAGTGGTCCGGCTTCTACTCGTATTCCGACGAGATCCAGCGATATTTCGAGAAGTTTTACGATCAGCACAAGTTGGCACCATATGTACGGTTGAATACTGAAGTGCTAAGCGCAACCTGGTTGGAGGATAGCGGCGAGTGTAAGTCTGAAGTCGTCTTCAATTCTATTGGAATCATGATAAGAATCGTTCCTGACCACCAAAACTTATTAGGGGAAATCAAGCTCAGAAATGGTGAACAAATGTTCACAGATCGCTGCAACGTCTTGATCAACGGCTCTGGCGTCGTGAATAAGTGGAAATGTAGGTTAAGTTGCCCACGTCCCATCTAGGAAGAAAAGATTACATGTATTCTTTCCCAAGCAAGGAAATCTAATTATCGTTGCCACAGGGCCTGCTATTGAGGGCATTTCCTCGTACAACGGCATACTTTCTCATAGTGCCAATTGGGACACCTCGATCGATTGGCAGGGCAAGAAGGTGGCCGTGCTGGGAACAGGTTCAAGCTCAATCCAAATGGTGCCGCATTTAGCGAATGGTAAGCAACTGGCCAAGGACTATATCGCGAGCAGGTTGGTTTACTGAAAGAAATCATGCCAGGCTCTCAAAAATTGACCGTGTTCGCTCGAAACATGACCTATATTGCCCCTCAGATCGCCTCCGACGAACAGAAGATCGACCCCAACAGTCAAAAGGTAGCGGCCGCTGGGAAGCACCACTATATTAATGCCGAGAAAGAAAAGTTCCGCACTGATCCAGAGTTCCATCTCCAATACCGGAAAAAGCTTGAATCCGCCCTTACTGAGATGTTCCCGCTGTTCCTTCGTGGAACGAAGCTCAACCTCCATGCAAGGGAGGCTATGCGCGCTAGCATGTTGGAAAAGATCGGGCCTGGTCACGAAGAGTTGAAAGAGAAATTCATCCCGCAATGGTCGCCGGGATGTAGGAGATTGACTCCTGGAGAGGGATACCTCGAGACACTGGTCCTCGATCATGTCAATGTGATTCACGACGAAATCGTACGATTCACGGAGACTGGCCTCGTGACTGCCGCAGGGGATGAATTGGATTTCGACATTATTGCCTGCGCGACAGGATTTGACATTGCGTACACACCGCACTTCAAGATCATGGGAGTGGATGGTGCCGTGATGCAGGACGAGTGGAAGGAAACTCCAAATATCTACCTCAGCATTACCGCACCCAAGTTTCCCAATTATTTTGTTGTCAATGGACCGACGGGGAACTGGGGTCAAGGCTGTGCATTGCCCTCGGTAAGTCGAATGGTTTTTCCAACCCTCCCCCAATCCACTATGGCCAATTTTGACCCTTCCTTGATGACACAGCATGAAATACAACTCGAATATGCCCTGCAATGTTGCAGAAAGATGCAGGAAGAAGATATCCGCGCTATGGAACCCCGACAAGCCCCGACAACGCAAATTAACCAGCATCTCGACGCGTGGCACAAAAAGTATAGCGTATGGGCGGAGGATTGCCGGTCATGGTACAAGGACAACAAGCCCGATGGGCGTGTGTACATCTGGCCAGGTAGCCTGCTGCATCATATGAAGACGCTTCGCACGCCTCGGTATGAGCACTACGACCTGCGCTATAATAACGACAACGTCTGGGCGTTCTTGGGAGACGGTAGGACGGACCTGGAACGTGAGCATGAGAAAGGTCTCCAGGTCGATTTGGCCCCGTATATTCGAAATGAGGATGTTCCTTGGAGCCTGGATCTCCCCAAAGACTTACCGCTGCGGGTATTAGGGAAATAGATTGTCTGAAACAGGTAACGCCTAATGTGCGAGTGACTAAAGCAAATTTCGTCATTCATATTATTAAATGGCCTTCTGAGAGACTGAAACTTTTCCATCTCTAGCTACCCGCTTAGGAGATAAACCAATGTCAAATCTCCATCACGTCTCTGGCGCCAACCGCAGTACCGATGGATTGACATGATAAGAGGTACAATTGCGGTAGCAATTCATTGCCGCATTGTCAAGAGGGCGTGGTTTGGGCCACGATAACTTGTTGCAAGACCTAAGCGCAATGCCCCGGGCGATTTTTGCGTCTGGCTCGTAGAGGTGTGGATATTTCACGAACAGACCGGCGTCCAGAAAGTAATCTTCGACACCTTGGCCAATCTTGAGGTGACGATACAACTCCTGAGCATACTCCTTGGTGTGTAGGAGTGTGTACAAATTGGGGGCAGGCAACTTGATCTGAGGTTTCGCGCCGATGGTGTCATCTCTACACCATGTTGGATTACATTCGATACCGGAGATGATATCGTGAATACTGAAATTGACCGTCAAAGGTTCTGCACCAACCACGAGTTCGGACAGATCAGCCTGGACAACGTACGCTAGACCGATCTCGCCGCAGATCTCGTCTAGAGCAGGGTCTGAGGAGTAGTACTGGATTAGTTTATCTCTTAGGAAAGAGAAGATGCACCAGTCGATGACGGCGGGATGCGGGACAGCGATTTGCAGCTGCGTAGGTAGCATACACCGGGGGACTGCAGCGAGTGTGTCGGGACCCGGAGATATACGCCACGCCGCCAGTTTGGAGAGCGTATCCATGCCATTTGTGTACTTGATCCAGGACTCCATACCCGTCCACGCGATCTTGATGAATGTAGAAATGAGAGTTGAGACAATTCGATTGAGACTGATGAGGTGTTAGTACGATGAATTTGCGCTTGACCGGAATGGAATACTCACTTGTTCAAATTCGGACTTCGTCTATCGCTGAGGTAACTTGTCACAACGCACATTTCATAGGCATTGATGTGTTCTGAGTATTTTGAATGGGCTATCAACCGCAAATTGCGATAGAGTGGATAGTCTGCAGAGTCTTGAGAAGGAAACTGATTTGATGTCGGCTTTTGGAGTGTCAGGAACTCTTGGCTTGTCGCTAACTCGATGTTGTTGTCTCCCAATACTTCTTCAGCCGTCGACATTGGTACGGTCAAGTCTGATGGGTATATCTCTGTAGGATATGTTCCGTTAGAGGTCATCGTATAAGAGTAGGCAGCGCTTGCATTCTGCTCCAATGACATATCAAGGGGTCGGAGACCAGCTTCGGAGTCGCTATGGCCAGGAGGAACATCGAAGTCGACCATGGACAGATCTAGAGCTTGCTCGTACTCGTAATCCGCCTCTACATGTTGAGTGTGAGTGTCATTAGATTGAATCTCGTTAGTACTTGCAGAGGTCCGCACTGATGATGGTGAAGGGGACCTGTTTTGCAGGTACTGTCGAGTCAGGTCGATTACTTGAATCTGAGGGGAAGCTCAACTTACAAAGTTGTTTTCTCGGTTCTCTACCATGGTGCCTACAATGCCGTTCAACGTCGCTTGAAGGCTGTGAAGCCTCTTCTCGCATTGGCATAACTGTTGTCGCAGCATTTGATTCTCCTTGGCTAGCCTAGCATTGCGATCGCTTTCCGAGTCCGAAAACTGTGCCAATCGTTGTTTTAGTTCACTGATCTCCACGTTCTGGCGAGCGCGGAATGCTTGCTGCGAAAGCCGGTTGCGTAGCTTACTGCCAATAATAGGGTGATTAGCATTGTCCTTGAGGAGACAGCTTGTGGCACCTACCGCTTTTCTGTCGATGTATTGCTTTTCTTCGGTACACCGCCGGCGGAACTCGTGTAATCCTGAGACAATGTCTTGTCATTGGCCAAAGGCTGTTCAACGTAGCCAAAAGTTTGATTATCGAGCATGTTGCCTCATGTATTGCCAGAATCAAGTTACACGGGAGGAGCGAGCGAACAGAAAGTCTTTGAAGAAACGCAGAATCTTTCGATCGAGCAAGGCGCTATTAAGATAATCTCCATGGGAAGGTGCGGAGGTGGCGTTTTTGGCGAGTAAGTGAAGAGGGTTAACCTCGGTTAGTTACCAAGGGCGAGAGTCTGCAAATCCGTTATGCTCGTATCGTCGAGGAAAAAATTTCGAACATTCTGCTTAGGAATCTAATAATATCGGCTTCTGGCGTCAAGTGAGAGAGTAAGTTCTTGTGGAAATCGCATTATCGTGAGCAAAATTACATGGAAAAGTATGGCATTTCCCACCGATAGCGGAGTCGAAGAGAGAACAGTGTACTTCGACTCATGGGAGTATATTGGTGCCCAAATGACAATACGTTTGAAAAGCATATCGATCAAATCGTACCTCAAGGTCCGCGGGGGAAGATCTGACTGTCATAAGGAGCCGCAAATCTTTGTTGGCAACATCTCAGTTTCGCAATCTCCGACTGTCATGTTGACCATGGAGCGACTGGATGTTGGAGCCGAAGGAGTCGAGCATGAAGCCCCTGCAGGCACGGCAATGGCACACAGTTCTTGTGGCAAAGACATCTGACTTCCTGCGTCGTCGCCTGGCCGTTTGGATTGGTCACCTGTCTTGAGATCTCTCAAACTCCACAACGCCACGATTGTCAAAAGAAAGGGGATTAAGCTTCCCCAGCCTTCCAATTATTCAGATTGTGAAACTAGAGTATATAGCGTAGCCTCCCCCTTGGCCCTTGCTAGACCTTCATGGAACTTATTCAACCTATCTTTGACAGAGATTCGGGACTGCTATGGTTAAAACTTTTAGAAACTCGGGGCCTAGAGAAGGCCCATAAATTGTGTGCAGACAACATGCTGTGATATTAATTTGTGTATTTGGACACCAATATCATTAAGATGGAAGAGGAAACGACCATAAGGGAGCAATTGAATTTTCCCAACACATTTCAAAGATTGCACTAGTAATTGTGGACAGACAATAGTGGATCCTTTCGCAATGAGTGAATCTTTGATTATACAGGATAGCAGCTAGGATAACCATTTGCCACAGACACGACTAGAAGGTTCGACTGTTGGAGAGTGCATGTTATTTGTGGGCAAGGAGAGAAATATAAGAGTAGAGAGCGAGGAGGGGTAACCGCCCATATCCGGCATAGCGGAATATGGCAAGCCATGAATTTCGTCAGTACGACCTCACACTTACTTCCCTCTGAAAAGTAACATGTGAATCGCATAACTCGACAAGTGAAAGTCTTGTCAAGATCCTTGGTAGTATTCCTAACAGAGTTGAGAAATCTGGTCTGGCAGCTAAGAATTTGTATGAGCGCCTTTTAGGCTTGGTTCCCGGCCTCATTAACTTCAACCTTACACAATTAAACCTTTGCTTTCCCAGTAGTCCCCTCCCCGGGCACTTTGTTCTTCGATCTGAACACTGAGACCGAAGGCTCGCCCAACATGGAGGATCAAACAAACGCCATGCCCGCGACCAGGCTTCCTGAATCGAGCGCAAGTTGGAGACGGCTGGCGCTTAATGTAGTTCCATCTCCCTTGGGGCTGGAGCTACAGGTGGCTAATGGCTGTCAGGCTTGCGAATCATGCCGACAACGAAAATCAAAATGTGACGAGGGAAGACCGCGATGTGGTCGATGTGAGAAGCTTCTATTGCCTTGTGTTTATTCGGAACTTGGGTCTAAGTAAGTCTGCTCTGTTGTTTTGACCTCAGTTCTGCCCAAGGCTGATCTAATCTGGACTTGCAGAAGGGATATTTCTCTACCTCATATTCAGGAAACATTGACTCGAATAGAGAGCAAATTGGATGATCTCCGTACATTTACGGGATCTTTGAGCAGGGGTTCTCTAAGGAGTACAGATATGGCAGACTCCTGGGATTTGCCATCGGCGAGTATGCAAAGCAACGATATTGTATCCGGCGGTCAGGAACATGAGTACTGTGCCACGACACACGACTCATCAGCAACCACGTCTTATGGCTTGCATCCTCCAACTCGAATGTCCCAAACCCCAGGTCTAGAGACAGCTCAAAACCATAGTGATGAGGACTATGTCCTAGCTATCCCTTTCCGACATACCACAGCACCTCAGAACATCTTGTCATGGCCATGCGTTCAAATGACACCTGACACCCCTGACCTCGGTTATGCTGTGCGACTGGAATTAGCACGTTTAAAGCCAACAAGATCAACCTCACCACCTATGTGTCTGAAAGCAGACGTGGACGGGGGTTCCTGGCTAAACCAAATGACCTTGCCCCAAATTCGTCTTCTAAGTCGTCGGTATTTTGAGGACTTGTGTCCTCAGGCTCCCGTTCTGAACTTGAAATACTTTCAACAACAGATTTTAGGCCCGGTGCTCCATGATGGATTCGGCTCGGACTTGAAAACCTGCATCCTTCTCTTAGTATGTGCACTAGGATCTCTATCGGCTGTGGACAGAGGCGAAACTGAATGGCAGACCGGACAGACGCCGGGTGGTGTCAGAAACACCTATGATGTTGGGCTTGGGTTCTTCAATCTTGCAATTGAGATTCTCCGAGGTGAACCTGAATTGACATGGCAATTGTGCCAGGCGCATTTGCTGGTTGGGTGAGTCATCCTGATTCGTTCGTCATGTAATTCTGATGCCTTTCCGTGCCACAAGCGTGCTAACAAATAGTTGGCAGAGTATATCAGTCCCACCAAATGAGGCTGTACGAACATTGGCAAGCTGTGCATCAAGCCTCTGTGACCATCATGATCCTACTTCAAGCGTAAGCTTTCGGCTGCAAGACTCCTAGGAGACGTGTCTTTGCGCTAAAAGATCTACCTCGCGCAGAAATCCTCGGCTCAAGCCTTTAGAATCTCAGATTTACTGGGTAGCGTATCTTCAGGAAAGGTATGTGTTCGTTCTGTACCCAAAATCCCGGTGTGAAATACTCAACGAGTTGAAGTCAGATTTTATCGGAGCTTGAGTTTCCACCTAGTGGGATAAGTCGCTATGAAAGCTTCATTCCTCTGCCGTTCAGAGACATTGATAACGAATCGGAACCTGACAGCGACTACGACTTCATGTTCCTTGCCCAAATCGCGTTGCGACGGCTACTCAATCGAGTTCATTTCAACCTGTATAGTTCCGGCAAGCGTCCAACCAGACTGGTCTTGAAATTCAAACTGCTAATTGTCATCAGCAGACAACATACAATTTCCAACCGAAGTCTCCCTATCTATGGGTCGCCTTCCCAACACCTCCGTTAAGGCACCCACTTCATCCATTATCTACGAGCTAGACCACCAACTGGAGACGTGGCGCTCGCATCTCCCTCCTCGTCTTATCTTCGCAAGTATTGACTCCTTACCAACATGGCAGTTCTCCTCAATGATCGAACCACAACAACGCTCCACACGAGATAAGCTTTTGGGATTTATTCAGGCACGATACTGCGCTGCCAAAGCCATCATTTTTCGGTCTTTCGTTCACAAGATTCTTCACGCTCATGAGGGAGACATAGAAGAACAGGATATCCTCGGAGCCAGGATTTGCTTGAAAGCTGCGCTTCACGGTCCTCTTTTTGCTGGCATTCTCTGTGATAGCTTCATGGTGATGCAGTCCCCAATCAATCCTTGCAGGAGGTATGTTATCTCTCTTTAGTGCACCGGTTTTCTTTAGAGTTGGGATTACTGACCTTCTGGTTACTTCGAGTAGCTTCTTTGCCACCGCGACGCTTCTGAAACTCATCTCAATGAACGAACACGGCCATTCAGTGCTACCAGAAGGCTGGGAAATTATCAGCCATATTCAGCAACGACTGGAACTTGATGTTGCGCCAAAGTCGCCAGTCGTCGCAGAGGACATGCGGATTTTGCGCAGGATAGACGAAATGGTCCTAAATACACACGGTATAATCTATAACCTTGGTTTGTTGAACGAAAAACTTGCTAATTTGGTGATAGTTGGCACCTAGAATATACTGATGGCCATGGGCATGGAAGGGTTGCCGAAAAATTAGCACCACTGACGTTAACCGCTCGACAGGCTCAAGTGAAACTCCTCTTAGTCTATCACCTAGCTATTTCGTTGCTTTCTTGAAATATTGCGACTCATCAGAATTCTTGCTATATGCTATGAATTGAGATCTTAACTCTTGCCAGAATCAAATTTCAGATCTAGTCTCTTATGTATTTTTCGCCGGTCTTGAACTGAGCAGAAATACCTGGATCCCTTGCATGCTTACAAGCAAAGACCGCAAAATCCGCATTCCCGTCCACGACCCATTTGTGCGGCTTGTCGTCCCAATATGCGACACCTACCCAATCCAAAGTCATCTCTGCAGTAACAGTTCGCCCGGGCTGGATGAACAACTTATGCCAACCCTTCAGTTCTCGCTCGGGTCGGACAAGGCCAGGCGTGGAAACTTGCGAGACATAAAACTGCACAATCTCCTTCCCAGCAACTTCTCCAACGTTAGTAACGTCCACTTGCACCCGAATGAACGCTTTGCTATCTTTTGACAAATCAATAGCAGCCGCGCTCAGGCGAATGTTGGAGTATTTGAAGCAGGTGTAGGACAGGCCAAATCCAAAGGGAAAGAGTGGCTCGATCTTGAGGCGGTCGTAGTACCTGTAGCCAGCAAAAATATCTTCTCCATAAACGACAACGTCGTTTCCACCTGGATAGTTCAAGTAAGATGGGTTATCTTCGAGGCGGCGTGGGAAAGTAATTGGAAGCTTGCCGCTTGGGTTAGAATCACCAAGGAGGATGTCGGCAAGTGCATTAGCATGCTCCTGCCCTTGATACCATGACTAAAAAGAATGTCAGCACTCCAATTTCCAACCATCGAGTGCAAAGGAAGGCCTACTTGGATAATTGTCGAAGCTTGGTCGATCCAGGGCATCAAAATCGGTGATCCAGTTTGATTGACCAAGATGGTGTTTGGGTTGACTGCCAGAACCGCAGTGGTAAGACGGTTGGAATCTCCCGGGAGATTCATAGAAAGCTGATCACTGGTCTCTGATTCCCACTCGGCGTCCTTACCAACGACCATGATGACAATGTCGCTATTGTGTGCTAGTTCCACTGCCTGGCCAAATAAATCTGTCCTCACCTCTTCCATAAAGCCAAGACGTCCACCGTCTTTCACCTCTTCTCGAGGCATATCGCCCAGCGGCGTGATTTCGTATGGTTGTAGCTCTCGGCTTACTGACTCAAGCTCCAATACGTACGCCCGGCCAGACTCCATGGGAATGTTGATGCGCTCTTCGGGGGATCCATAGCTCATGAAAAGTGCCGACTTCGGCGAGTCCCAATGACGTTCAATTTGAATGAGCACTCTTCCATCGAGTATCACCTTTGCTGGTCCGCAAGTCGAAAGAGAAATAGTATGCACGCCACTGGTCTTCGGCGTTAGGACCGTCTGTGCACGATAAGAATACCTTTCACCATTCATCAAAGCCTCTGGCAGAGCATCATAGCACACGAGGAATGAACTATGACGGTGCTCAGTGTAGAGAGGTTCTCCAGATTGCGTCATGTTTGTCCAGTACGACATTGAGAATCCTGGCTCTCCGGACACCGGGTTTCTCATAATGTTAGCGTCGATAAGAGGAATATAGCGATGCATGAGGATCCCAGGAGCTTGCTGAACGTGTATATCCAAGCCGCGATCGTGTATAGCCGCTTGGAAAGACTCGAAAGGTGTGGTACGGTAGTGTGGCACCAAGTTCGAACTTCCACCACCAGACTGCACACCTCGGCCAGAATTGGGGCCGATAAATGCGACGCGCATCTTGCTCTTCAGTTTCAACGGGAGCAAACCATTTTCGTTTTTCAGAAGCACGATACCTTAAGAAGAATGAGCAAACTTGCACAATCAGGTCAAGATACTACCTACCTTCAGCGGCTGTGCGGCGTAGAATACTTCTGTGTTCTTCAAGATCGATGGCCTGTTCCTTCGGTTCTTTCCAATCTGGAACTTTGCTCTTGCCAGTTTTGTACAAGAGTTCAAGAACTCGGGCTGTACATTCTTCAATCTCAGACTCTTTGATGAAGCCATTCTTACAAGCATCAATCAGGTACTTCCCTCTTCTGCGGACCGGCCCCGGCATTTCCAGGTCCATGCTTAAGACTGTTTAGCTCTTCAAGTGGTAGGGAGCGTAGAAGTGCTTACCCAGCCTTTACACCAGGCACGTTTGTGTTTGTGCCAAACCAATCACTCATGACCACTCCGTCCCATCCCCATTCCCCTCGGAGGATGTCGCGTAACAGAACGATGTTGGCAGATGAAAATATCCCATTAACCTTGTTGTACGCGGTCATTAGAGCCCAAGGGTTACTCTCCTGAATGGCTATCTCGAAGGCTCGGATGTGAATCTCTCGCAGAGCTCGTTCTGGTATTATAGCATCAACGAAGAACCGCCGCGTCTCTTGATCGTTTGCTGCGAAATGCTTGATACAAGTACCAATTCCAGCTGATTGAATGGTTTTGATGTATGCTGCCGCCAATTTGCCACTAAGCAGCGGATCTTCACTGTAGGCTTCGAAGTTCCTTCCCCCGAGGGGCGTTCTGGGAATGCACACTGGAGAAAAATATTGGTTACTTTATACATTGAGAGAAATGAGTTTTGTTATCTTACCTGTCGGACCTAGCAAGACATCAACTCCCTTACTCTTGCACTCGGCAATCAAAACTTGGGATACAGTCTTGATAAGATCCAAGTCCCATGTAGCTGCCAGTGAAACACTGCACTAGTCAGACTCCAGCCAGCACGGTGTATGAAAATGGCTTACCCAGTCGGTAGAGATGCAGCACTGACTCCATCTGCAAAAAGGCTCCCACGCACCCCAACCGGGCCGTCGGAGAACTTTATCTTGGATACCCCTACACGTGGAATAGCGCTTGTGCGCCACAAATCACTGCCTGCGAGCAGTTGTACCTTTTCTTCCAATGTCAACTGAGCCGTGATCTTTGAGGAATATTCCTTGGCGCTGCTGAAACCATTAACAGCGACAGGGACGTTCAATCCAAGTTTCTGGGTCCTGGGGGCTTCCGCCGGTGTGTCTGTTAACGCCACCATGCTGACGAAAGTGGGAAAAAAGCGGGATTCAAGAATTGTCAGTCGGTTTACGAAGAAAATCAGACGGAAAACTGTTTGAACGGTTGGATTGAGCTATGAACGGGTTCTTAGAGTCCTTTAAGTAGGGTTAACGCAGAAACAGTTGTCATCACGTTGAATAAGGTCCAATATCTATCCGGAAGTGGGGCTTGTAGCGAGGGAATTTTCAAATGGTGCGGTGCAGAGAAATCGATGGGGAAGAAGTGGAGTTCAAGGGGTTGTTATCGATGCTTCCCGTCGCCGACAATGTATGCAATAAGGCGAGGGAGGTCGATCCGCCCAAGATTTGCTACAGTAAGGGAGCGTGGTAGGTGTACTAGTAGTGATGACAGCAACTCCGTCTCTCCCCGGCCCCTGTCAACTCCAGGTGTATCTAGACTCTTGGCCATTTCTCTTAGCTCTCACAGCTCCCCGTTGCGGTATTTCGGGCACGTAAGAGAATCTGAGGTCCGTCTCCCCCCGATCCCTGATAAGGTCTCTTGCTAGCTGGAGTTTTGCTCCATTTTCTCGACTCCGCATACCCCAGAAAGGGTTTCTGGGTCTCTTGCCGTGGTAGGCAAAATCCTTAGACTGGGACGACATCCCCGAGCAATGCTTGGTCTTTCTACGAAGTCAGGTTATATTACGCAAAAACGCACCAGCTCGTCTCGCTGGCGCCTTTGAATACGACTATAAAGTCGACATGGACTGCTCTATCAAAGCCGCGAAGATTTCAAGCTCTTCAGTGTCCTCTGTTCGTCACAACATCTCCTTTTCCCAATCCCAAGTTCAGCATTGTTACCATGTTGGCCACTCCCAACTCCCCTTCATCTCGACCTCGTACCGTCCTGGAGATTCTCCAGACTGATGCGTACAGAGGGCGGCCTTTGAACGGTGCTCTTGCGCGCTTGTATGCATTTCTCGTCCCCGCTTGCCTTGTTGTTTGTGCAACAAACGGCTTTGATGGCTCGCTTCTCAACGGCCTTCAAGCTGGTCAGTTCCAAATCTACTTGACACCCCCGGAAGAGATCTAACAAATGAGTGAGCAGTACCTACCTGGAAGACTACTTTTCACCATCCGACCGGTGCCATCCTCGGCTTAATGTCAGCCTCCTACCCTCTCGGGGCGATTTTGTCAACTCCGCTTTCAGCTCCCATCTCCGACAGGTTTGGTCGCCGCTGGTCTATACTCATTGGCAGTGTCATCATGATTATTGGCGTAGTCATGCAAACTGCCTCCAGTACCATAGCATTGTTCCTGGTCGGGCGCATCATTGTTGGATTCGGCATCACACTCGCCCTCACGGCAGGGCCAGTCCTCATCTCCGAGCTTGCCCATCCACGAGATCGAGTTCTGTTCACAGCGCTCTACAATACCA
This sequence comes from Exophiala calicioides, assembly GCA_001599795.1. Lineage (NCBI taxonomy): Eukaryota > Fungi > Ascomycota > Eurotiomycetes > Chaetothyriales > Herpotrichiellaceae > Exophiala > Exophiala calicioides. The sequence continues at coordinate 142,749 of BCHZ01000005.1, read as the reverse complement.
GCTACTATTTTGGCGCCCTCATGGCTGCCTGGGTCACCTATGGCACACGCGGGATACCCTCTCAGTGGGCCTGGAGGCTTCCAACGCTCATTCAGGCAGTACCTGCAACTCTTCAGATCATCTTCATATGGCTTCTTCCCGAGTCCCCTCGATGGCTGATCTACAAAGACCGTGGTGAAGAGGCTTTCGACATCCTCGTCAAGCATCATGGAAACGGTGATGCCAATGATCAGTTGGTCCTGGCAGAGTTTGCCGAGATCAGTTTGACTCTGTGTCATGAGAAGGAGGCCCGCTCAAAAGGACTTCGGTTATCCATCTCCTCTCCTGGCAACCGACGCAGGCTATTGATCTTGGTTACGTTGGGCATCGCTGGACAATGGTCAGGCAATGGTCTTGTTACTTACTACCTCACAAAGATTCTGACCTCGATTGGCATCACGAATTCTAAACGCCAGACGCTCATCAATGGAGTTCTCACCACGACCAATTATGCCACTGCGCTCATTGCTGCCGGCATGACCACCCGCGTTGGTAGAAGGAAGATGTTTATCGGCGGCGGAATTGCCATGTGGCTTTTCTTTGTTTCTCTCACCATTTCAATTGCCGTATACTCCACGAAAGGCGGCGCAACAGCTGCCGGCAGTGCCGCCTTGGGTTTCATCTTCATCTACTACACTTCCTACAATGTATGTCTCAACCCACTCTTCTACCTCTATCCATCGGAGGTCCTTCCCTTCCGGATGCGAGCCATGGGAATGAGTATTCTGGTCTTTTCAAACAAGTGTGCGCTCTTCTTCAACCAATTCGTCAATCCCATAGGGCTTGACAACCTGCAATGGAAGTACTACCTGGTCTACGTCGTCTGGATCCTTGTCGAGATTGGGATATTCTATTTCTTTTACCCCGAGACCTCGGGGCACACCCTTGAAGATGTCGCAGCTGTCTTTGACAATATGGATCAAACGCTATTGGCCGAGGCGTCGGTATTGAATGGACCAACGGACCTCAAGGACGGAGACAAGAACATGACAACGTTGATTGAAAGAAGCGCCTGAAAGCTAGTGTTTGAGCATATGTCAAAACATTGTCGCGACTTGCGGAAAATAATAGCCTTTAGTACCCTGTGTATACGAGAACGGCCGGACGCACAAATATGCTGTTGCCTCTTACCACATTCTAGAACTTCGTACTAGCCACACAACATGCATAACGTCAAGGTGAAATGATACCGAGCGCGATTAGGTACATCCAATCTCGAGTAACCGAACCTTGGCAAGGAAGCATCGAAATTCCACGCCCAACGTCGAGATCCTTATTGGAAGAGGCCTACGACAAAGGGGGTGAGGGGATCGCTGCCAGTCCGTTCCCCTTCATTCATCCCAACATCCACGGGGATCCATCAGTTTACCCCAAAGCCAGCTCTGTGAGTTGTGGCAAGCACGCTTTACCTGACACACCAGACGACAATACTTAGTCTTTTAACAAGGTTATTGATGGCCGTTAATGGCTTTAGCGCTATCCTCCAGCGTGGCGATCTCAGGTAAATCTTCCACTTGTGCTTGCCAATGGCTGCGGCTAATCTCGTTGGTTGCCTGTTTGATGGACTTGACGATCCCTCGGAGGATGAAGGTGCTCGATCGACCAAACTTGCGAGTCTATCTGCGGAACTCGAGGAACACTTCTTCAATTTCGTCATCGTGGAACTTGTCGATCGACCGTTGCTAAACCGACAGAAAAGGAGGTGAATTGTCATGAATCGACTACACGAACGGTACAGTAAATACATCACGTCGGGGGAATTCTCGATCGTAGACATCGCGGTCAAGGTGCAAGCGACAACTGTCAGGAGAAAGCGATAGATAAGAGTTGACGACTTGCAGCAAGGAACTGTACAGTACACCAATCTAGAGCTCATCGAAAAATGATAAAGTGAGGGCGAGTTAATAGCATACACTCCAAAATCGAACCAACCCACAGAAAGGTGTTGCCCAACACTATGAGCGCGACGAGGAATGGGCAAAGGCCCCAGGCAAAAGGACAGCCTCGGTCAGAATTCACCAGACCAAGATGCACGTGACCGGCGCGATTTGGGTTTAGATGCCAAGCAAAATCGCTTTACGCGTCTGGAGAAAGTCGCGTCGGGATCCACCAATTCCATTCCACGTCTGGGCATCTGGGCATCTGCGTACCTGCGCACCCTCAACGTTCGCTCTTTATTATCAGTCTCAGCAACAATTACGAGGCACCAGAGCAATCACCCAGCATGTCGGACTACGATGATGATATGGACCTGGATGCTCCTCCGAAGGACTCATCGATCCACTTCAGCTCAGACAACACGGCCGGAAAGCAGAAGAGAATAGTTGCAGACTTGCCTGTGGAGGCGGGAGACAATCTACCATGGTAAGCAAGACTAGAGATTGCATGTCAGGCCCCTGATTTGTCCAGGGTTGAGAAATACAGACCGAACACACTCGACGACGTCTCCGGGCACCAAGATATCCTCGCAACCATCAACAGATTCGTCGAACACAACCGGTTACCCCACCTCCTACTCTACGGACCCCCGGGGACTGGCAAGACGTCGACGATATTGGCTCTAGCAAGACAGATATATGGTCCCAAGAATATCCGACAGATGGTGCTCGAGCTCAACGCCTCAGACGACCGAGGCATTGACGTGGTTCGTGAACAGATCAAAACGTTTGCCTCGACCAAGCAGATCTTCAGTACATCGACACAACAGTCCTCAACAGCCAAGTTTGGTCTCGGGGCATTCAAGCTAATCATCCTAGACGAAGCGGATGCGATGACGTCGGCTGCACAGATGGCACTGCGAAGAATCATGGAAAAGTACACTGCCAACACCAGATTCTGCATCATTGCAAACTATACACACAAGCTGTCTCCGGCATTGCTGTCACGATGCACGAGATTCCGCTTTTCGCCACTGAAACAAGCCGATATTCGTCGATTAGTCGATCGAGTTGTTTCGGAAGAGAAAGTCAACATCGCACCCGAAGCAGTCGACTCATTGGTCAAACTTGCCAAAGGCGATATGCGTAGAGCACTCAATGTTCTTCAAGCTTGCTATGCAGGATCAAGGCCACTGCCAACGAGAGGGGAGCCACTTCTCAAAGAGGCAGACATCAAACACGACCTCATCACGAATGATACCATCTACAACTGTATTGCGGCCCCGCATCCGGAAGACATTCGATTGATCATGACGACCATGTTGAGCACACCCGACATGACTAGTTGCCTCACAACAATCAACGCGCTGAAGAGTAGTCGCGGGCTGGCCCTAGCCGACATTTTAACTGCGCTGGCGGAAGAACTACAAAATCTTGAGGTCAGTACCGCAACGCGTGTGACATGGCTTCAAGGGCTAGCGGAGATTGAGTATCGACTCGCTGGAGGTGGCAGTGAAGGGTTGCAGACGGGAGGAATGGTGGGGGTTGTGAGGAGAGGGTGCGAATTGATGGGAGAAAAGGGGGTCGGTGAGAAGATGAGTTTGGACGGCTGAAGACAAAGGTTAATCCCAACCAAGATGACGGACCAAGCATAAAGTTTTTTCTGAAGTGGGGGTCTGATATCTGAATATGCTGGTCCCTGTTGCTTCGCGGCAAGAAGCGTTCAACGGAAGAGTGCTTCCAAGCACAGTCGACCAGCACGAATCAAGATCAAAGAGAGAAAGGCGGAATGAATCTATGACGACTGTTGAAGAGAGAGACGCGATGCCAGTCGATGATGGTCTTAGGTCATACGCAGGGTCTTCCATGAATCTCAAGGAGAGCGAACACGTTCGCGGCCAGTCTCGCCGCTGGCAAAGCGGCGAGAAGTAGAAGTGATAGAGTAGCAGATTCACAGCAGAGCAAGGGTGGCAGTGTTGTCAGTGTTGTCAGGTAACGGCCAGCTATGATGACAACAGGGGATGACAGTGGCAGTGTTACAATTGATATCAAACTGCGCTTCGCCGACTTGTGCTTCTCCGGCGTCGCGTTCCAACTTGGCCATTTTCTTGGCAGCGAAACCAATTTCACGCTGCGACTTCAACTTCACATCCAACACTTCCTTGTCATCTAACCCACTGCGCAAACAGCGCAATGGGGGGTTGCTGTATCTGCATCCTGTCCATTGAATTCTCCTGAAGCATCTCTCCTGGCCATCGACCTCTCGAATTGCGGCGTTTGATCATGAAAGGACGACTTGTTGAGGTACTGACCACGTCAAAGCTAGGCGGTCAGCGCGGCAGCACGGCGGCACGTTATCCCGTCAACCATCAACCACAACAGCACGCGATGCCTGGCCTTCTTCCCCCCTGCTACGGGGAGGCACGCCACCCCCAACCTCATTCTTAATCAAATCAATTATTTAACGGACTGGACTGGGCTGGACTATGTAGTTTCCACTTCTGCGACTGACTCTGTCAAGTCATCTACCCAACGACGACGGTTCGGTCTGCAGCTCCTACCAATTCACTCCCGCCAGAACCATCAGTTGGACTTCGGCTGTCCCAATCGTTCAAAAACACTCGACTCTACACGCAACTCAGTTGGTGCCCAGTGGGAGAAAGTGCGAAACACGTGACGATGTGATCCAGGCAGCCAAGTGTGCCCATTCTCTTGCCGCCTGAGATGGAGTCGGAGAATGGCGAACTGTGGTTGCCAGCGTCTGTCTTCACTAACAACGTCCCATCCCTATTGCTGACGAGTTCATGTTTCTGTGAGGAATGTTGCCCGGTGGTGAGATATTGGATATCTACCTGTGGTCATGTCAACCCATCAATGCGAAGACATGGTGGGCAGTGAAGCACGGACAGGATGGCTGCATGGCTGCGGTGAAAGCAGCCAGGCTCTAGTTGGTGAACGTCTGATTGGGACTAGTGCACGAGTGGCCGGATGGATGTGGGAGTTGCGGTGGTTCACGTAGATAGACTATCTTGTCTTGTCTTTTGCTGTTGCTGTTGCTTCGCGCAGACCACGCGGGCGGCAACGCAGCGCAACGCAACAGCAAGGGACTTTGTTTTGTGGCCGCCGACAAAAGCGGCGCCACCTTTGTTTGGGAGCCTCTCTCTCAAGCAGCGGCCACCACGCCAACGCCAAACACCGACACCACACCACACGACTGTAGAACGCCAGGTAGTTTCCAGCCCCCACCACTGCGCGTGGGAGACTGGATGTGCATGATGGCGCAGGGAAAGGGAAAGCGCAAGGGAATGCAGCGAGCATGGAGCGACGCCAACAACACACAGCCAGGTGAGTCCAACTCTCAGCACTCCACCTCAGGACGGAATCTGCCGCCGCTTTTGGCACGCTCGCCACCGGCCGAATCAGCCACTCACGCCAAGGCGCTCGCAACCCATGGCCTGGCACTGATTGCAGACTGCGCAGGAATCGCCCAAGCCCAGCACCAACACCAACATCGATACCCTCCCCATCTCACTCCCCCAGTCGACGACCCCTCGTCCCCCCCCGACCGCCTCGCAAATGCCTCCCAGTATTACATGGCGAGGTCTCGACAGAGCCCATCAATGAAGAATCGTTGGCGAGCTGAAGAGGACCCGCGCGAGAGACACCCCCATCGACAGCGCGAGAGAGACCGGGACAGAGTTGGCTCAAGGCCCCAGTCCCCACCCCCTGCACGTCGAGGAGGGCCTTCTGATCCCGAGAGAGGGCGATACCAGTCGGATCCAAACCATCCCCGTCCGCACAAGAAGCGGCCTCCGTCCCGAGAATCGAGGAAATCGCACGGGACAAGGTTTTCGGTTTCCCCATCTCGTCCCTCAAAACCAAGGTATTCGCACGCACCACGCGGACGACCTTTCGAAACCCGCCCTAGCCGACCTCGCGACTACTCTTCGGATAGATTTCCAAAGCGCCGACGCACCAAAAGCCCTTCACCTGTTGGAAGTGATAGATTTGGTTCCAGCAGTCACAGAACGGGTCGGAGCCGAGAGCGACCTAATTTCGACGAGAAGCGCTTCGGTTCGCCACCTAGAGCACCTGACGCTCATAATTCTCGACGCAGTTCCAGGTCACGGGCTTCAGACCTTGATTCATACCCGACTACTCATCGCAGAGAAAACTCCCCCGTGCGAAGATACGATAGACGTTCGATATCGCCACCTCTCCCCTCGAGGTCTTCCCCGCGACGTCCCGAGTCCAAGCGCTCATCGATTCCACCTCGAGATTCAGCGGTAAATTCGATCCCATTGTCAAGAAATCGTCTCGGGAGCAATCGTGAGCCTCCTGACGTGACGGTCAAGTCAAACTCAGCAACACCATCTGCTGTCGACGACACAGACAATCGCTCCATGGATGGCCAATATCCAACCCGTGGGAATTATGGGATGCATAGGGGGCAACAGAGACCATTTGTTGATACAAGACAGCAGCAATATGGCGGTTCACCTCCATATTCATCGACTCCGAACAGCTCCTATCACGGGTCGCCACAAGCGAACTCCCCGTACCACAATCAACGAGGAGGCTGGGGAGGAGCTCAAGGCCAACATAAGTAAGTTGGAAATCAAAATCACCTTCAAGTTCCATATTTGCTAATCAGCTTCCAGTCAAATGCAGAATTCCTCTCCCCCGTACCGGCAAAACAGCTTTTCTGGCCCCGGAAACGTGAACAATCCGAATCCTTATTACCAAAACCAACAACCATACTACGGAGGACATCAACAGGGATATCAAACCCCAACACACCGAGGTGCTCATCGCGGTGCGCATTACTCGCAAGATCAACGAGGGCGGCGATTTCCCGGTCCTCATCGTGGGAGGGCTGGACATTTCAACAATCTCCAATGGACAGCACCTGGTTCCAAACAAAGCGGGCCTCCAAACCAAGAATTCCAGGGCGGACACCCGAACTCGGTTCATACATCTCCCACTGCTTCCCAGGCCGCTTCTATAGACGGCCGGGAAGGCCAGCCTGAAGATGACAATGCCTTCCGACCTTCAAAAGACCTGCAGTCGGAGGATCAAAGAGATAATAGACCGGCCACCGGTCCAAAATCACAGGGTAACAATGATCAACCAGGAACCGCTGCTTCCCGGATCAGCTTTGCATTCAAGTCCAAAGCTCCTCCTCAGGCACCAGCTAAACCAGCCCCAGACTTCTCGAACAAATCCAAAGGTCCCTTTCAGCCGTCTGACGCTCGACCACCTGCACACCCTAAGAACAAGAATTTCGATCGAAGAGATGAAAGAGTTGGACAACGGCCTCATGATCGAAAGTTTCCTCCGCACCCTGATCGAAGATATCCGAATGATCGCCCGCAATATCCAAATGACCGGCGACCCGATCGATCACGTTCTCCACCTTCAAAGAAATTCAAGAAGGAAATTAAATCACGGCCCACACTTCCCCCCGAGTTTGCGGCGTCTGAGTCAATCTACTATCGAAAGCCGGGCAACGAATCGGTCGTCGGTGCAGGGACATATGGGAAAGTGTTCAAAGCCATCCACATCTACACCAAGGACATGGTTGCACTGAAAAAGATTCGAATGGAAGGTGAACGAGATGGATTTCCCATAACGGCGGTTCGCGAGATCAGATTACTGCAACATCTGAGGCACAAACACGTGGTAGCCTTGCAGGAAGTCATGGTGGAGAAGAACGAATGTTTCATGGTTTTCGAGTATCTGTCGCATGACTTGACGGGTCTCATCAACCATCCTTCATTCAAGCTCACATCAGCACACAAAAAGGATCTCGCGAAGCAAATGTTTGATGGACTGGACTATCTTCATCGTCGTGGTGTTCTTCACCGAGACATCAAGGCTGCAAACATCCTCATATCGAACACGGGTCAATTGAAGTACGCAGACTTCGGCCTCGCACGCTTCTACACCAAATCTCGCCAGCTCGACTACACCAACCGTGTCATCACAATCTGGTATCGTCCTCCTGAACTTCTCCTAGGAGAAACCCAGTACGGTCCCGAAGTCGACATCTGGTCGGCCGCCTGTGTGTTCGTGGAGATGTTCACCAAAAAGGCCGTCTTCCCAGGCGAAGGTGGCGAGCTCAGTCAAATCGATAAGGTTTATAACGTGCTCGGAACACCTACCCGCGCCGAGTGGCCTGGCATTGTCGACCTGCCCTGGTTCGAACTCATGCAGCCTGTCGATCGGCGGAAGAGAGTCTTCGAGGCCATGTTCAAAGACATCTTCACACCCAAAGGACTCGAGCTCGTGCAGTGGATGTTCAAATACGACCCTATGAAACGCCCAAATGCGGAGGAGATCTTGGCTCACGACTATTTCACCGAGGAAGCACCCAGACCGATGCAGGCGGTCGAGCTTGCGCAAGTCGAGGGCGATTGGCACGAGTTTGAGTCCAAGGCACACCGGCGGGAGAATGACAAGCGAGAGAAAGAACGGAAGAAAGAGGAGTATCTCCGTGAAAAGGAGAAGAGAAAGGTCCGCGACGCCGGGTTGCCTGAAATGGGGCTTGGGGCAGAAGATAAAAAGACGAAGGTGGAGAGTGGCGAAGGCTCTGTTGGTACTGTTGGACCGTCAACGGAGGGAGCGCCGCCACCACCTCCGCCTGCCGTGGGTGATACGCCAATCCCGTTTGCCTCAGGTCCTACGGGAGAACCAACCGAGGTGGGCAACCGCAAAGATGAAGATGACGTGGGTGACGGCGAGGAAGAAGAATCAGAAGGTGAAGGGAGTGCCAGGATGAGTATGTCCTAGCATGATGTCGATTCGGACGGACCCTGGGTGAGTGATTGACTGATTGATGGTGGATGGGTCGATGTACATGTACAAGTTTCCTTGGAATAATGCGGCATTCTTGCCGAGCTGGGCCTTACCTAGCTAGCTACCCAGCAGCAAGGCAGTGGGCGCTGGGGATGGGAGGTCCCAGACCTCTTGAACGGCGCACGGCTACGAAGTTTTTGGGTCATGACCGGACCCGGGGTGCCTGTTGTATCCTGCCGATCCATTGGGTGTTAGAATAGGAATATGATGATCAGGTACCAATTTGAAGAATCTTACTCAGTGGTGCTCCTCATGGTGCTCCTCATCGATGGTGTGTGTACAGCGGCACCTCATTTATTAGTGTTGGTGATCGAGAGTCGTTCTCGCGCGCCCTGTCTCCAGATTCGTCATGACCGCTGTTCTGTCCACCTTTGAACCGGACACTTTTTAAAAATATCCAACCCCGCCTTGACACTTCTTTTCTCTGCGAGAATGCGGGGGACAAGGGAGAAAGGCCAAGGGCCTAACCCTGTGGTGCTTAGACGACGGCATGATTGAAATTCAAAAGATGACAGCCGGTGACTCGGTGAGATACTTCGGCAAATGAGCAAGGTCGAGCACGGCAGCTGATCTGGTATCTATGTTCTGATTCGGTGCTGAATAATTCTGCCATTTTTCGTTTAGTTATCGGTCCGTCATCGCCTCCGAGGAAACTGGCTATTTCTTCGTGCGCATGGTACCTGAAGCACTTCCGTCGCCAAACCGAAGAAAAGAAATCCTCAAAAAGAAGCACCCTGAGAGAAGGTGAGCAATGTCTTCAAACACCAGTGCAACCGATAAACCGGTGGTTGTCTTCGTCCCCGGCGCCTGGCACCCGCCCTCCTGCTTTGACCTGGTCTCGCACCGCCTCCAATCCGCCGGGTACACGACTCACGGAGTGACTCTGGAGTCGGTCGGCGCGTCGCCTACACAGCCCCTGCAGGACTTTGAGCCGGATGTGCAGGCGATCCAGGCGGTGCTGAAGCCCATCATCGTCGAGCAGGGCCAGGACGTCATGCTGGTGGTGCACTCGTACGGAGGCGTCGTGGGTAACGAAGCCGTCCGGGGCGGACTGGACAAAGGCAGCCGACAGGCCAAGGGACTGAAGGGTGGCGTGGCGCACATCTTCTTCATCACGGCCTTCGCGCTCCCGGAAGGTGGCTCGCTGATCGACGCGCTGCAGGGGAAGCCATTGCCGTGGTTCCGCATTTCTGACGACGGCATGCTCGTCGAGCCTGCGACGCCCAACGAGACGTTCTACAATGACCTGGATCTGCACGTCGACGACCCGGGTCAGGGTCAAGGCGAAGGGAAAGATCGGGACTTGATTCCCGTCCTGCAACCCCACAGCTACCGCACGTTCTTCTCCAAGGTCACCTTCCCGGCATGGAAGCACGTCCCGAGCACGTACCTGTTTTGTGAACGGGACATGGCGATTCCCCTGCACGCGCAGAGGGGCATGGTGGAGGCCTCGGGCGTCGACTTCCGCACCGAGACGCTCGATGCGAGTCATAGTCCGTTCTTAAGTATGCCCGATGAGGTGGCGACGGCGATTCGTAGGGCCGTGGGGGAGGTACTATGAGCAGGAGAGGAGGAGGCCAGAGGAAGGTGATGGATTGCTAGGTTCTGTACTGTCTCGCCACTGTTTGATCATCGGATGGCTTCTTGCCGCTTGTAAGGTGTCACTTCAACATGGACATTGGGCAGTGGGTTGCAATATATTATATATTCTTTGGGAAACTCTGAGATTCATCCCAGATGAACGGAAGTCGTATCATAACCCGTTGCGCCGTAATTTGGGACCATTGTACAGCTGACAGGAAAAAGAAGGCAGCCTCACTCTACCTCAATGTCCAAATCTGTTTGTGTTTGGCCTAGTGCCTATTATACCTTTTGGTCTAATGCAAGAATCGCAGACACGGAATCCTGAAGTCGATCGCCGAGGTTCTGGTCGACGCGGCGGAAGAGATCTGCAGCAGAGGAAACTCATCATGTCAGCGACTTCCAGCTCTCTGGTGTTCGAGGCCAGAATAACAGGCAGGCCATAAAACTACAATGTCAAGGGGAACAAGGGGAAATACTGACCGAATACTTTCTCCCTCAACCATTCTCTCTGAACCCCCGCAACATTGGCTGCAAGGTTCTGCACAAATGCGTCCTGTACCCCAGCTTCCCGGGCGAAGACTTTGTTCCACAGAGCGGTGGGCTGCTTGAAATCGTCGTCGGTGACGGTGCTGGTGAAGATGACGGGACTGCTGAGAGACTCCTCTGTGGGCTTGTAGTCCGTTGTCGAGGTGTGGAAGGAGGTAGGCTGGATCGCTGAGTGCACGTAGTTCGGGTCCGGGCCGTAGTTGGAAGTGAAATTCATGAATCCGTCTCGTTCTGTAGGGATATAGACGGGCGAGACGGCCGCATTGGTGGGCAACATCTGGTAGTTGGCGCCCAGGCGGTAGCGGGCCGCGTCCGGGTACGCGAACATGCGGGCTTGGAGCATGGGGTCGGCAGTAGGCTCAATACCCGGGACCATGTTGCTGGGACTGAAGGCCGCCTGCTCGATTTCGGCAAAGTAGTTTTTCGGGTTCTGATCAAAGACCAGTTTGCCCACGGGCCGCAGCGGGTATTGCTCGTGGGGCCAAATCTTGGTCATGTCAAAGATGTTGACTTGACTAGCGGCCACGTCGGCTGGGTGCATGACTTGGATCGAGACCGTGTAGGTCGGGGGGTTTCCGGCTTCGATGGCGTTGTACAGGTCCAATGTCAGAGAGTCAGGCGACGTGCCAGCTAACTTGGTGGCTTCTTCGGCTGTCAGGTTCTTGATCCCGCCATCTGAGTGGATCTGGATCTTGACGTAGTGGAAGGAACCGTCTTTCTTGGTGAACTTGTACGTGTGTCCGCTGTAGCCGTTGATGTGGCGGAGGGAAGCCGGTGTGCCGCGGTCGGAGAACAAGAACATCAATGCGTGCACTGACTCGGGTGCATTGACGTGAAAGTCCCAGAACATGTCAGCGTCGGCTGAGTGGGTGGCGGGATGGCGCTTGTGGGAGCGGTTGAGGGACGGGAATTTGATCGGGTCTCTCACGAAGAAGACAGGCTGATTATTGAAGACCCAGTCATTGTTGCCCTCGTTGGTCTTGAACTTGATGGCCCATCCGTGGAAATCGCGGATCGTGTCTGCTGAGCCGGATTCGGGTCCAACGGTGGATATTCGTGTCAGAATCTCCGTCTTCTTCCCAATGCCGTTGAGGAAATCTGCGTCGGTGAGGTCGGATATGTCGTGTGTGACTTCAAAGAAGCCCCGTGCCCCCGCGGCTTTGGCATGGACCACTCGTTCGGGAATACGCTCGCGGGAGAAGTGGGCGAGCGTCTCTATCAGTTGAGTGTCTTGTAGGAGAACTAGGCCCCCGCCTTGCGTGTTGCGGACCTGCACGCTGGTGTCGTTGCGGGGGAGGGGGACACCCTCGGCGAGAGTGTAGAAGTTGGGCGGTTGTGCGGAAATCATGGTTGCAAGGCAATGAAGGGGGGATTTGAATGGTAGAACCGAGCTGGTCTTTATTTTTCTGACTGGAATGTAAGAGGAAGCCCACCTTTTTGTACTTGGTCTTTATCATTTGAGCGGCGTCCATCCTGTTAAGAGATGCCACGAAATCCGCACCGTCACCCTCCTCAAGTGAATTCTGGCGAACCCAAGACCGGGTTTCGTCACACGAGGATGGCCGGAATAGGGCAAAGATTCAGCCAATGGGATGAGGGTCAATGTTTACCCAGCCTGAGTTGGGGGAGAATGTTGCGCAGTAATCGGATCGGGACCTGGTCAAGCTGACACACACAGTTGATTGACATCATGATCCGGAAGCGATAGGCGCATCAGGCTGTCAGAGGCGAGTTCATGGACCATAGAGATGAGGTTGTTTTTGTAATTCGAGCAAGAAAAGGAGCCAGTTGGAAGATGGAAGATGGAAGAGATGAAGAATTTCGGAGACCACGGGAGACGTAGTGTAGGTGGGAAAACCCTTGGCCGAACCCCATCCGGAAGAGATTGCCGCCGCCTGAATCGACAGCCAATGGCCTCTTGGCCGCTTTAAGGTGACCACCTCGCCATACAGTCACAGTATCTGGGTACACAATAATACCTAGGTACCTATGCAGCATACTCCGTACTCCATGTCACGTTGCACCTGCCTCGCTGGCTGAGTGCTAGCAGTGCCAAGCTTCTTGGCACCACATATCCAAAACGTCAATAGTAGTCCTTTGTTCCTCCTACTCTCCTCTCAGGGCCATCGTATATGAATACACTCTCATTTCCTAACACTCTACCCTTTCAGCAACGTCGTAGCCGAGTTCTATCAAGGCCCGACCGCCAAACCCAGCGCCGGGCAATCGATTCTCCTTTTGAAACGCAGCCTGATGCGGGGTTAATCTGGCTGGTTAGTCATCCTGCTTCTCCGCACGCAGCCTCGCCTCCATTTTTTCTTCCACCGCAGTTTCACTTCTCTCAAAGCCAATCCCATCCTTCGAACAATTTCCTCCCCCGATAACACCGCGCCACAAACCCCATCATTCTAGACAAGATGCCTCACAAGCACAAGCGCAAACGCGACGATGACGAGTCAAAGTAAGAACTCTCCCTATCCAACCCCCCAGACCAGAAACTCGCCAGATCAACTGTTCTTTCTCGACACTATTTGCTAACCCTCAATCTCCACCACGTACAGCTTCGATCTCGCGCCCTCCTCACGCGCCCGAACGCTCACGGTCCATCAGAAGTCCGAGTCGATATTCACGTCCGACAAGGAGAAGAAGCTCAAGCGGCAAAACAAAAAGCAGAACAGAGCCGGTGCACAAGACGGGGACATACCCAAGTCGTTCGCCCGGCTCCTTGCGTTCCAGAAGACCGGCAAGGGCATTCCCTCGGGGCTGGACAACGGGGATGTGGTGAAGCGGAAGGGGAAGGGGGCAAAGGGGAAAGGAAGCGGGAAAGACATCGACACCGCAAAGAAACCACAGAACCATGCCGAAAACAAAAACAATAACGGGAAGGAAGGAGATCAGCAGCAGCGAAAAGACTCCAAGCTCCAAACCACATCCAAATCCACATCCAAATCCAACGATACAGGACCGACCTCGGCCGCTCCAAACCCAAAGCCTCCAATCGAACTAAAAATCCTCCCCCACGAGCGCCTCTCGGACTTCGCCCTGCGTGTCGACCAGTCGCTTCCTTTGACCTCGATACCGAAACACAAGACGCGCAACCCAGTCCCAGGTCTGGCGGGGGTGATCAAGACGCCGCTGACGAAACACAACAAACGCCTTGCGCGGATGCAACGCGATTGGCGGGCCAGCGAGGCCAAGCGGCAGGCTCATCGCGAAGACGAGGACGACGACCTCGCCGACCAGCGGGAGGAGGATGGCTTGGTGTGGCTTGGTGCGGGCGTGAGCACGAGCGGGAAGAAGAAGAAGAAAGGCAAGGGGAAGAAGAGCGGCGGTAGCGGTGAGGATGATGACGACGACGACGTGGATCCGTGGAAACAGCTCGAGAGGAAACGGCGCGAGCAGGGCGAGTTGGGCCAGCGGAATTTACAGGATGTGGTGCTGGCGCCGCCGGTGCTGAAGAAGGTGAAGAACATCTTTCGACTGGGCGGTGGGGATTCCGGTCAGATGCAGGGGGTCCGGTGATATACATGAGACAAAGGACAAGGATCGTAGAGTTAAAAGGTGGATTGTGAGAGAGCTGTATGGACCCTTTTAGAGTCGGCAATCGAACGAGGGCCTGAGAACCACTCTTAGCTTGTTGTGTTCGATCCTTGCTATACAGTAAACCACCAGGCTGCCAGGGATATATCGAGGCTGTCGCCATATATATCTAACCAAAGAGATCTCGAGCCGTCTTGCCAGCCCCTGATCTCTAAACGAGTCCACACACACACATATATGCACACACGACCTGGAAACTGAAGCTGAACTATAATCCTAGTCACAAACACAAGCTCAATCCCATCACAATCAAAACACTAGAAGCTCAGCCCCATGTGCCTCCGCCACCACCTCTACCCTGCCTCTTCTGAGCACTGAGTCTCCAATCGTCTTCACCAGCAAACTTGTTGTGCAGCGGCTGGATCCTCTCGGCCTTCTTGCGCTTACTCAGGCGGTCCGTGGGCGCGACCTTGAAGAAATTCGGGGCCGCCTCGACCAGCCACTTGGGCTCGATGACGGTGGCACAGTGCATGTACTCCTTGGTCGTCAGCACCAGCGTGTGGAAGATGAGGTGTTCCGCCGGCTTGCCGAACAGCGCGCTGCTTGGGTGCATGTAGACCGGCGTGCCCTCGATCAGCGTCTTGTAGCCCTCCTGCGGGTCCTTGCGTGCCGAGTTGCGGAAGTAGCCCGAGCATAGAGCTTGACGCACCTTGATGGTGTTGCGGCCGCAGGACACGATCTGGTGCTTGTATCGCTCCATAATCGACACCAGTTGCTGCCTGACATCGCGCGCTCGCCCGATCTGGCGCTTCTGGATGAAATTCTCAAAACACCATGGGTCGCTGAAGCGCGACGTTTTCCACGCGTTGTACACGTTGAGGAGAGTCAGGTGGTCGCCGTGCGGGTCGTGGAATTTGCTCTTCTTTTGGTCGGCTTGTTGCTGTTTCTCTTTGGGTCGGTAGAAGACCGTCTGGACTGAGAGCATTGCCACAATGCTGAGCATCTCATCCGAGCAGCCAATGTCGACCGAGGCGATGAGTACCTTCGACAGGGCCGGCTCCATGGGGAAATCAGCCATTTTCCGGCCTAAACGGGTCAGTAGACCTTCGTCATCGAGGGCTGACAGTGCGTAGAGCTCTTCCAGAGCAGTCAACATGGTGTTCGTCGGTGGGGGGTCCATAAAGTCGAAATGGAGGAGGTCATTGATCCCCATTGCTTTGAGCATGAGAATGGTGTGAGAAAGATTCTGGCGTTGGATTTCTGGGATGCTGGTGGGTAACATCTCGGATTGATACGCGCCTTCGGTGTACAGGCGGAAACATTTTCCAGGTCCTGTTCGGCCTGCCCGACCGGCTCTCTGCTTGGCTTGAGCTTGTGAGATGGGTGTGACAACCAGTGAATCCATGCCAAGTTTGGGATCGTATGCATTCTGCTTGACGAAACCTGGGTCGATCACATAGTAAATTTGGTCAATGGTAATGGAGGTTTCGGCAATGTTCGTTGCGATCACGACCTTTCTGCTCCCTGGTGGTGCTGGGTCGAAAATTCGACTCTGCATTTCACTTGGTAGTGCAGAGTAGACAGGAAGAATGATCAGGTCGGGGACACTCGGTCCCAGCGCTTTCATCCTTTCGTACAAGACCTCGCAGCTGGTGTCGATTTCTTCCTGACCCGTCAAAAACAACAGAATATCGCCAGGCGGTTCGGTAAGATGGATTTGCATCACTGTAGTCAAGGCGGCGTCCAAGTAGTCTTCTTCGGGCTCTCTGGAGTACATGATCTCCACTGGGAAGGCTCGACCGGGGATGGAAAAGATCGGGCATTGGTTGAAATACTCGGAGAACTTGTCTGCATCGAGAGTGGCAGAGGTAACAATCAGTTTCAGATCAGGACGTCTCTTCAAGGTTTTCTTGAGTAGGCCAAACAGAACGTCGGTTGCAATGGTTCTCTCGTGTGCCTCGTCCAGCATGATGACAGTATACCTCTTGAGATCGGGATCGACCAAAATTTCTCTTTCAAGCATACCGTCTGTCATGTACTTGATCTTGGTTTGCGGTGAAGTTCGATCTTCAAAACGAATCGCGTACCCAACTTCTTGACCCAGTTCGCAGCCGACTTCCTCCGAAACACGCTTCGCGACCGACATGGCCGCAACACGACGAGGTTGGGTACACCCGATCATTCCGCTGTTGGCGTAGCCTGCTTCGGCGAGATACTGAGTCACTTGAGTGGTCTTCCCCGAACCAGTGTCACCAACCACAATGAGTAATTGATTTCCAGCAACTGCTTCGAGAAGTTGTTTTCGGAATTTGTAAACGGGCAGTGACTCTTTTTGCTGTTTGATGGTCATGGTCGTCCTCTTGCCATAGGATTGATCCTTGTTTTGAGTGACCCGCTTCCATTCCGGAACCGCCTCCGTCGCTCGAGAAGTCTGTTGCTGAGCCTGTCGAAGCTCCGAAGCGAATTTCCGCTGTTCAGGATTGATCATGGGATCTTGCCACTGGGCATTGAGATCAACTTTGGAAGCCTCCTCTGCCGCTCGGTCGGCTGCCTCTTGCTGTTTGAGTTCTCTTCTTTCCTTTGCCAATGTTGTCCCTGCTTGAGCTGCTCTGTTCAACGACCCTTCTGGGGCCTTTACAACTCGAATCGGTGATAGTTCAAGGGACTGCTTCGTTTGGCCGGCCAGGAAAGGAGGCTCATCCTCCCTGACCTCGATATCGATATCTTCTTCCTCTTCAATTTGGCCTTCCCCGTTGAGTGTCGCGTTGTACTCCTCGTCGATATCAGGATAATCCCTTGCGGAAATGGCTCCAGAAGCAATCAGTTGCTTGATTTCCCATCTTTCCGGAGACGTCATTCTTTTGCGATTTTTGCCAGACTTGGAACGGTGATCGTCTTCTATGACAGGTACCGTGGTGCCGAGATTCCCGTAGCGATCATTCGACGATAGGCCGTTCAATTCTTCCATATTTGCCCCGGAAGCAATTCGTCGAGCAGGCATCAGGTCTTGGCCGGACACCTGGTCGACCTCTTTCATCGACAAACTAATCTTGTTGTTCTCCATCTTGCTGACTTTGACTTTGACCCTTTGGCCACGTGCGAGAAGATCGGACGGATGATTGACTCGGGCCCCGTCCTGAATGGCAGATACGTGGATCAGACCACTGACATTACCTCTGACACCCTCCAGATTAGCGAAGGCGCCAAAATCCTTGATTCCGTTGATGACCGCATCGTAGACTTTGTACAGGACGGGCGCCTCATCCATTTCCCCTCCTCGAGGTCGTGCATCGCGATCCCGATGTCGATCTTTGCGGCTTTTGTGTCGGTCATCATAGTCATCATCTCGGTGCCGCCGTGATCTTTTCTCCCGAGCAGGACTCGGACTGCGTGACCAGTACTTCTGCCTCGGTTTCCGGTCTGACGAGTATTCATCGCGATCAGGGCTGCGGCTCCTCTTCCTGGTGCTCTCTTTCATTCCGTTTGTTCCGTTTCGCGCCTTTCCAGCCATACCCTCAAGAAAAGCAAAAGTAGAGAGATCATCGTCTCGATTCTCGTCGATGGTCTTTTGTCCCGTCATGTCATCTTCGTAGTCGTCCCAGTTCTGTTCCCGGTCCGGCACAGCCAGAGCCTTAAACACTCTTGCCTTGCGTCCGATCGCGTCCAGCTCGTCCAAGTCCGAATTGCCATTCTGCGCCGATTGTTTCTTGGCTTTGTGTTTGGGATGCATGGTCAAAATCAGCCGGTCGATGCTCTCCACCAGACTGTTTGGGAACTCGGCTCCCATGGCAGCCAGGGCTGTTTTGAAGTCCGACAGCGATCCATTGCAGCTCTCATGCTGATCGATGACGAATTCGGCAAGGGTCTTGTCGCTGATCCCCAAGTGATTCTGTAACTCGGAGGTCACTTTCGAAACGAGAGACAGAAGTTCGAGGGACGTGAAGTCGTCCATGGTGGCGGTTCAGCTCAAGGAATTGGCTGTGTTGGAAACCGACGGCGACCTGCTTCCATGGAGATGGCGATCGAGGGGTAGAGAATGTCGTGGGTTCTCGAGAGAGCGTCAGTGAGTTGAAGGCGTTTGAGGATGAAAAGACGAACGACGTGAAAATAAATCCAGCGCGATCCGCAGGCAGCATCACGTGATATGACGACAGACAACCACCACTCAACTTCACCTCAACGCCTAAACGCTCTCCAAACCTGCCTCAGCATCCTCTCTTTCGCGAAACAGAAACATCCTCGCCATGCTGGATTATGTAGCCGTCTTTCGAAGCTAGGTATATGATCAAGTCGTCGATGACTAACATTCCTTCGGCGCTCGAACGCGTTCAGCGGTGGCAATGGCTTCCGCCTGTGGCTTGCAGACTACAGATCTCTAGCCAGAGTGCCAATGCACATCGTCCTGAAAGCCCGTCGCTTTCAATGGCCCGATCAGCTCCCAGAATGGACCAGAAGCTAGCAGGGCAGAATGAGTGGAACTCCAGAGCCAACAAACTTCAACTAAGGTGGGTAGGCCGATGTGCCTGGGCGGGAGGGGTCCAGCCCGGCTCGGTGGTGTTGGTTCCATGGTCATAGGTGACAGTTATGGATCATCTTGCCTCATACATCATCATCGCCTCTTCTTCTCATCTTTCTTCCCCTCCACCCCCGCCTTGTCATTGAAACCTGACCCTGTTTTCCTTGGTTTCCTTTCCTTCACGTTCTTTTTCTCGCTGCCTCCGTAACCTCAAAGTCACCTCGATTACTTCCTGAGACGGTAATCTAACCACAGCACTCCCCCTACCCATCCCCAGTTCAGCATGGACAACATCCGAGCAAAACTCAAGCGGCGTTTCAGCCACAAGGACCAAGAAGGTATGTGTATATGTGTGTGTGTGTGTGTGTGTGGACAGAATACAGCTCTATGCCGCCCCTCTTCCTCTCCCACCCTTACCATTTGATTTTTGTCTTTTTTAGCGAAGAGCAATGACACCCTGTCAATCATCCCACGCCATCCTCTCGTCCCATCACCACCCAACGATTCCTCTCTTCTCTTCTCACGGGACTATGTACCACTAACCACCGAGCAGCCAACTTCGATGACCACGACTCAGGCGATGAGGAAACCGTCGATTACGTCACCAAGGAGGCCGACGACGCCGAGAAAGAAGGCCAAGAGACCGGAAAACCGGGCAGTCTGTTGAACCGGTTGATCATGCACGGCAACAAGAAGACCGAGGACCAAATTGCTCGTGAGATAGCCGCCGCGAACGCTGGAGCTGGAGCCGGAGCCGGAGCTAGAACGACCGATAACGTTGGCACTACTCAGCCATGATGGCACTGGTTTCTTCGTCCTTGGTCTCTCCAATTGGATCTCTAGAGTACTGAAGCATATCAAGACAAAGAACGCATTGCGGGAATATGGTACACAAAAAATCCACTATAGCTAGCCACAGAATCAGAATCGACCAGTGTTCGTTTTTGCCCGTGGGCCCCTTGTGAACGTAGTTATATAGTGTGATGATAAATACAAGGGCCATGCCCTAGACCATGCATTCTACAATAAAAACATGCTCGTTGTATAAATGGAGGCCATGCCATAACCAGGCTAAATTTTAGACCGCCCCTACCCCGTAGTGCTAGAATGTTTGAGCACTAACTACCCTGTACTTTTTGTGTTGATACAAGATGATACACTGAATATTATATACATCATCCAGAATACTGCCATCGGGTAGAATGTTTTCTAAGCATGTGTGGCGAGAGGCTTCCCTTGATCTGGATCAGATTCCGAGTCTGCCAGTTCCACATCCTCAGAACCACGAGCCCAATCGACGGGGAGCGCGAGCCCCTCCTGCGTCGCCGGAAGTTGATACAGATCGTGGGCAGCTGTGGCGGACTGCTCGGTCAAGAGCTCATGTTTCGATAATCGTTTCTTGTACGACAAGACGCGCTTCCGCAGTTCTGGGTTTGCAGAGAACTCGAGGAGGCAGGTGTTAATCCGAGCTTCGACAAGGTCCTTTGCGTGCGTGGCCATGTCTCGGTCCTTGAAAATGCCGATGAATCTGTAGCTCAGCCACAGAAACAGGATCAACGCCTTGTGCAGGCTCTCCAGGCTCTCCAGATACGCTCGGTCACCCGAGATGGGCTTCTCAAGAACCTCGAGGGCGATTTCTGGTATGTCAATCACCGTCACCTGCTTTTGCTTCGCTACGGACTTGGTCAGGGCTGCCAGGACGCGATGGACGTCCTGTGAGGACGATGAGGCTGGTGCAGCCGTCATTGTATATCGTTGCCCAATACTCAGGCCCTGGACTCGTTCGATGGTCCGGGCGATTTTGCATTGGTCGCGGATGCTGCAGATTTTGAATCGATCTTGAATCTCGACTGAGTGGCTGACTCGGTGCAGGAGGTACTCAAAGGGAACGCCTTTGGGTAACCGTGATGCTATATCCTCCATGACGTCTCCCGGAGGCAGGATACCGGCTACCGTGATGGGGGGAGCTTCGGTTTTCATGGCATCCCTCACAATGGGTAGATCGTCATCGTTAAGTGTGGTGACAAGACCCACGCTGACGTCCGGGCCCTTCCTCGACTTTTCCGTGTCCTTCATGGCCGAGTGCGAGGAACGGTAGCGACCGGCCCGGCCTCCAATTTGTTTGATTTGAGGTACGCTGAGCTGTTCATTGACAACTCCGTTGTACTTGATGACGCTGTGGAATATGACCCGCTTCACGCTCCTGCAGACATGTTAGTAGCCGTTCAACAAAAGTCTGTCGTATCAGAATGACTCACAAGTTCAATCCCATACCGATGGCATCACTTGCCACCAAGAAATCATAATCGTTATCCGGGTCGTTGAACAATGCTGCTTGCTTCGCGCGTGTCTCAGGTGGCAGACTGCCGTACACAATGGCACAGTGCCGGCCCGTGTCCAGCTCGATTTGTTTCTTCAAGGCATGAATATTCATGACCGAGAAGGCCACGATGCAATCCCCTTTGCGTAGATTTTTGAGATCTCCTCCGAGCCCTTTCGACATGACCTTGAGGGGATTCAATCGCTGATAGTCATGGACGTGCAGGTTGTCACCCATCGAAGCGGTCAACTCCTGAACCAGAGGAAGCACCCGAGCCTCTCCGCAGAGGTGGACCTCTCTTGCGTTGGCACCGAGGAATGCTCGAGTCCACGCCCACCCTCGATCTTCGGAAGCCATCATTTGAATTTCATCGATCACCGCAACCTCAACAGGCTCGCTAACATCCACCATTTCCACCGTTGAAGCGTACAATGACACTGTGGGATTGTCGTCCAGTCTGACATCGTCGCCCGTCACCAAATCACACGGTATCCCCTTGGCTCTGAATCTGGTATATACCTCGTGCGCCAGAAGCCTCAGAGGGCCTGCATAGAACCCACTCCCACTCTCTTCCAGTCTTTTCAGCGCATTGTATGTCTTCCCGGAATTGGTTGGGCCAATATGGAGGTGGACATCCCGCTGGGCTTGCCGAGCCGAAGCGTACCATTCTGTGGGATAGCGCAAGTCCGAGAGTGGCGACCTGCTACCCGGGTTTGTCTTGGAGGTTTGCACCAGGACGTAGTCGATGAACCCAAAATGTAGTGCTCGCGTTAAATCTTCAATCCAGGTTGGAGATGCATTGGCTTTGCCGATCTCAGATATCAATTTGTCTTCTCCATGATTCGATGTCCCTCCCGGAGATTCCAACAACTCCGCCACACGATCAGTGAAGGAACTCCAATGCACGTCATCTGGGTCAAGTGCTTGTAATTGTGACAATTCAGAGTCGGCAGCAGCTGGGGTGGTTTCCAGCTTGCTTCTCAATGTGTAAATTCCTTTGTTGACGCGGCGCTGGACATTCTCGGAGGAAAATCGTGGTTTTAAGGGCCGACGGTTTTTGGGGAAGCCACCTGGTTTTGACGTTCGCTCTTCTCTACGAGGGATTCGGTTTCGGGGAATCGAAGGTGTGTAATCTCGTCGGAAGTGAGGGTTTGGAGCCGTCGACTCTGCGAGGACCGTTCGGAAGGAGCAAAGAAGGCATTGGCCTCGCCTGGTGGACAAAGTTAGCATGCCCCGTCGGAGGCACGCAACCTGGCCGGAAAGGGCTTTGGACGAAACTGTCGCGCTGGGAAAAATGTGAAGAGTGATCTCATGTAGTTTGACCACTCTTTGATGCCACAGAAACGTGCGATGGTGGCGAATGTGTTGTCGTGGAGGTCTTTGAGCAGGGGAAAAAGTTACGAACTGCAGACTGCGCTCGTTTGAATGTAATATTAAGCCTGGTAATATGGTCACAATACCGTAAAAATGCAATACCCAATACCGGACAGACTAGTAATTCTATTGGACAAATTGAACCAGCTAGTCCGGAAGAAGCCGGCCCCACCCACGAGGCTGAATGAATGGCTCAGCCTGGCCTCGACAATGACCTATATTTTATTTCTTGATGGATCTGCCGCGGACAAAGACCTTGGCTATATTCCTGTCATCCCCGGTCATCATAAACTTTTCAAAGATCTCCTCCAGCGAATCCTCGTCCTCAACTGGGGAGCTGACGCCGTCCTCCAGCAGGGTGGTGATCTCCAACGCATCAAACTCCTTGCCCACCTCAAACTTCCCAATCTTGTCAGCCAGACCACACACCTTGGCCCCGCCGAGTGTGGCGAGGTAGAAACATTCGTTCAGTGTCAACGACTTGAGCTTGCCGTCGGTCAATAATTCCTTGCCGTTGCTGGTGATGAACGCCTGTCTGCTAGCGTCGAGGATACTACTGCTGAACCCTCCTCCCGAGTCGGTGCCTAGTCCCACCTTGATGCCCAAATCCAAATAGACGCGTATTGGCGCTGCCGACCATTCGCCACCGGTGGTAGTGCTGATGGGACAGTGTGCGACACCGACGTCGAGGGCTTTCATCCTGCCGATCTCGTATTCGTTCGGGTAGATGCAGTGTGCCATGATGGTACGGCTGTTGAACAGGCCAAAGTGCTCGTACAGGTCGGCCTCGTTCTTGAACTGGGGAAACAACTGCTTCGTTAATTGTACTTCCTGCTTTGTCTCGTTGAAGTGCGTTTGAATCATCATGTCTGGAAGCTCGTTGGCGATCTCACCTAGCCCGGCGAGGAGCTCCTCATCGCAACAGATGGCAAAGCGAGGGGTCAGTATCGGTTGTACGAGCTGTGCTGTGGGATCAATTGTCTTGACGTGCGCGATGAAATCTTCCGTGACCTTGAGAGATTCTTTGGAGCTTTCGTCGCGGTAGAAATCCGGTGCGTTGCGAGCCATGTTACATTTGCCGACCAGTGCTCGCTGTCCTTTCTCAAGACAGGTGTCGGCGAGGATTTTCGAGGCTTCGCCGTGCAGGCTACCGTAGTAAGCGGCCGTGGTCACACCTTGCTTAATGAACCCGTCCACACAGCTGGCGTAGGTCTTGACGGCATATTCGGCATCCTCAAATTTGGCCTCGTGTGGAAATGTGACGGTATTCAACCAATCCATAAGCTGGAGTCCCCGTCCAGTCCCACGTTGCGTCCATTGTGGCGCGTGGTTGTGGGTGTCAATGAAGCCAGGCACCAGGAATTCCCCGCGTGTGAGAAATCGGATGGGCAGGTTTGAGACATCAGGCAGGCCCGGGATAAATCTTAGATACTTCTTGACATCTGGCGCTCGGATGTTTCGCTGTAGGAGAATTATCCTGCCTTCTGAGTTGGTGATGAGAAGTCCATTCAAGATAATGTCCTTGTCTTGCGGTGTGATGGAGTGGATAAAGGTTCCGTGGTAGATCAACGGTGTTGTGAAACGTGCAGACACAGGGGGAGAAGACATGGTGTGCAGGAACCAATTCTCCGCAGGCTAGGAGTATGTCTTGTAGGGAGATTTGACAATGAGATGTAGAATGCTGGAACTGAGGTCTCGGTGAACATGAGGTTGAGGGCGACGGAGGTCTCCGATAGGCTCTTGATAACGGCCATCCGATTGGATCCACCGAGGGGAAGCATTCCCCTGGTACAAGATATGATGAAAACCATCACACCCAATGCAGTCAGTTGAAATACTGAGCCTCGATAGTCAGAATTTACATATGCAGTCAGGCGAGGGGAATTCATCAACCTGGCTGTGCCGGCCGCAGGGACACCAAGTCGTATCTCCTTGGTGGTACCTCTGGTTTGAGAGATCCGAAGGAGGTCATCACACCGAGCCTATTTTACGGAAGTCCCTCAAGGTCAGATTATTCAATCATTAGTAAAGCATGAACTCAATGATGGGCAGGTTCTATCGCGCCCCAGTTCATCTATCAGGTCAACGGTCACTCAGTCACTCCATTCCCTCATCCAATTCTGATCTAAAATAATTTCGATCCCATAGCCTGCCCCACGGATTAGGACGCTCTCGTGAGTTGACGGCGTAAATTGACATAGGCAGGGAGGTTCAGGCTGCTTGGAAGATGTCTTTGGTCGCCTTTCCTGCTCGTTGGCTATTCCCCAGAAGTGGAGCGTAATCTCTGTGGAACCTCGATTGATGTTTCATCATCGCAAAGACTGTCAGATTTAGTCGCACAACGCCTGATTCTGAGAAAGTTGTACGGGTCATAACATTCACCGCTGGTAATGAAATTAAGGGCATAGTCGTAGATATGCATCCCGCCACCAGCAAAAGTAGATGATCAGTCTCAAGTAGAGGCCTCGAAAGGATCGCTATGGTTCTTGCTCAAATATGCCAGCTTGAAGCGACTCAATGAAGAGGGGGGAGTGGTCAAAGAGTAGGACAGAATCAAGCAGAGGAGTATGATGGTTAGACCGTGTGGGCTTGGGCCAACTTCCCGTACAACACATACCTTTTCGCATGCCTCATGTAGAGTGTAATCACAGCAGTGACGTCGTCTTAGAGGCCCGCCACTGTTGCAACCAGCGCGTTTAGTCTGATGTCAGCTTAGGATTGGAGGATTCTTAGTCTCTTTCTCCGTCATTCCCCTCATGAACTTGTTCATTTCAAATGTAGTTGCACCGTTCGGCTGTTAGGGCCCCATGAACGGTCTCCAATGATTTCAGTCGATCGTACATGAGGCGACAACGGGATCTGTAGACTCATAGTCCAAAGACTTCGGCTACTGACCAGGATTCGAGAAGTTCCTCTCGTCAACAACCACTCACTTGCTTTCGTCGTCTGCCACAACTTCCATCCAGGCATGATGAAGTTCTTGAATTTGCTGCCATCACTATCCTCACTATCGCGGCGGATAATTCGTTTGCTGAAGTTCTCGTGGTAGACGTTCAGGTGTTCATGTTGGCAGTGGTGATTATGGTGAAGGAGGTTGATTCAATGCCAAGACGCCAAGGCTGGTACGAGGTGATACATAATACGGAGATTGAAAAATACATCTCGCGGTGCTCGGAGCTTTTACGGAATCCAAACTTAAACATATTGTCCAACTCTTACCGGCTGAAGATAAGAACAACATGAAACATGGCCCATCCATTGGGTCATTCTGTGAGTTCACGAAGCCTACCCAGCCAGCAAGGAGCATGGTGTGCTTGGTCTTATCCACTCGGGCCATTCTCGTTGTGCATCTGCCCTCAGTGCGTGAGCCTCTCACCGACTTCTGTCACGATGGGCAACTTGGTGTTTCCAACAGCGCCCGGCGGAGTAGTGGGTTGGCTGCATGGTCCGTCAGGTCTCCAAGGTGTCTTTCACGTGCATGCAAGGTCACCAAGCGGTCTTGTCCTCTTCCCCTGCCCCAATCTCCATGACTTTAAGGTGACTGAGATTCCGTTGATCTACGAAACATTCCTTTAGCAAGTCACTGCAAATTGGTGAGCATCTTGATCCACACCCAGAAAGCCGTCGCCCGATATTCACGACGAGTAGCGGCTTCGATGGCACTGAGCAATGATGAAATCCGCGAGGCACCCGACGAAGCGACCTACCTCTTGCCCAAGCAAGCGGATGACGAAGACCAGTCGACGAGTCAAGATGAAGGAGAGGTCCTAGACATCCTGCCCGAAGACGAAACGCCGGCAAGAAAGCTGATTCTGCACGAGTTCTGGGTCCTGTTCCGAGGCTCAATCCCCGTGATTATGGCCTACACTCTGCAGAACTCGCTACAAACGATTTCCATCCTGATCGTGGGACGAGCATCCCCGCAAGACCTGTCGACCGCGGCCTTTTCGTACATGTTTGCCATGTGTTCAGGCTGGCTGATCGGAATGGGAGGATCGACGGCCATGGACACGCTCGCTTCGTCGACATTCACCGGGAGCAAGAACAAGCACGACCTGGGCATCCTGCTACAGAGGGGATTTGTCGTCCTGACGCTCTTCTACATTCCCGTCGCGGTGCTGTGGTTGTTTTCCGAGCCCGTTTTCTCAGCACTCGGCCAGAGTCCTCAACTTTCACGAGACAGCGCCAGGTTCCTGAGTTGTCTGATCCCCGGTGGGCTCGGGTATATCTACTTTGAGACGATGAAGAAATACCTCCAAGCACAAGAGATCATGCGGCCAGGCACGTACGTGCTCCTGATCACTTCTCCAATCAGCGCGGTCTTGAACTATCTGTTCGTCTATGTCGCCGGTTGGGGGATTCTCGGAGCTCCATTTGCCACGGGCATTGGCTACTGGCTCTCGTTCCTCGGTCTGGTGCTCTACGCGAAGTTTGTGGCTGGAGGTGAGTGCTGGGGCGGCTGGACGAGACGATGCCTCCAGAACTTGGGTGTATTTTCGAAACTTGCCGTTCTGGGCATTATTCACGTCGGCACCGAGTGGTGGGCATTCGAGATTGTGGCCCTTGCGGCCGGGAGACTGGGGGAGATTCCTCTGGCATCTCAAAGTGTCATCATGACCGCCGACCAAGTCATGAACACCATTCCTTTCGGCATCGGGGTGGCCGCCAGTTCGCGTGTCGGCAACATGCTTGGTTTGAGAAATGCCAAAGGCGCCGCCCGGTCCGCCAATGTCGCTGCTTGGCTCAGCATGATCATGGGCGCCGTTGTCCTCGCCGTCCTGATGGGGACAAGAAACAATTTCGCCCGAATCTTCAATGACGACGAAAGCGTGGTCAAACTCACCGCCGAGGTTCTTCCCTACGTGGCGCTCTTCCAGATTGCCGACGGACTCAACGGCAGCTGTGGTGGTTCCCTCCGTGGAATGGGACGACAACATATCGGGGCAGCGGTCAACATAGTCAGCTACTACTGCGGAGCCCTTCCTTTGGGCATCTGGCTTGCTTTCCACGGATGGGGCCTTCCAGGTCTCTGGGTTGGCCAGTGCATTGCCCTTTATCTGGTTGGGGCCGCCGAATGGGTCATTGTCGCCTTCAGCGATTGGGATTATCAGGTCGAGAAGGCATTCGATCGGATGGACAAGGATGACCTAGTCGAGAGCGGCAATGCTGCTTCTAGCGTCCCGGCACCGGTGGGGAATGGGCCTCAATAGCTACTCCGTATTAGGACTGCCGCCCTTGACAGAATCCAAAAAATGGACACAGAATCATGACTTGTTCGGCGATTGTTAACTTCGCTGGGAGCTCCCCCCCGGTATCGAGGCGCGTCTTAACTACTCCGTATTAGGACTGCCGCCATTGACAGAATCCAAAAAATGGACACAGAATCATGATTTGTTCGGCAATTGTTGACTTCGCTGGGAGCTCCCTCCCCCCTGGTGTCGAGGCGCATTATATTAACGTAATTACCGATACAGATTTCCACGTCGGGTTAGCGTTCCATTCTTACCTGGACGTCGGCGGAAGCTTTCAAAGTTTCACGTTCCTTTCTCCATCTTCAGATCCCCGTCCCAACTGATAAGCACGAAAAGCAATGACACCATGGGTGACATGTTAGCCGCACTGGCCGACCTCCTCTATCCGCGATAGTATGAATGGACATGTGCGCTCTCTGCGGGTATTATGCTCGTTCTGGACTGCTCTCTGTCTTCAACCATGCGGCTCTCTCTCCCGGGTGTGCTGACACCTGACACCCCCGCCAAAGAAGCATGCTGGGTGTCGTGTTACGATCGATGGGGAAGTCCGAACCCCGGCCCCAGCTTGAACTGGACCAGCTCTGTATTATTGGACTCTCCATCTTGACAGCCAGGCTTGCATCGTTCAGCTCAATGCCGTCACTTGTCGGGAAACCGTACTGCCAATGCTGGCGGGGCTCGCACCGATAAGGAAAGCCTCTTTCATTCACAGGGAGAAGCCCGTGGCCAAAGTCCTGGCATGGAATTAGGTAACAGGAACCAGGCACTGTGCATTCGCCAGGGCCACCCTTAGCCGACCTATCTGCGGTTCAGTAACTCGCTCTGGATGAAGCTGGCCCTTGGAGGTATTATTGATTGGCTGCGTACTCGTCCTCCAATTGCGGGCACCACTTCGGTTGCGAGAGGCGGTATTTTGTGAAGCTTCCCTGGCCCATTTCTCCTTCTCTGCTTTGCATTCGTTGTCCACCGAGAGGAAGGAAAAGAGTGTGTTGTTGAACTGCTATCCTGGAAAGAAAATGCTTCTCAAGGCGATTACCCTATTGGCATGCGCCAGCTGTGCCCTGGCCCACGGCGACCATGGACAGACCCCGATTTCCGGACCGCACAAGTCACTGTGGTACAACACCATTCCCGGAGACGGCGGCACACAGGTAAGGAAGCGTTGTCCACGGCATCCAGCAATTTGGGGGCAGTCCTTGTTGACATGACGAAACCCGAACAGGCCGACTCGGTCTTCTCGGGAATCTCGACCTTCGGCCGACTGCCTTACTTCCCCTGCCTGGCCAGCGACGAGGAGAAATACGACATTGCATTCATCGGCGCGCCGTTCGACACAGGCACGTCGTACAGGCCAGGAGCGCGGTTCGGGCCCAGCGGGATCAGACAAGGTTCTCGACGCCTCAACCTCTAGTACGTTGCATTTGGCTTTCTGCTCCGATGCTTACCATTCTCGCGTTTCTCTGAGGAACGAAAGGCTCACGAAAGGTGCGCTTCAGTGGCGGGTACAACGTGTATGTTTGTGTTTCTCCATGGGGAAACAAGGAGGTCCCCAGGTCTGTTTTTGGTACTGATGCGACGTCGCGACCAGACCGATGAAATCCAACCCGTTTGACTTCTGGGGCAAAGTCATCGACTGCGGCGACATCCCCGTGACATCGTAAGTGGGAGGGGAGTGGCAACCACAGAGAGATGGGGGGAAATTCGGGTTTCAGGCCCCTCCAGCAGGGACAAGAAAATCTACAAAGCGTCCGAACATCTAACTAACGCACAAATCCCCCTCGGGATTTATAGGTATGACAACGCGTATGCGCTCCAGCAAATCGAAGACGGACACAACATGCTCCTCACACGCACGCCGTACACGTCGGCCGACGAACCGGGGATCAGCAAATCGGGAAAGACGCTGCCGCGAATCATCACGCTCGGAGGCGACCACACGATCACGCTGCCACTGCTCCGCAGCATCAACCAAGCGTACGGGCCCATCTCGGTGATCCACTTCGACTCGCACCTGGACACGTGGAAGCCCAAGGTGTTCGGCGGGGCGCCGTCGAAGCAGGCGGCCATCAACCACGGGACGTACTTCTACTGGGCCAGCGAGGAGGGCCTGCTGGCCAACGACAGCTCCATCCACGCGGGGATCCGCACCACGCTGTCGGGACCGTCCGACTACGAGAACGACGGCTACTGCGGCTTCACGCGGGTCGAGGCGCGTGAGATTGACACCATCGGCACCGAGGGCATCATCGCCGCCATCAAGGAGCGCGTCGGCACCACGAATCCCGTTTACCTGTCCATCGACATCGACACGTTGGATCCCGCGTTCGCCCCCGCCACGGGCACGCCAGAGACGGGCGGCTGGAGCACCCGCGAGCTGCGCACCATTCTGCGCGGCTTGGAGGGCATTAACTTCATCGCCGCGGATCTGGTCGAGGTCGCCCCGGCGTATGATACCAATGCCGAGTTGACCACCATGGCCGCGGCCGATGTCTTGTTCGAGGTCTTGACGCTGATGGTCAAGAAAGGGCCCTTGACCGTCCAGGCCTCGCTGGCTGGCTGAGAGACTCTGTTCTCGTTCAGGTCCAGGGGCCCGAGGTGATGGAGAAGTATCGATGGGAAAGGGGCATTGCGAAGGGCCAGGAGGAGGCGCACAAGTAGTGGGTTGTAGTTGAGTGGCCTTGCAACCTTTCCAAGACGAGAAACAACGTTTCAATACTAGCCGGTTGGGGCTTTCCAGTCCCATTCAATAATACCAGTACGCGGTAGAGCATAAAGAGGGTGACGCCGATATGGGACATGGAAAATAGTCTGCACAAACAAATACAGAAAAACACAACGTGTCACATGGTGGAGCGGTCTTTTCTTGTAATACATTCAACAACAGCAGCAGCAGCGTCACCTTCAATGGGGGGTCTGTCCGGAGAGGCCGACGGGGTCGCCAGACACAGGCAATCGCTCCCCGACATGCCAAAAGTTATTTAAGTCTATGAGTATCGTTCCTTGCAAGCCAACCCCGTCTTCTGTCACTTGGTCAATCATCTCATGCAAGTCTGCTCTTTTGCCCCTTGCCTGTTCGGTGTTCGGTCACTCTACTTCCCCAAGCCAGGAGAGGACCAAGAACGTTTTCAAACCTACCTCATGTAACCTTTTCCATTTCGTCGTCTGGGGGATTCCGGGTCTGGGGACTTAATTGAATGTGGACGTGGACGAAAAACAATGTATTGGTTGATCTCGGTCTGGAGTCTTTGCTATGTAGGTGCAAATGACAAGCTCAAAGGAAGTAGTCTGGTGTTCTTCGGCTGACCATCGGTTCGCCGGCTCGTGGACAGGGATCGAATTGCAAGCTGGTTATCTTCATTAGTCACGGCGAATCATCGCCCGCTGGATGCCACTTACAAGGTGTACTTCAAATGCTCATCAATCTCCATAATAGCCGCCTGATTTCCACATCTGTAGCAGTAGTTGGGTGCGCTGAAAATGGTCACCACATTCCTGTCTTGACTCCAATTGTATCCTTCCATGACCAACTGATGTGCTCTGGCCACCAGGGTCAAGCCGTTGTTGTGATTGAAAGCTTCGGAAATATCTTGCCCGAATGTGTATCCCGCGCCTCGAGGGCTGATGCCCCATCCACATCTATCATCCGGATCACTCCAGAGAAGATCGCACATGGGTCCTTCATGGGGAACCTCCTGGATTCTGTCGAGGGACCTGATGTTATCGAGAGTATCGATGCTGGGAGAGAGCCCGCCGTGCAGACAGAAGATTTGGTTGTCAATAAGGGCGGTGAGAGGGAGGTAGTCG
The DNA here is from genome assembly GCA_001599795.1 of Exophiala calicioides. Taxonomy (NCBI): domain Eukaryota; kingdom Fungi; phylum Ascomycota; class Eurotiomycetes; order Chaetothyriales; family Herpotrichiellaceae; genus Exophiala; species Exophiala calicioides. The sequence goes on along the minus strand of BCHZ01000005.1, from coordinate 111,039 downwards.
AAGAGGTCGGTGAAGAATTTCCAGACGTTGGCATTGCCATATTTTCTCAAGCATTCGTCGTAGAATCCGTACACCTGTGTGATCTGTCTCGATTCGTGGTTTCCGCGGAGGATGGTGATTCGGGAAGGATAGCGGATCTTCAGGGCCACGAGGAGGGTAACTGTCTCAACCGAGTAGTAGCCACGATCTACGTAGTCTCCTGTTTGACGGGTCAACGACTGCGGAAAAGGCCAGAGGATGGTGACGTACCCATAAAGAGGTAGTTCGTGTCTGGGTTGGGGCCGCCAATGCGGAACAGCTCCATCAGATCATGGAATTGGCCATGAATGTCACCGCAGACGGTAACCGGGCATTTCTATTCCATGTCAGATCTTCATCCAGCCGTGGCCCTGCTCAACTTACCACCGGCTGCACATTGGACTCTTCTTGAAGCACTTCTCTAGCCTGCACGCGATATCAATATTGCATGACGCATTCGCGTCTGGACTGTATCCAACTCACTCTATCGCAAAGTCTTGAAACGTCACTTTCTGCCAGTTGTTTGCAGTCCATCAAGCTCTCGATCCAGCCATCGAGGGTCGGTATTGACTGCGGGTCGGTCGTCGGGGACAAACCATGAGGCTGCGCGGGCTTCCCCACATCAACATCCATCTTTGAATCCATGGGCGAGCATAAAACTCAATCTGGACGCCGGGATGCGGACAAAGGGTCGACGGCGATCGGGAGAAGAGGCCTGTTGAGGATGTCGTGTGCTAAGGAGGGGACTCTGTTGTGATCTCGATCCGGTGAGACGCGGTGATACGAGAAGAGTGGTAGAGCACGCGGGACAGGCGGACGTGGAGATGGAATTGCTGAGAGGAAGCGGGCGAAGCAGTCTCGGGCGGATGAGTGTTGTTGAGGTGAATGGTGGGTTGTTCTGTCGTAAAGTCAAGTTGAGGCCATGACATACAGAGTACGCAGTCCAAGCCTGGTGAATTAATGCGAGCGACTCGGAAGCCACTAGTAGCGCAGCCGTTCCCGCCAAGCCATTTTGGGATGGAGCAGGCACGGCAGGCACGACTGGCACAGTAGCAAATTGCACTTGCAAACAAACATACAACTGACTATGTTGTTGCTACAGAAAACTGTGGCTTGGTCTTCTGTGAGAAGACGCGAGCCAATGGTCATAAATTGAACTTTTCATTGAGGGAGAAGCCCTGCCTTTTGTCACGCTTTCATCTACCCGTATGCCCGAGTGCCCGTCATGTCGTTGATACCATACACGCCAACCATCAGTCGACTTCACCCTCGTCGTTATCCTGAGGTCTCAGATGAAGTCGCCGCCCCCGAATCCTCCAAATGGATTGCCTCCCAGGCCTCCTCCTCTTCCTCCCGGGAATCGAGGGCCTCCACGAAGATTTGGTGGGCCGTCGCCAGGTCCAATCGGGTCATATCTGGCGCCTGGAGGTGCTCTTGGATCGTACGGCAGGTTCCCACCTTGTCCAGCAAACAACGGATCATCAAACGTGGGATGCATCCCTCCACCTCCACGGAAACCACCACCACCACCAGGGCCAATCCTCAGAGGGTCGTGTGGACCCAAACCAGGAGGATACAGGTCTCGATCTCCAATGTTACCGAATGGTTGGCCACCCAAGGGCATCCCTCTCGGGGGTCTGTTGAGGTCATATTCGTCGTCGAATCCAGGAGGGGGGAAGTCACCTGTTGGGTAAGGTCGTCGTGGGGCGGCTGCTAAGGGATCATCAAAAGGATAGGGCCGCGCAGGAGGCGGGTGATCATCACGTAACGGGTCGTGTTGTGGAGGCCTGGTATCCTCGTGTCCTCTGGGCTGTTCTACTGTAGATGATGTGTCTTCATAGCCTGCCTTTTGAATGCCTGGGGCCAACTTCTGGATGATGTGGAGTTTGAAGAGAGCAGCCAGGTCGCTCAGGCGACCGTTGGATATGAAGACGTTGCGCAGTCCAGTAGTCTGATCTGTGCCATCCGTCACCTCCTTGATGGAGCCTTCGGAGATGTAGTCTTGGGCCTTGACTTCAAACGAGGCAGTCTTGTCATCCCCCAGGCCAAGACCGAATACTAGTGCTTTGTTTCCTAAACGATTCACTTTGACAAGGTACTCCATCGAGGATTGTGGATGCGCATAGCGGAATGCATAGGCAGAAGAGGCATTCCATTCAACGGGCAAGGGTTGCACATCTTGAGGGTCTGATTGTGCTTCTGGGAGGAATTAGTCCTGGATGGCAGAGCAAGGCGGAAAACATACCTGTCTTGTGGTCTTCTCCCAACCCGATAAGACGAAAACCTACAGCAAGCATGCAGGCATGGGAGAAGAGAGCGATTGCAGCATAAGGGTCTTTGATCAAGGGCGCTGGTTCCGAGCCTGCAGCCGGAGTGGCAAGGCTCTTGACCATGAAGCCGAGGATTGAGTCGGGACTCAGTGCCGTTTCAGAGGGAGCCATGGTGATTAGTGTGAGAAAATGTCGACAGGATAGAAGGACAGTCGGAGTGCAAACGAGGGTCGACGGTGGTGTACTTAAAGTCGAGCAACGTTGGGCTCTTCAGCCACGAGTGCAAGTTGCAGCCTGCGGTTGAAGCCCAAAGTGATGCCGCTCTAACGAGGCACATTGCGCTAACCAGGCGTGGCCAGCAGTTACGGTACGTCCCGCGAGACCTGCAGCTGACGTCATTCCATTCGTCCTTGGCATCACGTGCCTGCACCTGCGCGACAATAAATCTCGAGAAATCTCTTCCGGAAATACCAGGTGGTTGATTGTCTCTTATGGCCGCGGAGGAAGAGGAGGCTCGGTGTACGACAGGAAATGCGGGCTGCATAAGTATTTCGGGGCCGAGACCAACCAGATCCGCACGGCGCAAACAGTTCCTCATCCGACGCCTTGATAACACATCCACTGCACATCCCTCTCCACCCAATAGCTGACTAACAGGAGAACACGACCTGTCGTACCGTGTCACCGAGTCGAATGCTGCTCGCGTGTCGGCAGTTGTGAACCCGACGAATAACAACAGCCAGTGCCAGATCGGTGGACGGCGGGTGACGAGGGTGGTTCTCGCTCGAAGTCGGTGCTCCCGGAGCGCGAGACCGTCTCTTCCTCCGTCCTGGGCCAGCGGAGTTATGCTTGTGGTCACCTGCTCGACTTCTGATTGGTCTATTCCCAACTCTCGCATTCTTTCCACTTCAAACTTCACATGGTGACGCACCGACCGTATCTTCGCGAAACAACCTGATTGCGTGTCGGCAGCATGGAACCTCCTTTTTCGCACTGGCCGCTCCGTCTGCAGCATCCCTGACCGGCTATAATAAAAGAACAGCCCGACCTTCGTCGTCGTCGTTTGCAGCTCGCTACTTACAACTCATAGCAACCGTCTTCCGCCACCGGCATCAAGCATTGACCATCAGGTGACAGCAACACCACCAAAATGTCAGCCGAACAAGTATGCTCTCCACCCCCCGCACTTCTATCCTGCGGCAATATTAACACATCGGCTGACACATTCACAGCATATGTCCGCTCCTTACCCTCCAAAGACAGCCGCCGTGGGTGGCGTTCCCACCCTCGGAGTCGATGTTCCAATATGCAGTGTATTCCTGTTTCTGTTCATCTTGGGCGCTGCAGGCCACATGGTACGGATCTTCGCTTTGGTCGGCTAGCATTTGGACTAACCCGTCTGTAGACGATCCTGCAAGTCAACCTGAGACGGGGCCACAAATTCATCATGAGTGGTCTCATGTTTGGGTTCTGCATGGCTCGAATAACCACCATGATCATGGTATGATTGTTGTTCCTGCTGCACGTCGCATTCGCAACTAACAGAGCTCAGCGCATTGTGTGGGCCGTCTATCCCACCGACATCCAGGTCGCCATCGCTGCCATGATCCTCGTCTCAGCAGGCGTCTTGATCCTCCTCCTCATCAACGTCATTTTCGCTCAGAGAATGATCCGAGCTGCTCATCCCAATTTCGGATGGCGCAAAACCCTTTCTGTGGCCTTCAAGGCCATGTACTGTCTGATCGTGGTGTTCCTCGGCATGGTCATCACAGGAGTCGTCCAGTCGTTCTACACTCTGAGCGCCACCACCCACCGGATTGACCGAGATCTGCAGCTGACCGCCGTGTCGTACTTCTTGTTCATCTCTTTTCTTCCCATCCCCATGGTTCTCATCGGACTGGTCATTCCCCGAAAGACCAGGTTGGATAAGTTCGGCACTGGTCGATGGAGAACGAAGATTGCCATCTTACTCACTTCGTCGGTTCTTCTGTGTCTGGGCGCCTCCTTCCGCGCGAGCACGGCGTATAAGAATCCTCCCCCACGAAACGACCCGGCATGGTATGATGCGAAATGGTGTTTCTACTTTTTCAACTTTACCATTGAAATCGTTGTCATCTACTTGTATATAGTCCTCCGCGTTGATCGGCGCTTCCACATTCCCGACGGAAGCAACGGCCCCGGAGATTATGCGGCCGAAACGAAGCTTCAAGGCGGAGAAAAAGACCAACATGATCAAGGCATACAGCGAAGGAGGAGCGGCATGACAGAAATTCTATCGGAAGAAGAGGTGTTCGACGACGAGCCGCCAATGGAGAGACGGATCTCCAAAGAAATTGAGTCCCCAGTTTAAGACTCAAGTTTCCACGATGGAATTGAATCACAGGGAGGAAACTCAATGCCGCGACACGGTAGTAGTTGTGGCTGGCCAGAGGCGCTTCGCCCTGGCCTGTATCTGTATTATGATCGTAATGAAATAGACTGATAGATTCTACTCTGTACCTAAGGTAGGTATGTAATGAAGAGGATGACAATAGTGTGCAGGCTGCCAGCGTCCAGTTGTCCACCAATCAACGTCGGTCAAATCCAATCGGCTATATTTCCTTGTTTAGGGCGACGCTAGCTCCTATTCGGAAATTGTTTATTCGTACCTTGCATCGCGTCATCGACCCCCATATCTCGTCTATCAGTCCTCGTCCGCTCGGCTTTTCGCCCTCCTCGACTTTGCTGCCTCTTGGTGACCAGCCCAGAGTCTGGACATCGCCATCGTCAATCATCCGACGTTCCAAAGAGCTCGGCTCCTGGCAATGTTCATGATGGCACCAACAGGCCTGGCCGACTCATTCTTGGCGGCCATTCAGGCCAGTCTCTCGGTCTTGCTCGTTATCTTCTACGGCGGGGTTGCCGCCTGGATGGGACTGCTGAACCCGGGAAACACCAAGGCCATCTCGAAAGTCTGCGTGCGCATGTTCCTCCCCGCGCTGCTCTTCACCAAGATTGGCTCAGAGCTGCACCAGGGGTCGGCCACTCGCTATCTCATCGTCTTCGGCTGGGCCATCATCTGCCACCTGATATCGTTCCTGATTGGCATCATGGCTCAGCTGTGGTGGGGGATGCCCGATTGGACAACGGTGGCGCTCATGTTCAACAACACGACCAGCTATCCGCTCTTGCTGATCGCCGCCCTCGACGAGACCGGGATCCTGAGGTCGTTGCTCGTCACGGACGAGACCACGCGCGAGGCTGTCGAGCGGGCCAAGTCCTACTTTCTGGTCTTTGCCACGGTCTCTAGTTGTCTGACCTTTGCCGTCGGGCCCCGACTTATTGACTCGGAGCACGCAGCAGAGGATGACAAGGCGTCTCAGACAAGCAGCGACGAAGGCTTCACGTCCGAGCCAGACTCGGCGGAAGCCGACGAGCAGACAGGCTTACTCGGCCAGCGAACACCGACCGTGCAGTTCAGCGACCCATTTCGACAACAGTCTTTTTTCCCATCGACTCGAAAACCGTCAATATCGCGGCCGGCGCAAAAGCGACGGGCATCCTTTGTTCCCAAGAAGCGTTGGACCCATTTGAGCCCACGGGCGAAATGGTGGTTCTTGTTCATTTCCGACTTCTTCAATGCACCGCTCTTAGGCGCCATGATCGGGGCTGTCATCGGCTTGATCCCTCCTCTTCACCGCGCCTTCTTCAGCGACACGTACGAAGGCGGCATATTCACAGCTTGGTTGACTACGTCACTCCAAAGCATTGGCAGCTTGTTCGTCCCACTACCGGTTCTTGTTGCCGGCGTCTCTCTGTACACGTCGATGCGTGAAGCCAGGTATCCCAGCCCAGGGGCGCCGCCACCGAAACCTTTGCCGTGGCTCACGGTCACGTTCGTCCTGGTGCTCCGCTTTGTCGTCTGGCCGGTGGTGTCGATATGGACCATCTACACCCTCGCGTCCAAGACGGATATCCTGGGGCCCGACCCAATGCTCTGGTTTGCCATGATGTTGATGCCGACGGGACCGCCGGCTATGAAACTGATTACACTGGTTCAGGTCAGCGATACCGGCGAAGGGGAGGAGACAATAATTGCAAAGCTTCTCACGGCGAGTATACCTCCAGTGCAGGGCCATTCAGAGCTAACAGTGACCCTCGCAGATATCCTACCTGATTTCCCCATTGTTGTCCTTTACCGTCGTTGGTAGTTTGAGAGCCAGCCAAGCAGCCATTTGAGCATCTTTCCCAGTGATGTCGAACTTGGCCTGCGTCGAGAATACAGTTCTTAATCTCGAAATGTGGACGAACCTCGTTTATTTGACCTCTATCGTCAAGGTCAGCTAGACGAAGCACGCGGAAAAAACTCTTGGGAAGGCTGCAATTCGTTGTTAATGCCAATATGGCACCAGATGGATCTCGCCTTGGAAACCCCGTCATGAATACGGTTTACAGGACTAGCTTAGCGCCAACAATCTATTATATATCTATGCCAATAATACAATCATCACACCCGACAACGTGGTCGCAGTGACGGTCATGATGGCGATCGGTTGGACTTCTTAGCCGGGCGGAACGAGTTCATCTGCGTCTCCACGTGTCGTCCACGCTTCACACAAACAGCGAGAGATCAGCATCAGCATGGGGTACACGATCCGCTCGAGTATCCCATCCCCAGTCTACGTGGCCATCTCGCGCCTAGGCGAGAAACAAAATCTGCTGCCAAGTCCCCCACCCCGTCAAAGGTGCAGGTCTCCACTGGTCGTCCGCCGGGGCCTTCATCGCCGGCGTCGGAGTTGTTACCCCCACGGCATTTAAGCTGCGTGCCAGGGATCAGGGCGCAAGCTGTCCGACAAGAAAAATGTTAACACCATTTATCTCTTTACGATCGGTTTCAGTATCTGGGCTTGATTCCGACGTGATTATTTGCCAGCACAGATGCTATAATGATAGGTAATATTGCCGCCACGGTGCGTCAGGCATACAAGACATTTTTGGCCGGAGTAGGACTTTATGGCGGAGAAAGGCGAGGTTGTAGTCGAGACTCGAAAGGAACCATCGAGGACAAGTCAAGATGCTGACTTGAAGCTTTGTTTCGGACCCATCTGGAGGCACAAACTTGGCTGGATCGGCCGATCCCTCAACACTAACCAACCGAAACTATCGGTATGCGCACCTCAAAAGATGGCCTAGACCTTGTCATCTGACTATGGCGAGTGAATGCACCAGATTACTAGCAGTGGTGTCATTTTCTGAGTTCTCACCGTCTATCCTGGCTCTTCTCGCCCTGTTCGTTCGCCAACGGACGGGGACAGTCGAGGGCGTGAGAAGTGTTCATGTCGACATCAAGCCAAGGATGGAACGACAAGCCAAGTAAGAAGGATGGTCCGAAGATACGCGACCTGATGAATTGGCCTTTCTCCAATTCCGGCTACGGCGCCCAGGCTGGGCTTTCTCTCATACATGCTCAGGACGTTTGGAGTAGTGGGCTGACCGACCAACGTGGCCAGAGCTAGAACGGGGAAACGACCAGCGAAGGCGACTTTGCCCGAGCGGGATCTTTTCTCCCAATAATATTCTGATCAGATGCTATTAAGTGTCGAAATGTCGCCAAGGGTGGTCCACAGGTTCGTGTTTTTCTTTGGCTGCGCGCCATGCAATTTGGCTGCATCTCGCCACCGAGATCTCAGCCTTTCCCTTTTGCCCCACATTGTACTGTACGCATGTATTACTACTGAGAATTTTGCTCCACGCATGACCCTGCAAATTTGCTCCGATTGCATACCCCTCCCCTCGCCTCGCGTGCGCGACCATGCATTCACGATTCTTTGGTTCGCCGAGGCATGATCCAATGCAGCAGGAGCACATGGCAAAGGTGGAGGCAAAAAGAGCTAAACCTCACCGTCGGTCCAAGTTATGTGATTTTCAGGCTCCGTGTGATACAGTGCGTCTCGAAACCGGCTTCCCCTTTTGAACTTTATGTAAGTTTCTGTGGTTTCTCAACCAAAAGCCAAGAACCGATGTGGGCGACGCTTACTTAAAGTTGTATGGCTACATTCACACTAATACACTATTCGTACTGTAATAATTCTCGGAATAGATTCTATAATGACACACGATGTGGCGAGCTGAGGCACGCTTTACAGCATGTATATTAGTCGCTCAACTTCCGCCACTAATTATCGAGGCGCATGGCATCCTCACAATACCGTGGATTTTATACCGAAACTGTCAATGATACCCTCAGTATTTGTAGAGACTCGGAAGCTTCTTTAGTTAAATACCCTAGCACGCCTAGCTAATTTGAAACAAATTATTCTACAAGGGCGGCAATATACGATATCATTAAATCGATGATGTAATATCCTTATTCTACTGTATGTCTCGACGTCTTAGCACCCACGTGGCACGGTAGGAATTGTACGGTTTTGGGAATTGGAGAATACAATTGTCATAGTCCTGGACATATGGCCTGTAGAGATCTAGCTACTCATAGCAGTTCATCATGGATAGATTTTGGTGCTCATACTGTACATCAACCAGGCCAGGCTCCTGGTATAGGGCTAACACCTAGTACATCTTCCTGCTCTTCAACATCCTCGGCATTAAGCCATACCTTTAGTGAATCCGATACACTGTGGGTATGATGATGCTTAGGACCAAACGCCCTGTCACATAGATCTTGACATGAAGCCATTAACTTTATAGCTTCATCGTTCCGATTTTGAAGCTTTAAAGTATGAGCCAAGTTGTTCATACTGGTCAGCGTAGAGGGATGCTCTAGCCCCAGCACCCTCTTCCTCGTCTCCATCACTTGCACCTCTAGCTCTTCTGCCTCCTTCCATCGGCCTTGATTCCGGTACGTCGATGCTAAGTTGTTCATACTAGTTAGCGTAGAGGGATGTTCTGATCCTAGCACCCTCTTCATCGTCTCCATCACTTGTACCTCTAGCTCTTCTGCCTCCTTCCATCGACCTTGATTCCGGTACGTCGACGCCAGGTTGGCCATACTGGTCAGCGTGTCGGGATGCTCTAGTCCTAGCACCCTCTTCCTCGTCTCTATCACTTGCACCTCTAGCTCTTCTGCCTCCTTCCATCGGCCTTGATTCCGGTACGTCGACGCTAGGTTAGCCATAATGGTTAGCGTATCGGGGTGCTCTGGCCCCAGCACSCTCTTCCTCGTCTCYATCACTTGYACCTCTAGCTCTTCTGCCTCCTTCCATCGACCTTGATTCCAGTACGTCGACGCCAGGTTGGCCATACTGGTCAGCGTGTCGGGATGCTCTAGTCCCAGCACGCTCTTCATCGTCTCCATCACTTGCACCTCTAGCTCTTCTGCCTCCTTCCATCGACCTTGATTCCGGTACGTCGACGCCAGGTTGGCCATACTGGTCAGCGTGTCGGGATGCTCTGGTCCTAGCACGCTCTTCCTCGTCTCTATCACTTGTACCTCTAGCTCTTCTGCCTTCTTCCATCGACCTTGATTCCAGTACGTCGATGCTAGGTTAGCCATACTGGTTAGCGTGTCGGGATGCTCTAGTCCTAGCACCCTCTTCCTCGTCTCCATCACTTGCACCTCTAGTTCTTCTGCCTCCTTCCATCGGCCTTGATCCCGGTACGTCGACGCCAGGTTGGCCATACTGGTCAGCGTGTCGGGATGCTCTGGTCCTAGCATGTCATTTCGCAATGTAAAAGTCCGTTGAAGGTATGGCTCGGCTATAGACCAATTGCCCTAATGGTTTAATGCCTCCCCTAGATTATTATAGGCATCAAGCGTCGGTAGTGCCGAGATGCCGAATTCAGACTCTCGCCACTAAACCACTATAGTATAAGCCTTCACCGCCTCGTCGTACTTTCCATCGACCACGAAACATAGACCCATCTTCTCCAGGAGCCGATACCGCTCAGGGTAATTCATGGTACAATCATCTTCATAGAGACGTGTAGCGTGGGGTAGATACATTATCCGAATTGTCTTATACTAGTGCTCCCGTGATGGGAAAAGCTATGCCATTCGTATCGTGCATATTTTCGTCCACTCAGGTAGAGGCATCCACTTGCCTAGTGTTCTTTATATCTTAAGCCAGTTTCGAGCCGCGAGGTGGACGAGATGATGAATATCGTATAATTCTTCCCCCGCGGCGACACCATCCTGTCTAGTCACAAAGGAATACCCTATTAGCACAGCGAGGGCTTCGATACGATCGATCTCCGAATCGGTCTCCGGTAGCAACGATCGTAGAATGGACTTCTCGTGAAAACAGGCCATAAAGGACAGAAATCTTGCCGCGAGCGGGTGATGCTGGCGAATGTGGTCAAAGGAAATCAGCCACGTAGTGACGACCGGATTCTTTACATCCGGATACCGTATCGGATCACCGAAATTCTTACTCAGGAGCTTAATCACTTCGACTTCCGACTAATCGAGTAGGTATAAATAGGTCTGCACCGGTCGTTATGTCATATTAATATATGAAGCCGCCTAGACGATTGCGAGTGGTAAGCAAGCTAGCTTAGTCATTAGAGTCAATAGGATAAGACGGTCTACCGCCGAATCTCCCACTTCTAATCTATCCATGAACATCTCCACAGCTTCATCTAAGGTTACCACACTCAAGTCGATTACATCCTTCCCGGCTAGAAAGGATGCAATTCGTCTCGTTCGAGTTATGATGAGAATAGCCCCGTTTAACGTCCTAGGTAAATAGTTCACGAGCGAGAGCGCGTTATTCGAATCCGAGGGCTGGCCCCATAATGACTCGTCATCAGCGTTGTCCAGTATTAAGATCCACTTCGCCGCAGATGGAATACTCAGCCGCTACTTAACTAGTGTCTTAATATCAGCTTTATCGTCTTCGATCCCGGGGATTTGAAGCCTCTTGCCGATCTCCAAGAGGTCCCGTTTAAAGGTAAGCTATTTAGTGGCCTGGATCCAGAAAATGGAATACTGCGGATAGTCCCTACGGATCTCACACGCGAGCTCCAGTGCCAACCGACTTTTACCGACACCTCCTAAACCGAGGATCGAAACAACTCGACGGCTCCTTGTGTCGAAGACTCTCTCTTTAACTCTCTGGAGTTCATCCTTCCGTCCGATGAAGTCTGACGCCTGCTCAACGGGAACATACCATATCGATTCGGTCGGTGAGCCTGGAGATAATAAGCAATCCGTGAATTTAACATGACTACGGAAAGGGGAAAGTGCAGATTTCATATATGAAAGGAAAGGAGTGATGAGCGGATAACTTACCTCTACCTAATCTATTGATTTCCTGTTGAAGCCGAGCCCAAGCGTTGTCTCCCTCACCATAGTTAAGGTATATGAAAACTCTAAAGATCCCAAGCAGGCAGTACGCTCTATCTTCTATCTTTTTCGTCTGACGTGTTGCTGCCCACCGTCGCTTCTCATCCACGTGGAAATAAGTGAGCGGAGTACCACGAAGAGCGGTGACGGGAATCCCAGTAATCTCGTGGATTACCTGCTCGAGCGTATGTCGATCACCGAGGTATTCTCCTTCGTGCGAAAAGAATTCTACTGATCTCGGCGCAAGAAGTTCCTGGAGCGTCCAACCCCGTTGAAACCATCGGCTCTGGCGAAAAGCCGCTTCCCACGGCCGTTCAGATGGGCTCTTGTAGTCCCGATCGTGAACTGACACGTCTAACAGGTATACATAGCATTTTGCCGCCTCGCGGTACCAGCGGAACATGGAGGTGATCGCTTCGGATAGCTCGGTATAGTTTGCTTTATCGATGCAGCATATATCCACCCAGCAATATCGGAGGCCGTCTTTACTCGCTTACCTCGCGCAGAATTGGATCTTATCATAACCGACCTTCCTCCTGCCAGATCCATCACAAATATCGCTAAATTTAACCTCGTCTGTATCCGCGCCCCACGTATGCGATAGTATTGCGTAGAATGAGACATTATCGGCGACATCCTTAGGAAAGCGTGGTTCATCACTACCACCAATTTCGAGGAGACGCATCCTGGGAGGCTGACTGAGACCGTCGCGCACGAAGGAGACACTTGTGAAGACGGGATTAGGGGCTAGGGAGAGATATATGGTTCTTTGCGGGCGATCGAAGGCTCTCTGGATAGGTTGTCTGAGCTTCGGGGGGGGAGGGGGGCGGTACGAACGGGCCGTATTATGATCGCAACAGGAACAGGCTAGAGCTCGAATCTCGGTAGGCCTCGAGAATTGACGAAAAGGACGTGAAGGTGCGCGGACCGTATGCATAGTACAGTAGAAGGCTTCGATGATGCTGAGCCAGCTATAGTATTAGAGCTTAAACAGATAAATTGACAGAGGGATGTCTCAAGGCATCAGCCTGAAATGTGGCATGGAGTCGAGGTCAGGCTGCGCCCATGAGCGTCTCACGTGGGTTAATCAGGGATTAGCTCGGTGCTCAGAGTAGCATCACGTGGTGGAAAGGTCACGGGGTTGAGGCACATCATCAACCACGTACTTTGGCGTGGCATCGTACAACACTCCAGCGTCGATTCGATGGCGTCATCCAGTGCGGCCCTTAAAGAGTAGACTTAGAACAGGCCAGGATGTTGAATAACAGGTTATCTGAGTCTTTATAAACCTCGGCAGTATTATTGACGGTGTCGTACAGAATCCACGGTATTGTGAGGATGCCATGCGCCTCGATAATTAATGGCGGAAGTTAAGCGACTAATATACATGCCGTAAAGCGTGCCTCAGCTCGCCACATCGTGTGTCATTATAGAATCTATTCCGAGAATTATTACAGTACGAATAGTGTATTAGTGTGAATGTAGCCATACAACTTTAAGTAAGCGTTGCCCACATCGGTTCTTGGCTTTTGGTTGAGAAACTTACATAGAGTTCAAAAGGGGAAGCCGGTTTCGAGACGCCCTGTATTAGTGAGTGAGAGAGAGAATAGTCAAGATTCTTTCCAGAAACGACCACAATATGGCCAGCGTCACTTGTTTCAATTACATCCTGTCTAGTATCCCTTAGTTGTTTGCCATCTGCGAATCATTTTGCACGAGCCTGTCCATTCCACCAAGCCTGAAGTCCTAGAGTCGCCGGATGGCCTAATTGGGAGGATCCAAGTCCATTTACATCCTTCGGATCGAAGTCTTGTATAGTCTTGTGATGTATCCCAGGGAGCGAACCGAAGTCGTATCGCCTGTGAACTTGGTCGTACAAGCCGCGTTTCTGTTTGGTCGAATTCTAGCAACTCCGCCCATATGTTCAGTTGTTCCAATGATAAAAGCCGTGACCTACCTTTCCAAATATGCGTGATCGGGTGTGATGCCCACAGCTGACGTGCATGCTGCGAGCACGGGAGAGCAGCACGTGAATCTCCTAGGGATATCTACGTCTACCAGGCAGGATCCCTGCTCCACTCACTGTCGTACGACATCCTTGTTCTCGATTCTTCAGCGGCCCCTTGTAATCATAAACCATACGCATCCTCTACGATTTCCCCCAATTCCACACCACCATGCGCCGGGTATACATGCACTTCCCATCCATCTCTTCAAACCCCCGATTTTGTTCTGCCGTCCAGCCTCCCCCGCTATCGATATTCTTCTCCCAGAGATAGAAAAATTCCATCCTTGAGGAACTGCGAGTCCGTCTGCGAGTCCGTCGTGGCGTCCTGGAGTTTCTCGGCCCGTAAGAACGCGCCAGCTTCCTCGGATGCCGGGCCTTCTAAACGGAACATGCCGGTCTTGTAGGTAACAGCAGAGCCGGGGCCGCTCTTAAATGTGGCTAAATATCTTTGTCGGGATAGTTGCTTTCGTTCCAGTCTAGCTTATATAGGTCAGGTCGTCGTAAGGCCGGATGCCACCGAGGTCACGTCGATATGACACCGCGAATCTTACATCTAGTGGTCAATGGGAAACAATTTGGCGGTGTCAGAGGTCGTGGAAAAATCATGTCCTTGCGCCAAATCCTACCACGACAGTCGCTAGGCTAGCGGCTTTTCGCGTGACCTAACCCATGCACTGGAGCGTGAGCATGGCGTCGACGTCGTCTAGGAGGGTCTTGTTCTATTGGTCAGGTCATGGCGTTGGTGTCAGTTCTCAGCCTTGGCCCAATAGAGAGGGCCTGGTGAACACGGAGAACCTCACCAGAATGAACTTGCCCGAGAGGTTGGTGGTGCAGGTGACTTCGGCTGGTGCTGCCATGGATTTTTCACTTTCGAGGTACACTGACTAGGCGTACTGAAGCGAAAACAGGATAGTATATCAGGGAACTGTAACTGTCACATGCGCTTCGACCTCGGTCACTTTTCATAGTCGCTGAGAGTAGCACATCCTAATTGAGTAGCTAAAAGTCCGTCGTGGTACTCAGGCAGATACATTTCAGTCTGTTTCTTTGCCAGGGTATAGTCCAGTCCAGGAGGAGCTTTTAGCAAATTGGCAATGTTGAAGGGGGTAGTGGTCGGCATCATAGGGGGTATATCTGTAGTATCATTCACCATAAGGCAGTCATCAAGTAAAACCACTGGCGTTTCAACCTATGTATAATGTCCTGGGGTCCCTTGAAATGCATTTTTACGCTCTCTCTCTCTCTCTCTACGCTAAAATCATCTCCGTAACAGGAATTCTCTCAACTGCTGGAATAAAAAAATGTGGGGTTAGCGATATGCCATCCAGGTGATCCAACCCAGCAAGCGGCGGTCGGGACTGTCACCGCCGAAGCGCAATGACGAGCCATCCACTTCGGAGGAGCCGCCGTGCTAGAGATGTAAAAGGGATGACTTCTCGGGACCCTAACACCTCACTCCCAGAGCTTAAAAGACGTTGCCTTTGACTTGGTCGATCTTTTTGAGGTTGAGGTTCTGAATCATGAACATCCAAATGAACGACAGGCCCATAATGACCGTGCCGCTGATCAACATTTTCTCCTGCGCGTACCCGTAGGCTTTCTGGGTGGCGATTCTGGTGGGGCTTCCGATGGGATAACTCAGCTGGGTGGTCAAGTCGTTGTAGATGAGCTCGGCATCGGCTAGGGAGGATTCGGGGAGGTAGCGAATCAGGGCCTTCTCGAAGGTGTTGGTCCAGATGGCGCCCGAGATGGTGTTTCCGATGGCGCCGCCGATGTTGCCGATGACGTAGAGCAGGGCGAGCACGGCAGCGACGTGTTGATGGTCCGACGCGGCCAGGATAGAGATCTGCTGAACGATGATGAAGATGGCACCGCCGATGGAGATGAAGATCTGGCACATGACAATGTATCCGATGTTCTGGTTCGGTTGGCGGAAGTAGATCATCAACCCTTGCGCGAAGATATAGAGGGGCACGGCGATGAATAGCATCCAGCGGAAGTAGCCCGTCCTGCGGATGACGATGCCGACCCCGAGCAGTAGAATCCCCGAGACGACGTCGAATGTACTGCTCACGTATCCCGCCTCGGCCACCGAAAGGTCGTTAACCACCTGCAGGAACGACGTAAAGTAGCTGTTCCAGCAGTAGTATGAGATCTGATAAGTCAAATCCAACATGCACGCGCCTATGACGGTACGGTTGGCCAGCAGCTTGGCGTTGATGAACGGTGCTCGGGCCAGGTACGCCTCATGCAGGCCAAACAAGGCCAGGGTCACCAATCCCACCACGATCATAGCGATGATGTATCCCGTCCCCCACTTGTCAGGAGCAGTATCTGCCAGGGTGAAAGGCAGTAAAAACACGGTCAGTCCGGAAGAAAAGAGAACCACACCAAGAGCTGTTCCCATGGTCAGCATGGTTTTCAATGCAGTCGGGAAGAAAGACAAACTCACCGTCAAATTCCAGAGTGTAATGCCAAATGTTCTGCCACAGGGTTCGACCGCTCCTTTGGCGGACCAGAACGCCCTGTTTCTCGGCCTTGCGTAGATTGAGCTTCAAGACAACGAACAACGGCGCGGCCACAAACGGCAAGATGATGGCAAAGGTGCCGAATCCCCATCGCCAACTGATGTTGTTGTAGTACTCGTCAGATACTTTTGGACCGGCGAATGCGGTGATGATGTAAGGAGACGAGGTGAAGGCGTAGGCGAGACCTCGGTTTTTTAGCTTCGATGCATCGGCCGTAATGACGTCGATGCTGTAAATCATGCCTCCGAACCCGATGGAATAAAAGACCTGTAGTCACCGTTGATCAGCACGGGGAATTTCGGTGGGGTCTAGGGACTTACCTGCGCTGCGCAAAATGTGGCAAGACCGTTGCAACCGGCCATCATGATCAGTCCCAACGTCGCAAAGGCGATCATCGTCGCGAACCCTTCGGCTCTCCCCCAGAGATCGAGCATCTTGGCCAGGGGGATGTAGACGGCGGCGGACATGCTGTTGGAAACAATGGCGATGACGGTCAACAGCGAATGCGCCGAGAAGGAGCTGGAGGCAAATGGGACGAGGTTGTACAGGATCGAGGACTGCATGGCGTTGACAAAGTACAGCAGGAACATGCTAAAATCCATCGCGTCAGTTTAGGGCCAGAAAAATGGCAGAGGCCAGCGTACAAGATGAAGACCATGATGAGCGACTTCTTGGACCAGGTCAAGGTGACGGCCTCGACCTGTTGCACACCTCGCTGCGCATCTTCGGTCGGTAGCTCTGCTTCAGCAGGTTCGGCGGAATCGTGGTTTGCAGACTCTGTACCGTCGGCGCTGACGGTTACCGGCCTCTTCTTCTCTTCGTCCTCGATGCCGCCGGTCGTCGTCACGGCTGGACTTTCATTTTCGGTGGACGACCGACCAAAGCCAGGTCGGAACCGGGGGAAGACTGGCATTTTGATACCGTTCGACAGACGTTGAGCCCTGGGATGATTGCGAAATGGTGGGTGCAAGCAATGCCTGAGGGAGGAGTGTCATCTGAACACCGGACTCGGCAGCCTCAGCACTTCTTGTAGCCAGTGGTGAGGTTGGACCCTCGCATGCTCTCATCCTTCCCAAAAACCGAGCTACTGGCCGTCGCCCCAATCAGCTTGTAGCTGTCGGGGCAAAGAATTAGCTTCAAGCCATTGAAAAACGACGGATTTTCCCTGCAGGTTCAAGTCGACTCCATTATTCCAGGACTTCAGAACGCCAGAGGGTACGGCCCGCAGGTGGCAAGGACACCCACGCATGCCAAAGACAAAGAAAACATCACGGGCTCCATCCGATGTCGGGACGACTGCGTGGGAGCAAGGGAGCTGTCAAGTGAGCTGCTTTGACGTTGTGAAAGACAAGGAGACCGTATCCCCGGCGTCGTCCATATTGGGATTAGCGTGTCACCACAAGGCTTGGCCCCTTTGAGAAACGGGGATTATTCACCAATGATGCGATTAGATTATCTGATCCTGGCAGATAAGATTGATAGCACCGACACCGGCGCGCTGAAAGCGGCAGAGCCAGGGCATCTGTGGATGTCCCCGACGCGGGTTCCTCCACGAGGCTTGGCATACCGCTGCTGATTGGCCACCATTTTACCCGAGGTGGAGCCAGTGAAAAGTTTTTTATCTAATCTGATGACCTTTTTCCATCACTTCATCCACCAACCCCCCCTCCCCCCCCCGGGACGGAATCTCTTCCTGCATCAGTCTGGAAGGGTCCTCGTGGGTGGAGACAGCCGTTGGGATCATGCCTGGAGGCTCTGCATGAAGTATCTCCATATGTTGAGTGACGAGCAAGATCGTCTCCTGCCGTTCTTTCCGCCCAATGTGGCCAAGACGAGCCAGCTCCAGCTCCGGTGGGCTCTGGAAAAACCCAATGGCTCCCAATACGAACTGGAAATTGGGGGACTCAAACGGAGACGGGGTACTTGGCGCAAGTCTACTGTTCACTGGAGTCTTAGATTCTGAACGCGCGTCTATCACATGCCCCTTCAAGCCTCAAGGTAGTCAAGCCTCATCCCACCACTGTTCGTGGAGGGCCTTCAAGTCAATTGTCGCCGGGTCCTTGAGGTATGAAGTCAGATCAGACTCCGGGTCGGCTTCTTTCTTGGTCCAGCCGTTGCCCAAATACGCAAATCGATTTGTTGTCTTTGTCGTATACGTGTACTCCCAGTCTTCCCATCTCGGGGCTTTCCGCACAATCGTCACGTGCGCCGCGCTGCCAGGCCAGATGCCATGGATTCGCTGTCCGGGCTTGCCTCCGTTTGCCCAGGAACTGCAATTTTCTGTTAGCACCGTGTTGGCGAAGAAGGCGTCCGAGTATTCCACAAAGTCGTCGGTGGCTTGGCTGGACGGTGTTATGGTTCGAATGCCTTGGCTCGACACCTTTCGCAACAGCTTGGCAAAGTATGTCAGTTGGACTTCGACACTGTGTGGGACGGTCCCGGAGGGTCCTGTGCCCTGTGGACCGGCGATGAACAAGAGGTTGGGAAATCCCGGCGTCGCGAGTCCCAGGTAGGTGTACGGGAAGCCATGTTTGCCTTCGGGCTTCCACGACTCGCTGAGATTGACGCCGCGCGCTTCGATGGTAAACTGAGGCACAACGTGAGCCCCCGTGGCGCAGAAAATAGCGTCGACTTCTCGGTGCCGCCCGTCTACGGTCTCGATGCCGGTTTCTGTGAAGCGCTTGATGTGTGTCTGGATGAAGTCCACGTTGGACTCAGTGATGGCCTCGAGATACCCCGGGCCCGGTGTCAGTCTTCGGCAATTGGGACTGAAGTCAGGCACGAGTTTGTCCAGCAGCTCGGGCTTCTTGATCAAACGCTGTTTCATGATTTCGATGTATGAACTACGCATCTCTTCGTTCTCTTTGGAGCCCCTGAAAATCGCCCCGAACCGCCTCCAGTATTTCGACTCGAGATCCTTTCGGAAAGCCAGGTATATCTTTTCGTCCTTAAACGAGTCTAGGAGCTCCTTCTCGTAATATTGGGGTTCAAAGGTCCTCGCGTCGCCTGCCCAGGATCCAGCAATCCACGTCGGGTTACGAGCGTAATGGTCGAGGCGATTTACCTGACGTTGCAGGCTCGGCACTACTTGAATGCCACTGGCTCCATTGCCGATTACGGCGACATTCTTGCCCTTGGGGTCGAACGACGGGTCCCAATTTGAAGTGTGCCTCAACAGCCCTTTAAATTCCGACAGACCTGGATAGTCTGGAAACTTCCACTGGTTAAAGCGACCAATTGCCGTGAGGACGAAATCGGCCTGGTCGTAGAAGATCTCCTTTGTCTTGGTGTTCTGGATCGTGATCTTCCACTGGGAGTCTTCGTCACTCCATTGGATGCTCTTGACCGCCGAGTTCAACTTGACGTATCGGTAGACGTCGTATTGACGAGCTCGCTCTTGCCAGTAAGCCCGAATCTCAGCGCCTGGCGCGAATTTCTCCGTCCACTGGCTATTGGGTGAGAATGTCGATTGATACACATTCGAGTTAATATCGCACTTCACACCGGGGTACACGTTTTCAAGCCACGTCCCAGTCTGTCAATTCAAACCAAGTCAGTCAACTGCAAGTCGTCCTGGCCGCAGGGGCCTTCTTACCACATCCTCGTTCTTCTCATAGATGGTCAAATCGAGCTTGGGGACTTTGACGGGCAACAGAATCCCGGCGTTGATTCCAGATAGGCCGGCGCCGATGACGACAACTCGCAAGCTCCTGACTTCATCGATGCCGTGGTCTTCGAGTTCAAATTTTGGCCGCGGTGGCGATGATGAAGAGACGGCCGGCTGCTGTCGGACTTCCTCAGCTGGTTGGGCTGCTGTCTCCTTCACCGGTTCTGCAAGGCTGGATGGCTCTTCTTGGTCAACGGGCTTGGCGCTTACAGTGATTGCGGATTTCGATAGCCCGTTCGGAAGAGAGGGAAGGATATCATGTGCTGCATGAGGACTCAATGGATTTTTTTCAAGATCCACGGGGCGGAGTGTGTCAACATTGGCCATGTTGGAGGGATGTCTGCTGTTCGCGGGAAGTGTAGGTTCAAACTTGGCCTAGAAAAGACAACGGCGGCAACCTGGGTTGATTGGCACTTGAACTGGACTTCTCTCAACGGCAGGTACCTTTCTTTCTTTTGTGCGATACCATCAACCTCCTCCCCACGTGGATTATCATGACCCTTCCCGGCGGGTGTTGTAGCACCACGCGTCGACCGGCGAATCAACCACTCAGGGCCGCATATTTCCGAGCACGTCTTCGTCCCACCCACTGACATGATCGCCGTCTCACGCAACGCCTTGCTAAATAACCAAACGAGGATATTCGTGGATATCTCCGTGATCCCAACCGCAAATGGGAATTGCAGAAAAAGACCACAGCAAGTGGGTGATCCGTGAACTCAATTCCGGTCCTCGTCAATCTAGGTGTCTGTACCAAGATGCCGCTTGTACGGGCGAAGGAATCATGGCAGCTATTTACGGGTCTGCCAGGAAAAATCATGGACTTCGCAATCAGGGGGGCAACTGACGCCTTGCTCTACTTTCCCGCCATCAGGACTGGTCTGGGTACAAAAGGGGGCCTTTTCCGGTCTGGACCGTTGGATATTTTTTGAGATCGACATCAATCGAAGCACATCATCATGTCACTCCAACGGCCTGCTCGAAAATGGTACCAGATCCAGTGGTTTTCGGACGAAGACACCAAGGAGGAGCGCAGGCTCATCCTGAAGCTCGACGCTCTCATTGTTCCGTATGCGTTTTTGTCGTACTGGGTCAAATACCTGGACCAGGCAAACATCAGTCAGTCACTTTGCAGCTTTAAAAGGACGCCGCTGATCTCGATCACCAGATAATGCATATGTCGGAGGGCTCAAAGAGGACCTGGGCTTCCACGGGAACGAGCTCGTCCACATCCAGACCATATATGTTCTTGGTGCTGTCTTGGGGCAACTTCCTTTCATGTTTCTGTTCACTCGCGTCCGCATGAATTGGCTGATTCCAATACTCGACATCGCCTGGGGGGTCTTCACTCTGCTTCAGTATCGAGTAACCAGTTATGCCGAGTTGATGGCATACCGCTTTTTTGTTGGATGGTTCGAGGTACTTAGCCTCTCCCCATTCAGCCGAAATCATGACTGCGCGATTCTAACTCTGCTCAGGCGGCCTTCTTTCCAGCCATCCACTACATCTTTGGATCTTGGTGGGCCTTCCCAGCCTTGTCCCACCCATTCTGTTTTACTGATCTCAATCAGGTATCGGGGAGATGAAATCGCCCGTCGTGGAGGGGTGTTTTATGTTGGATTGACCCTGGGAACGCTCACCGCTGGCCTCATCCAAGCCGGTGCCTCTGCAAGACTGGACGGAGTCCATGGCCTAGCTGGGTGGCGGTGGATGTTCATCATCTGCTCACTCATCACGATCCCCGTTGGGATTCTCGGCTACTTTGTGCTGCCTGGAACTCCAGACCTGCCGAACACTCTGATATTGAAGAAGGAAGACTTCGCTCTCGCTACCAAGAGACTGCAGCGTGCCGGCTTCAACACCTCGGAGAAGTTCTCTCTGGGCACAATCAAAAAGGTCGCCGTCCAACCGCGACTGTGGGCACTCCTGCTTTTGGACATTTTCTTCTGGAACGGTTCCATCAACACCTCATCTGGAGGGTACCTGCTTTGGCTAAAGAGCCTCAACCGCTACTCGAAGGCGAGAGTAAACGAGTTGGGAGCCATCGCTCCTGCCTTGGGGATGTTCTATACCTTGTTCATCTGCTTCAGCTCCGACCTGGTGTGGGGGCCGGCTTGGTCGATTACGATAGCTCACACGTGGAACGCCATTGGTTTGATCATCCTGGTGGTTTGGAACGTGCCCGAGTCTGCGAAGTGGTTTGCATTCTTCACGACGTATTCGGCCGTCGCAATGTCGAGCGTTCTGTACGGCTGGGTCAACAGTCAACTGAAATACTCACCAGCTGAACGATCCTTTGTTCTGGTCCTCATCAACACTGTTTCCCAGTCCACCACGGCATGGACACCGCTTCTGGTTTTTAAGACAGTCGAGGCTCCACGGTTCACAAAAGGGTACTCCTTTGTGTTGGCAAACGCCCTCTGTCTCATCACGCTCGCTCATATCATCAAGCTTTATCTAGTCCGAGAGAGGTATGTTTCCACCATGCTCACAAGAATATGGAACTGACAGTCAGCATAGAACTGCTGTTAAATCAGCAGACGATGAACAAGGTGATGTTCTTGGGCAAGCGTCGGATACGGATTCTCCAACGAGTATCCATGCATTCGCTCCAGATAAGTTGAAGGAAGGTGGCGCATGACCGGACGGATGCGAGGGCCATGCCGATTTTGAAAGAGAAGGAGAAGAGTGGGATCAAGTGGCAGCCATGATTTGAAACCCTAGAGAAAAGTGTGGGTTGTCGTTATTGTGATCAAATGAGCAAGTGTGTTAAAACCTTCAATCAACTCCACCTCTTGTTCCATTCGACATCAATTCAATGATGGTTCGTGAAGCAGAATTGCCAGCGGCAAATTAATTGGACGGTGGAGGTGGAGGTGGAGGAAGCGCCACAAAGTCTGTTGGGTCTCTGTTAAGTGATTCTCGATGCGTAATATGATTGGTGCGGCTGGACAGAGGACCTCCATGACACTGTTGTTCAAGCACGAATGCAGCCAACCTGAAAGTAAACAGATGCTCTTGAAGAAGAAAAAAATTAGTCAAAAAGGATTGATTGACAGAAGAATCGAGAGGCCTGCATCCTGATCCCTTTGAGGACTAGCGGATCCACGTGATGGTCTTCGGCATTCGCCCCAACGTCTTCAAGCTCGAACACAACCCCAAGTCCGTCGACCACATGGGACCCTGTCCACCGTTCATCTCCAAGGTGCTTCGGTTCTTCTCCTATTACTTCTATCGCATGGTTGTCCGATATTGTGGGCTGATGCCTGCATCTCCACCATGCTCCGACAGAGTGGATTTGTCGCAATCAGCCTTCTCCATGGCGCAATCCCAAATCCGAAGCACGTCTTTTGGTCTAAGTATGAACTCATCAGCAAATCCTATCGGCACCTATCTGCGCGGAGAATGGCGCATCCTTGGCGTAAGGCAGTCCAAACGGAGCGTCTAAACCATTTTCCTTCAACACAGAGTATTCGATACCTTATCCGAACACTTCGCAAGACATCAAGTACAGAAAAGAAACGCTTTAGAAAATGGGTGACACCAACGGTACCAGCCCAGACCATGGGTCTGAGTCTCCAAAGAAACAAATTTTACTGAATGCATTTGACATGTCAACTGTGGGACACTTGTCTCCTGGGCAATGGAAGGTAAGTTGGAATGAGGGGACCACGTCGTTGGGATCGGCAGGCGAACCCTGGGCGTCTCTGACCGTGTTTGAATAGAACCCGGTTGATAAGTCAGCCACCAAAAGAAACCTCGAGTATTGGATTGAGCTAGCCAAGTTGCTGGAACGGGGCGGCATCAATGCGTTATTCCTTGCCGATACTTACGGAGGTTACGACACGTATGAGAACTCTTTGGATAACTGCATTCGAAGGGCCGCACAGTGGCCAATGACAGATCCAACCATTGTAGGTCAACCATCGAGAAGTAATCCTTGGATCCCGGGTTGAGATCAATTAGGGGGGAGAGAATTCAGAATAACCGAACTAATCAGCTTGTCGATAGCCGATATCAGCAATGGCGGCAGTGACCAAAAACCTGGCGTTTGGGATCACCGCGTCAACTTCATTTGAGCCTCCATTTTTGCTGGCAAAGCGCTTCTCGTCCTTGGACCATTTCACCAAAGGTCGAATTGGATGGAACATTGTGACATCATGGAAGAAAGCCGCGTTCAAAGCCATCGGGATTGACACGCCCATTGACCACGATGAGAGGTACCTGCAAGCTGATGAGTATCTTAAAGTGCTGTACAAGTAGGTTGGAGGCTCAGAGTCCCCGTTCATTGATCTCGATTCTGACCTTGAAATCAGGCTCTGGGAAGGCTCATGGGCGGACGACGCCTTGAACCCGGACCCGGCTAACGACAGTTATGTGGACCCCGACAAAATCCGCACAATCCATCATCACGGGAAATACCTGAATCTCGACACAAGGCATATCGTGGACCCGTCGCCGCAACGCACGCCATTTCTATTTCAAGCAGGGACCTCCCCAGCCGGTTCCACATTTGCTGCAAACCACGCGGAAGCCATATTCGTTTCATCCCATTCACCGAAAGTTCTCAGACCAAAGGTGGACAAAATCCGTCAACTCGCCGCGGAACAGGGCCGAGATCCGAGATCGATCAAGTTTTTCGGGACTTTCACGCCCATCATTGGGAGGACTGACGAAGAAGCGAAGGAAAAGTACGAAGAGTTGAAGAAATACGCTTCGACGATCGGAGGGCTGGTTTTGTTTAGTGGGTGGACTGGAATCGACATCTCCAAGATCCCTATCGATCAAGACATCACCGCCGCCGATTCGCTCGAGGCCCACAAGGTGACCAGCATGCTCGATGCATTCACGACGACCAGTCCGGATGTACCGCGGTGGACCCCAAGAGTGGTGGCCGAGAAGGCTGCCATCGGCGGACTGGGCCCTGTGGGCATTGGCAGTCCACAGACCGTTGCTGATGAGATGGAGCGGTGGATTCGCGAAGCGGATCTCGATGGTTTCAACCTCGGATACGTGACGACACCTGGCACGTTCGAGGAAGTCGTGGACCTACTCATACCAGAGCTGAGGAAAAGGGGGCTGTATCCGGAGACCCAAGAAGAGGGCTTGACGGCGCGAGAGAAGATTTATGGCAAGGGCCAGTCCAGGTTAAGGGACGACCATCTCGGAAGCAAATACAAGTATGATGTTTACGAAGAGACGGGGGACTCTGCACCTGTCAAGGAAGATAAGCTCGCGGCTTGACGAGAGAGTCGCCAGCCTCTCTCTGCACGACCAGAAATGTGCCGGTAGGAGAAAAGATGCTCTTGACTGGAGATGAAAAGGCTTACACGTCGATGACGTAATATACGGCGGATCAGTCTAATGCTACCGCCGCTGCACTATCCTGCGTCTGTGCTCCGCCGATCCCGTGCCGAGGCAACTCGAATGATTTGATGCTTCGTAACGTAGCATCGCATGCCACAACGTCTGAAAATGTAAAACCACCTCGGGGTCAATGCTCCTCAACTTTATTCCCATGGGATTTTAAGACTCTCATCCTCATATCATATCTGTACAATTCATCGCTCAAGCCCTCGTATTCCAGAGCGAACCAGAAGCACAGCGTTAAATACCACGAGCCAGCTTTGACCAGACGAAACCTCACGTCTCCCAATCCAATGGCGCCGACATACCAATCTGTCACGCTCGCCAAGCGACCCAAGGACAACATCGTCCTCGGCGAGACCTTCACCCTCGTCACGGACAATCCCACACCTTCCATCGATGACCTGAAAGATGGACAAGTCCTCTTTGAATCCAACTATCTCAGTCTCGACCCCGCAATGCGTGGCTGGCTCAATGACACTCGCTCCTACATCCCTCCCGTGAAGATCGGCGAGGTCATGCGAGGAGGTGCGATTGGCACCGTCAAGGCCAGCAAAAACCCCGACTTTCCTGTAGGGAGCCACGCCTCCGCGATGGTCGGATGGACTGAATTGAAGGTGTGCGACCCTAGCGAGTTGCAGAAGGTCCAGGTTCCGAAGGGCGGGAGACTGACGGATGGGTTGAGTGTACTAGGTGAACCAAAATTGCACCGTCATGGCTACTGTGGGCCTTGCTGACTGTTCCCAGGAATGACCGGCTTGACGGCCTATTTCGGCATCATCGACGTTGGCAAAGTCAAGGCCGGAGACTTTGTGGTTGTGTCTGGTGCCGCTGGTGCCACGGGGAGCGTTGTCGGTCAGATCGCCAAACTCAAGGGCGCCACCGTCCTCGGGATTGCGGGCAGTGACGACAAATGTCGATGGCTGAGGGACGAGTTGGGCTTTGACGACGCCCTGAACTACAAGGATAGGGACTTCTCCAAAAAGTTCAGAGCGGCCACAAAGGTGAGTTTGCCTCTGCAGTGGTTGCACAGCCAGCCAGCCAAGAGATGACAAGCTGACAAGATCCAGAGCTTGATCGACGTTTTCTTCGATAACGGTAGGCATTCCCTCACATCGGTCCTGTTCACTGGTCATGTTTTGCTAACGAGAGCAGTTGGTGGCGAGGTCCTCGACTTGGCACTGGGAAGAGCAAAGCCTCACTCTCGATTCGTCATGTGTGGCGGTACGTGATTATACACACATTCTAACCACTGAGAGACTCCTGCTAAACCCTGTCCAGGTATCAGCCAGTATAACTCGTCCAACCCACAAGGACCAAAGGTACAGAGTCTATCCTCAGGTCGTCCGTCGCTCCGCTGACATCGTGGCAGAACTACCTAATGATCGTCTCGATGCGCATCCGGTGAGACAATCCCACTTTCCTTTCCACCCACCAAAACCTCTCGGGAACTAACCGTTCACCAGGATGGAAGGATTCATCGTCTTCGACTACGCAAAGGAGTATCCGCGAGCACTCAAAGACCTAGCCCAATGGCTCGGAGAGGGTAAGATCAAGAGAAAGGAAACGATCGTCAAAGGCGGCCTGGCACGGGCAGAGGATGGATTGAGGGATTTGTACAACGGCATCAACACAGGTGCGTTTACTTCATGCTTCCATTCTCTTGAATCCACGTGTTTGAACCAACTAACACTCACAAGGCAAATTGTTGGTTGAGGTGAAAGCTGTTGATGACGAAAAGGTGAAGGCGTCTCTTTGAAAGGAAAAGAAGAAGACGTTCGTTGGGTGGGTGGGTTTCCCCTGTTCTTCCGTTTACGAGTCATCCAAATGTACACCTCAAAAAGATGGAGTAACCTGGTACATGTATTTAGGATATATTACGCAGGATGAGGTCAATTGAGTCCATTTCCGTTCCCAACTTATTACCCCGTTGGAACACCGAGCATGCCTGGCCAGCAATTACATTTTGGCCGGTCTCTTCTTCTCCCTGTTTGCTTTGGCCTTGAAATTCGTCTGGGCCAATTCGGCCGCCCAGCCGCTCAGATACAGCGGCACCTCTGTCTCAAGAAGGAACACACTGATTCCGTCGTTCATGGTCTTGGTCGGCTTCAGCTCAGCGTTCGTCGCTCTTTCGTATTCTTCTTCCACCGCCCCTGTCATGTTGCATTCCCAGTTAGTCACGATCGTTTACGGACATATCGCACGCATGTGTCGTCGGAGATGGCAGGGGGGGTAAAGGAGTGGAGAACATAAGTGTGGAAAAGCGGCTCTCACCGTGAGTGGTTATGGACCCATTCAGACCCGCGACGAATGGCTTAAACTCCTGCCCGGGATTAAACGGGAACACCTGGTCCTGCGCATTGATGATGGGCGCGTAGAACTCGTTCATCCTGTTGCGGTGATAGTACGGGAGCCAGAAAGTGTCTTCGGAGACCATCCAGCGCGGCGGGAGGATGGCGAAATCCACGATGGCGGTGCCAGGCTCGCTGCAGTATGACGGCGCCGTCAGCACCGTGTACAGACTCGGGTCGTGCTCGTCGAAGAGCATGTTTCCCATGACACAGAACCGCGCCAGATCATACTTGTATGGATAGCTAGTGCCGTGCCAGGCCACGACGTTGAAGGGTGTGTGGTCTTGCTTGCAGTGCCAGAGCCGGCTGGCCTGGCGGGAGATGATGGTGTATGACGACGACAACGACAACGACTTAAGGATGGAAGTGGGAGTAGCAATGCCGTCTTGAATATCTCCATCGAAATATGCCGTCGGGATCTGGAAGTCCCACACGTTGGCTAACCCGGTCGATCCTACGGGGCCGAGTTCAGGCAGGCGGAAGTGGCCCTGGAACAGCTCGCAGATATAAACCCAACAGGAGGTGGCTCCGCCGGATGACGGTGGCAGGGAAACCCGATAACGGATTCCGCGGGGGATGACGCAGAATTCATTCTGTCGCACCAGCAGCTTTCCCAGCTCCGTCTGGATGATTAGCGAGCGTACGCTCATCTAGGGGTGTATGAAATGTACAGAGTGTACGCTCACATCTGGGTTACGCCATCCTAGGGCAGTATAAAGGAGCATACGCTCACTTCTAGCGTACGCTCTCCCCGGGCAGTGTAAAGGAGCGCACGCTTACATCTCCTGGGCCAAGGCAGTGCAAAGGAGCGTACGCTCTCCAAGCAGTTAAGGAGCTTATGTGCTGCCCTAGCTTACGTAGGAACCTGGGCACAAAGGAGCGTACGCTGACATGGGGGTGCGCCCAATGTGGGCATAGACATGGCGATAGGAGATTCTGGCCGTAAGATACATCGCTACGTTACGTTATTCTATAGCTCTTCTTGTCAAACTTGAAACCTCTTTTTTGGTTCTTTTGCTTTCAACTGTGGACCACGCAATCATCAACGGCAGCATCATATATACTGGCCACATATATTACCTATATCAAGTCTCAAAATCCCTAGGTTTATGTACTGGGGGCTCAGAGAGGTTTCAAGTTGCTGCTTGGAGGTAGCGTGGGGAAAAGAATGTTGTGTTGTTGGCTCAAAATATCACGCGTTCTTTCTACTTTAACCTTCTGATATGCTTTTCTGTGTTTCAGGGTGACTCAATAACTATACTTTATGCCTAAGAACTACTGTTGCGTATCTTCAAAGAGGTCTATATAAAGCACCCATAGCTGTAGTCTTAATACGACAACTTAAATCTTACTTATGAATCTTCATGGCCGTACCGCTTACCGGAACTGCGTTGCTAACAAATTACTGATAGTGCTAGCTGCATTGCTTTGCAATGTTACTGATCAGTCTTTAGTTAAGGTGGTCGGATTAATAATGACGCATCGAAGAGAATATATTTAAGGCTTGTAAGATTACCGCACAGGTGACTTGAACGTCGACAGTGTATCGCTTTTTCTTTCTGCAGGCATTCCTCCGGCGCCTCTCATCTAGATTTTACAGTGTTTAACCCAGTACTGCGTTGCTTCGTGAAAAAAAGCTTGAATTTTGACACGGCCATATGGCACTCACAGCGAACTACTCGTGCTCTAGTATCTAAGCAAAGCTGCCTTACTTATCAAGCTGGCCTGCTTGAACCTGCAATATAGACACTAGACGCTAGACGCTCAAGCAGTGCCTTAGCTGGGAGACGCATATTGACTATCAAACTTCGTGTATCCCACGCCCTTGACGAATGTCTGCATCCACGGACCATGCGTCTTTTCCTCCGCAAGCTTCCAGTAGAGTTTCGCATGCGCCTCTCCGTCGACCCTGTAAATAGCCGTCCCATCCGCTTTCCGTTCGTCGCCATAATAAAACCTACAATAGTTTAGTCATTTCACGAGCGAATTAAAGTAGGAAATAAATAGCTTACTTGAATCCACGGTCTTTATATGCAGCTGAAGCAGCCCATATCATATGTGCGCCGGCGGACTTTCCGACGCCTTGGTCGAGAAATGACGGGAGGATAGTGATATTCAGGATATTTCCAGTGTAGATGAATGTCCTTGAAGCAGAAGCAGGAAGCTGTGCAAAACCGTAGACTGCTTGTTGCGCGGCGACAAAAGCACTAGTGATATTGATCGTTACATCTCGATTGAAAGCGGCCAGTGGAAGGGCGAACGGGTCCTGAGGTGGGGTGAGCGTCGAGGCGCTGACTGTAAATTTTCAGTAGGAATTCAAAGGCATCTTCAGGTACCAAGGCTTACCATTGTAAACGACCACACTTGGGATACCGAACACTTCATTAACCCTTTTAAATGCGTTGACAACATCGTCGGAGTTGGCGAAGTCACTCGTGATATTCAATTGATTGTCCGTACTATCTGCCTCGTCCAGCGATCGCGCAGCGAGGGCAACCTTGTAACCTCTCGAAGTAAAAGTCCGAGCGACTGCATGGCCGATATTTGGTCCTGCTCCGAGGATTAAGATGACTGGGGATGTGCCGGGCATGATTTTGAGTGTAGGGAGAGGTCAGAGCATTCGGGTGCAAGTACCAAGCCCTTCGTCTGGTATAATATAGATAGACAGATGTTTGTTACGGCTGCCTAAGCTTAAGAGAGGTATCTAAATGCGCATTAGTCAAACGATTCGGCGCGGCGAGAATCATGCCGGCAGCATTTATAATCAAATTGAATATACGCCGGAGCTGAGCACCAAATCGCACTAGCTATCGCATCAGCCAAAGATGAGCACCAAATCGCACCAAATCGCACTAGCTATCGCATCAGCCAAAGATGAGCACCA